>JASEVX010000097.1:621799-695072 GCA_031761405.1 Serripes groenlandicus | reverse complement strand
CTGAGAAAATAAGGCTATAGAAATACCGTGTGGTAAAAGGAGTAATTGCACAAACACAATATAATGAGAATGTTTCCATTTCCCATTTTCCCTCAATGTTTATAGTTATACAATTAAATAATTTCAAAGCGGACGATTCTGTAGCTAAACACGTTATATCAAGATATCGAGAGCTTGGCGTGAAACGGTTGTAACTAAAAACCTATTTTGAAAACCCTGGTTTAGGGGCAATTTTGACCCCTTTGTAAACAATGGAAATTTAGGTGCCATTGCTCAGAAGGAGCAATGGCACCTAAATTTCCATTGTTTACCAAGAAAAATGATTAAACGATTATAAAGACTTTATGGCGAGGTGATTAACCTTGGTAAAAAAAAATACCGATTTTAGTTACAACCGTTTCACGCCAAGCCCTCGATATGGGTTAACCCTTACTCACATGCAGACGCATTTTGAAGCATATGCAGCAGACGACCTGGTGCCGCTGTCTACTATGAATCAACACTGTTCGCAAATGCCTTAAGGTTGGTTATCGTAGAGCGCTCATTTATTATTATAGTGTTAGGTTTGGTTAGACTAACTTAAGTTCGATGCGAACATTCAAACGAGCCGCGTCTGAAGCTAGACACTTTTCTTGGCAGACCGCTTTGACATTCTTTTAATCTGAGTCGTTCCGAGAGAAAACCAACATTGTGGTATCGACCCGGATCAGCCTAAGCATGCCGCGCGGGCTAATCCGGACAGACACTTTTAGCCTCCTGTGGAATTTTTGTTTCAGGAATCATTACTTTATAGTTCGATCCCCCTGAGACGGAATGTGTCGGTCCGGATTAGCCTGCGCAGGCTGATCTGAGTCAATATATTACGCAGAGTCCATAATGTTGGCTTTCTTGTGGAACGGCTTATTTATATTTGAACAATACTAGTGAAGCTACAGTTCCAGTGATTTTGTCACTTGGGTCTATATATCTTAAGCCAACTTTCTTACCGACGATTGACAACAGTCAATGCGACATGCGTCATTCGTCTTTCACCAATGATCTAAGTCTATGTGGAAAAGCAGCCAGTTGATTGGGAAGATTGTTTTGTGGAGTACTGGTGTGAGAAAACCAGGAAATGGATGAGTAGGTGAATTGGCCGCCGTGATATAACTGAGAAATTGTTAAAAACGGCGTTAAATCACAATCAATCAACCAATCAACTATATATCTTAAAATAGGATAGTGAAGACTCGGGTGAGATTGTGCGGATGCATAGACTCATCTTAGTCTTGACTATACGTAGATATATACATCAAGAACCCAACTCGTTACATGCGGATTCGTTCATTTTTAACGCTTTCCCTCATATAGACGCTTTCTGACGCCTCTGCAGCAGAAGGCTTTTTGAAAACATAGTGACAAAAGAAGAAATTACTCAAAACGAGCAATTTCTCCTTTTGCCTCAATGTTTTCCACTTTTAATCATTGGTTGGCCATTCGATTATAGCGATTTTCTATTTTTTGACAAAATATGTTCAAAGTCGTCTGCTGCAGAATTGTTAAAGCATTAGAACAAATGTCCATCTAATTATTACTAATTTCAAAATACGAAAAGAGTTTAATATATCGCGACAAAGGGAGATATAGCTCATTATGGGTAGTTTCTTTTTTGTCACAATGTTTCCAAAAGCCGTATTGTGCATATGCGTCAAAATGCGTCTGTATGAAGGAACCTGTAAACAAGAGGAACGTTACTTACTCTCAGTGAAAATGAAAATTTAAAACAGGAGAAAAAAAACTTACTTTATCCACACAGTTTTAATACATCCTTTCTTCTCAATGTAGAGCACAAAACTGGATTAAGATAACACTCCTTTATAAACAAATCTATTTAGTTTACACCCTTTCGCCTACAACAATTAGTCGATACAATATGGGAAAACCCTACTTTCTCCGTGTCGGAAGTATGACCTAGTCTGTCGTATGATAAAACATTCAAACATTTTATATGCGGAAGCATATGTGATCTTTTAATTCAGATGATAAAAAAACAAAAAAACTTTACTTGTTCTTGTTTGCACTTTGATTTTGGAATGTCGTCAATTTTTTAACAATAAAGATAAGGGTTGACATAAATTCTGTATTTGAAGTATGTAATTTGGAAAATCTAGACCAAACGCCTTACAATGAGCTTACTCAAGCGCAAAGAATTAATTTCGTTCCAATTCAAATCTCTGAATAAATACATACATGTAGACAACATACAAGTGAAATGTCTAACCCGATTTGAGGTCTTATTGCATCTACGCCTTTGCTTGGCCCTTTCCCAATTGCAAACGCATTTCGACGCATCTGCAGCAGACGATGTTTGAAATAATTGTGACAAAAGGAGAACTTTACAGTGGTAGAGTGTAAGTCTCTCGTGCCAACGTTCCCGGGTTCGAATCCCGTGATGAACCTTCTGCCTTTGGGATATTTCCACACAAACGGTGCGAGTACTGGTTAAGTATCCAGGAAGCAGACATCGAGCGTGATTAATATAAGCTTAAAGCTTGTTTCGCAATCGATGTAAAATTAATAACTTTAACCAAATCGGTTACATTGAGCAATTTATCCATTTGCCACAATATTTCCAACTGTATTCAATAGATATACTTTCAATTATAGAGATTTAATAGATTTATTTTAATTTAGAAGTAGATTTATAATTGTTCATAACGAGCACTTTCTTATTTTGCCACAATCCTTTCATCTCTATTCATTTATTACTTTCAATTAGTGGTATATTTTCAATAGTTTATTTTAGCTGTTTTCAATGTCGGCTGCTGCAGATTTGAGCTTCAATTACAGGTTTTCGTCGATAGTTACATCCATCTAAATATGCGAACATTAAAGGCTCTGGTCGCGGAATCACGGAACTACTTAAAATAATAACAAGATGAATTTTGATGCTAAGCATCAAAGACGCCGCGCATGCTTTTAAGGCATGACTTAAAGGAAAGCAGATGCAGTTCAAAACATTTAAATAACCTGTGCAAACGGACAGGATGTAAAGAAGGCCAAATGTACCTTTATCTTAAACAAGAAGGCCGAGATGTTCCTTATTGCTCACCTGGATACCATAGTCTATAATAAAATGTTATCAATAGCAAAAAGGGTCCATTTTGACGTAGGGAGTGGAGTATATACTTTATATGCTACGATCTATATCATATTCAGCATGTAAAATTTAGTCAATGACGAGTTAAGTCTTCAAACTATTTGTTTTACCGTTTGCTTAACATTGACTGCAACAAAACAAGCTGAAGTTTCTTAATTTTAAATCTGCTCTAACTAGATCAATTAGACAAACAAAAAACATAGATACTGAAATATTAACAGATATTAACTTAAGTGTTAATGCCTCTAGTTATAAGTAAAGTGTGACACAAGCTTTGGAAGGAGAGAGGGAAGTCGATTCTCCTTCCAGTTGAGCAGAAGTATGATAAAAAAAAAAACGAGAGTATATAAACAAAATATACAAATAATTCTAACAAGTTTAAAGATATTTAATATCGAAATTAAGCATTTATGAAATTAAAAGAAAAAGTTTTCATGTATAGTCAACATATAGCAAGAATACAATGGTCTGAATTAACAACTGTATGGGGAGGAACGTTTTAAGTTTAGTAATACAACAGAAATAAATTGGAAACAAGAGGGCCATGATGCCCTGGAATCGCTCACCTGAGAATGGGTTATATAAGACTTTACTCTTTCAGCGCCAATGGCAATATCATCTAGACAAATTTTCTGACAAAATTTCAAGCTGCTCAAGTCAAAAATGCAATCTCTATAGTGTTAACTAGATTGTTCTGTAATTTAGCCTAGTGACCTAGTTGTCCTGACGTGACCCATATTCGAACTTTACCTAGATATCACTAAGACAAACATTCTGAGAAAGTTTCAACATGCTCAACCCAAAAATGTGGCTTCCAAAGTGTTAATAAGACTTTCCTTAAATTTGGCCTAGTGACCTAGTTTTTGACCGGTCATGACCTACATTTAAACTTAGCCTAGATATTACTAAGACAATCATTCCAACATAGTTTCATCATGCTCAAGCCAAAAAAGTGGCTTCCAAAGTGTTAACAAGATGTTCCTTACATTTGGCCTAGTGACCTAGTTTTTTACCGGACATGAACAATATTCAAACTTGGCCTAGATATCATCAAGACAAACTTTCTGAGAAAGTTTCAACATGCTCAAGTAAAAAATGCGGCTTCCAGAGTGTTAACAAGCTTTTCTTTAAATTTGGCCTGTTGACCTAGTTTTTGACCCGACATGATCTATATTCAAACTCGGCCAAGATATCACTAAGACGAACATTCTGACAAATGTTCAACATGTTCAAGCCAAAAATACGGCTTCCAGAGTGTTAACAAGATGTTCATTAAATTTGGCCTAGTGACCTAGTTTTTGACTCGACATGACCCAGTTTCAAACTTGGCCTAGATATAATCGAGACAAACTTTCTGACAAAGTGTCAACATGCTCAAGTTTAAAATATGCCTTCCAGAGTGTTAACAAGATTTTCCTTCAATTTAGCCTAGTGACCTAGTTTTTGACCCGACATGACCTATATTCAAACTTGGGCTAGATATCATAAGACAAACATTCTGACAAAGTTTCAACATGCTCAAGTCAAAAAATGCGGCTTCCAGAGTGTTAACAAGATTTTCAATAAATTTGTAAACCAAACAATTAAAACAGCGTAGCCTAGTGAACTCCGTAAATCAACTCATAAAAAAAGCTTAGCCTAATTAGTTGGGGAACAGTTCTTAAACACAATTTAAATGTATCTAAAGTTTTGTAACAACTGTGAAAGATGTACATATTTTGTATCTTGTTGTTTCTTAAATCAGTTTATACAATTTATTCAACCATAAAGGCTGTTTTTTCAAACATATTACAGAGTTTTTCTTTACAATAATATCTGTGGGTTTCTCCCTTTTTGATTACGTCACCCCATGGTACAAAATTAAAACCTATTCCATACTGACGCCGCGCTTCCACGCGGCGTCAACAACTCCGCATATCATGATGAAAAGATTATTGTACCAAGGGTAAGAATGTCGTAAAGAGTGCTAAGTGGAGCACCGACTAACCCTTTCGCACTTGCGGTCGTATTTTGGTGCATTTGCAACAGACGTTTTTCTTTACACGATGGTCTTTTCAACTCTATTGAATAGTTGTACATTTATTAACCCTTTCCCCACCTGCAGACGCATTTTGACGCAATAGCCGCAGACGGCTTTTTGAAAACACAGTGACAAAAGAAGAAATTGCTCAAAACTTTTGCCACGATGTTTTCCCGCTATTTAAGTGGTAGGTTATCCATTCAATTATAGAGATTTTCTATTTTTTTTGACAAAATATGTTCAAAGTCGTCTGCTGCAGAATTGTCGTATGAGGAAAAAGGTTAATAGATATATGCTATATTTTCCACCAGAAGTGTTCATCAAAGGAACTCAGTGTGCATGCAAAATGAAGCAAAACTTAAATATTCCAAGAAAAGGAGGATATTTATGACCGCATTTTCGTCTTTTATATATTGAAAGCAAAGTCGCTTAAACCCGTTTCCCACGTGTAGTCGCACTCTGACGCATCTGCAGCAGACGACATTTGAATACATTGCAGAAAATGGAGAAATTGCTCATGATGAGCGATTTCTCCTATTGCCAAAATGTTTTCAACTCTAATCAATTATTAACCTTTCATTTACAGAGACTTTTGAAATTGTTGTGAAGCTGTTTTCAAAGTCGTCTGCTGCACGTAGGATAGGGTTAAAACACAAACTTTGATATGATTGCCCATACAATGGGCATCTACATGTATGATACATCTGGTTATGTTACATAGGCCTTAACCCTTTCCCTCATACGACAATTCTGCAGCAGACGACTTTGAACGTATTTTGTCAAAACATAGAAAATCTCCATAATTGAATGGATAACCTATGACAAAAAGTGGAAAAAGGAGAAATTGCACGTTTTGTGCAATTTCTTCTTTTGTCACTATGTTTTCAAAAAGCCGTCTGCTGCAGAGGCGTCAGAAAGCGTCTATATGAGGGAAAGGGTTAAGAGCCAATCCGCTGGAACATGTTCAAGTTGGTCCTGCTGATGAGAGTAGTTTCGGATCGGTATTTACATCTATCCTGTCTCATCAGACACTACACAAGTTGGCAGAAGTTTCTTACAGGGATGTGTAAGTTGTGTATATATATGAACAGTATACTGTTTTGGATTTATGTCATACAAAATAAATAAACTTAAACTTTGTCTCATGATCGTATTTTTTAACCCTTTTCCTCATATAGACGCTTTCTGACGCCTCTGCAGCAGACAGCTTTTTGAAAACATAGTGACAAAAGAAGAAATTGCTCAAAACGAGCAATTTCTCCTTTTGCCTCGATGTTTTCCACTTTTAGTCATAGGTTATCCATTTTATCCATTCAATTAAGGAGATTTTCTATTTTTTGAAAAATATGTTCAAAGTCGTCTGCTGCAGAATTGTCGTATGAGGGACAAGGTTAAAAGGCTTGACATTTACATTTGTGAACCTAATTTCTCTCTTTATTAACTCTTTCCCAACTACGATATATACGCATATTGACGCAGCTGCAGCAGACGACTCGTGAAAACATTGTGACAAAAAAAGAAATTGCTAAAAACAAGCAATTTCCCCTTTTGCCTTTTCAACTATTTTCAGGAATTATACCTCCATTTATAGAGATATTCCATACTGTTTACTAAATGTCTCTCAAAGTTGTCTGCTGTACGTTTGTTGTATGTGGGAAAGGGTTATAAGACCTTTTAGGCAAACATAGCACAGGGATTCAATACAAATATTTAGATCTCTCTCTACATATGTACTATTCTGTGTGCTGAATCCCAAAAGAACCAAGTGGAAGGGGGTTAGTTGTGTGGGATTGTTTTTTTGTTTTTTTTCGCTTTCGAAAAGAGAGCATGTCATTATCCCTAAAGAAAAAATGTCCCTCCCCCATACATTTTCGTAAAATTTTCATTTATTTCCGTCCTTTATTTTCAATATGGAATAATGCAATATATCATTATCAAGCGCACGGGAGTGTTACAGTACGCTATCAGTTGATGTGTCTATACATTATTCACGTTTCGCGGCTAGCAATGAAAGTATTCCGCCTATCCGCCCATCAAACCGGTAATTAAACTGTATTAAATGTCAGGACTTGACACTTCACATACCAGGGGCCTTACTCCACGTCCTATCCCAGCTCGAGTGTTGTCGTTGAAGTAATATGATACTAAAGCAAATATGTATTCAAAATTTAAAATGTATACAAATTGAAAGGTCACTAACGTAAATGCCAAAACACATAATTGTGGCGTCCCGTGAGAAAACCAACATTATGGCCTCTGCGTTATGTATCGACCCAGATAAGCCTGCGCATACCGCGCAGACTGATCCGGGCCAACACATTCCGTCTCAGGGGGAAAGAAGTAAAGAGTAATGATTCCTGAAACAGAAAATTCACAGGAGTCGAAAAGTGTCTATCCGGGTAAGCCTGCGCGGCATGCTTAGGCTGGTCCTGGTCGATACTTTACGCAGAGTCCACAAAGTTGGTTTTCTCGCGTGAAGTCTCAATTATTCTTTTTTGTCTTAATTATATTTCTTATAAACGTGACTTGTATGAACATAGCATCAGGCCAGGTGTTAGGCTATTTATTACTTTTTGTTCTAACGTTTTGTTCATCATGTCACTATACGGAAATATTTACTTACATACTCTGACAGAATGACGCGCTTTGAGAGTTCAGTTGGCTTTAGTGTAGACCCATGTCAACCTGTGCATCCGTACAGTCTGATCAAGATCTTCACTTTTCACGTATTTCTCGTCATCTTGTGTTGATTCGGATACGACGGAGTAGATATACAAGTGAATCTGAACCTACAATGTTCTGAAATGCCATCTTGTATCTATTCTCAAGGACGGGCTCAAATGAAATACACAATTTAGGTGAAATAGACTACATGTTCGCCATAATGATTTAATTAAAACAAAGATTGTCGTTAAGAAAATGGGGACACCGCGCAATCTAACCAGGATAAAAACAAGAGCTGTCAGAAGACAGCGTGCTCGACGTTTTCGTGCCTGCCAATAAAACAAAACTTTGTTTGGTGGTGTAGAAAACATAACCAAGTACTTTATCATATTTACTTCATACTTCATACAAGTAAAAGTGAAAGTACTTCATATAATTCGTTAAATGGTCATAATTCTAACAAAAGCCTTCACTGAATTATGCACTCTTGGCTGTTGGATGAGGTAATGATGGTAAAAAGGTATTGTAAGTGTTTAAGCTATTTCTCTAATTGTTTTGAAAAGAAAATTGATTTGGTATGAATACTTTAACCAAAATTCTATATCGAAAAAGGGCCATATTTTTTTTTTTTAAACCTTGACAGAGTTATGTACTCTTGTTTGTTGCTGGAGGTAATGATGGTAAATAAGTATTGTAAGTTTCAAAGCAATATCTGTAATGGTTTTGACAAAAAAGTGAATTGGTACAAAAAAGGTGCAGGAGAACTCGTCGAACTGCAAACTCGTCGTACTAGTAATATAGAGTAACCATTAGGATAACTCGTCGACCTAATGATTATATAGTACTATATACTTAGTAAGAATAAAAACAAAAAAATAATCCAAGGTGTGACACCAACGCCGAGGCGAGTAGTATAGCTAGCCCTTTCTTCGCAAAGTCGAGCTAAAAAGGATGAAAATATGGTTTTAAGAACTAAAGTATAACTAAGCGCTGTGTAAGGTTGGTGGAATTGGACCCAGAGCCTTCATATCGAGGGCTTGGCGTGAAACGGTTGTAACTAAAACCCTCTTTTAAAAACCCTGATTTAGGGGCAATTTTGACCCCTTTGTAAACAATGCAAATTTAGGTGCCATTGCTCAGAACGAGCAATGGCACCTAAATTTACATTGTTTACCAAGCAAAATGATTTAATGATTATAAAGACTTTATGGTGAGGTGATTAACCTTGGTAAAAAAATATCAATTTAAGTTACAACCCTTTCACGCCAAGCCCTCGATATTCGCCTACACTAAGATAAGAGGGATAAGTAACTAACTTATCTCCAAAAATGTCACCGGTCTAAACAGTTGTAGTATGTAAAACTCAATTACCATTGAAGTTATGGCAATAACGGAGATACTTTCTGCAAGTTTAAAAAGTCTCCTACTGCAATATATATAATTATTTTAATGTATTACATTTTTTTATCATCTTTGATCAATTTGAATAATGTCAGTCTATTAATTATTGTTAAAATCCAAAGATCAAAACACCTTCGCGTTTTAAAACAGTCCATATTCAATCTACATAGACAGTTAAGTAATTTAATTTACGCAACTGTTGTTATAGTTAACATTTTAAAGCTTTTAGAGTATGTATTTTCTGGCAACGTATAACAGTTATAAAGCGAGCGATTTGTTTTGGTATCAAAAATGTTGGGTGCGAATCACTTTCATAAAACAACAACAATTGATACAACAACAACCAACAACAACAAAAATGGCGAGATCTCTGAATTTTATTTGAGAATTATTATCAACTGACGTTTTTCCTGCGATTTTATCAGCCATGGCTGACTCATATACTTCTGCAAAGGGTGGAAAACTGAAACTGAAAGGCAGTAAACACAAAAAGTAATTTCATATTCCCTGCAGTGTCGATATTCGGCTTTCTCCCTGAAATTATTTTTTAGACTGGACCTTTTATCATAGAGCCTTCCAACTTCGTGATCTACATTTGTACCTGACGTCAATATGTTCGTCCTTTCCTCCCATGACTTTATATTAGCAGTCATTTGAGAAGTGTGTAACTATTTTCTAATAGCTAAACATTCATTTAGCACTGGGCAATGTAGCTTATTGTCACGCTTATGATGATGATCACAAACTTAGGAGACCAACAGATCATTCAATGTAGAATTAGAAAATAAATTTTTCAAAAGCAATCCAGATCGTACAGATTTTTGAGATGCTTTTACAAATAATGTAAATTGGTAAACCATCGCCAAGAAAGCAGGTGTAGATCTTAATAATTAAATTATTAATTGTAACCGAATTTGTGAGTTCTGCAAACTTATATTTTTAGTAACTGACACTATCTTCCAGTTATGCTCTGATAAGATTATTTATTCAAAGCGATAAATATATGTTGGAATATCGAAGAAAATCTGTTAAACCAAAGTTTGTTTCTTAATCACTACTGTTTTAGTTTGTTTTTTCTGAAATTACCTTAGGAATAGGATACCTAAGGAATGCTTATGATCGCTGTCATATTATTTGCCACTACATGTATATCCCTATATTCTGTATCTTCATCTTTTAAGCGTAAGATGTGACTTATCTGCACTTATTAGATATAATTAACTTTTCCGTATACAGTGTATTTTGTTGTAAATTTCAGACAAAATGCATCATTTGGTACAAACACTTTAACCCTTTCCCTCATATAGACGCTTTCTGACGCCTCTGCAGCAGACGGCTTTTTGAAAACATAGTGACAAAAGAAGAAATTGCACAAAACATGCAATTTCTCCTTCTGCCACAATGTTTTCCACTTTTTGTCAGGTTATCCATTCAATTACGTATATCCGCGCCATAAGCCGAATTTTTGAGACTCAAATTTTGGTGTTGAAGCAGGGACTCGACTTATGACTGAATGACAAAGTCAAATTTAAAAAAAAAAGAGAATTTCGGAGAAAAAATATCGCATCGGTCGTAAGTGTCATGAACAACGTAAATTATTTGTATCGGGTTTGCGATCCGAACATTGTGTTCTAAAATCGCCGAAATATTATTAATGAAGCTACATTTTACTCGACATGTTAAGGTTTCGGGCTTTTGTAAAGAAGTCTGTCGTAAGTGTCATAAAGAACGTAAATTATTTGTATCGGCCAAACATACACACTCTTTACAAGTAGAATTGAGGTATTGTCTTTTGATTGGTTAATTCCAAATATATTACGACACCCCCATGCTACAACAT
Source organism: Serripes groenlandicus (assembly GCA_031761405.1). Taxonomy (NCBI): domain Eukaryota; kingdom Metazoa; phylum Mollusca; class Bivalvia; order Cardiida; family Cardiidae; genus Serripes; species Serripes groenlandicus. Next base: position 684,008 of record JASEVX010000097.1, on the reverse strand, counting down.
TTATTATGAATCCCCTAAAAAAAAATATCTGAACAATTCTCAATTTCTCATTTATTGAAGACGATTATCTCATTAAACCATGAATAGATTCACACTATTATTTATACTATTGAAAGGGTTAAAACATAATTCGACTGCCATCTCATTTACATCGGATACGTATTTAATGTTTTATCAGGGGGGCGTCATAATATTTGATATGACAATCGGTTCTTTGTTTATGTAAATTGGACTAAAGGGCACGATTTTGATTGGACAATCGGTTCTACGTCATTATGTGTGTTAAACGATTCGATTCTTCAGCTTTGAATGGATATACACTCTCAGTTGTCAATTACTGATTACGCAACTATGTATATTGAGATCTGTATAAATCGATTCGACATGTTGCGTGACCATGATCATTTTAACAGTGTCCGATGATAGAACAAAATTGTCGGCGAAGTCAACTTCGCTTTGACTGAGATTTTGGGCGAAGTCGACTTCGCTTTGATCGAGTGAATGGGTGCACTGTTCCGAATTTTTTAAAAAGTCGACCCCCGACTTATGGCTGAGAGTAACCTCAAAACCATCGAAATTGGGGTCAAAATGGACCCTCGACTTATGGCCGAAGTAGACTTATGGCCACGGATATACGGTATGGAGATTTTCTATGTTTTGACAAAATACGTTCAGTCGTCTGCTGCAGAAATGTCGTATGAGGGAAAGGGTTAAATCAAAGTCAGACTCCTCAAAGCAAAGTATAGTAGAAAATGGGAATAAATCCTGACTTTTGACGACATCAAGACAAATCTGGCAAATCCATTCGGATAAAAAAAAAAGATCCAGTGGCAATCCTTGGTATTAATAAAATTATAATTATTTTACTATAAAAAACTATAATAGTATTAGTTACAAATATCAAATTCAAACACCTTTCATGTACTTGTAGACACAAGAAAAGTAAGAAGAGAAAACATGATGAAGATGAAGAAGCTTTTCCTTCAGGATCAAAAGATGCAGAAATGAACGACATAAAGCAGCATGGTAAACATATACATGTTTTTTAACCCTTCCCTTTCAACCTTAGAACAAATCAAGAGTAATAGACTTTGAAATCATCTAGGAAATTGTTAATTTTTTCTTGAAATGAATGTACACTTTTAGAAAAGAGAAGAAAACATTGTAGGAAAAGGAGAAATTGCTGACATGTTTTAACCCTGTCCCTCATACGGCAATTCTGCAGCAGACAACTTTGAACGTATTTTGTAAAAAAATAGAAAATCTCCATAATTTAATGGATTTATAACCTATGACAAAAAGTGGAAAACATTGTGGCAAAAGGAGAAATTGCACGTTTTGTGCAATTTCTTCTTTTGTCACTGTTTTCAAAAAGCCGTCTGTTGCAGAGGCGTCAGAAAGCGTCTATATGAGGGAAAGGGTTAAGGAATTTCTCCCTTTCCACCAATGCTTTAAAAAGTTGTCTGCTGCAAATGCATCAAAATGAGCCTGCATGTTGGAAAGGTTTAAATAATAATTCATTTACTACTCTTATAATTTTTTTTAACAATATGCAAAATAAAATCTATTTCAATTTCGCCCTTTGTCACAATGTTCCAAACACTATTTAATTATAGCACTTTCTTTTAAAGATTTGTTTTGCATAGATAATTTTAGATTTGTGGTATGTGGGAAAGAGCTAAGGTAAACCAAGAATTTAACAAAAGCAATTTTCTTGATCTGATGATTTTAACAACAAATTTCTAAATGACAATCCAAATTTCTGTACGCATGTAAAAGTTATGAGAGGTATATGTAGGACCCTTGTTTGCTAAAGAGAGGTCAGATTTTCTTCTTGAGTTGCATGTATAATTGACTTTTAACTTGTCAGGGTCATTTACAATTTTACAATTCTCGGTTCTTTTGTAGATGGATGGTGGACAGTGTCCAAATTTGGTCAGATAACTGGAAATATCTGCATTGAGTTGAGCGACCAGAGATACATGTATGCACAAGACAACGGCCGCTTTGTACTTGGTCCCCCAAGGGAAGGTAATTATGTGATAACATTTTTAATTTCTGGGTCTGTGTCCCAAAGAGAGCTTGTTATCATCCTGTCATTAGTGTTGGCGGTGGAGATATCAAATTGTTAAAGTTTTGAACTTGCCCCTACTTCCCGTTTTCAGTTGTCTACTTAAAACTTTTGTTTCTTAATGTTTGGACCAGTGGTGTAGCGATAGAGCGTCCGCCTTGGGTGGCGGTTCATTCTTCGGTAGGGTCATGTATACCAAATACTTTAAAAATGGTAGTCATTGCTGCCCTCTTTGGCGCTCAGGGTTGTGGCGTTAGTATTACAACTGACTGGCTGGTTTCAGGATAAATGCATCAGTAGTACTAGTAACTTACCCCGGAAGCGCCATGATATATCTGAAATTGTTGAAAGTGGCGTTAAACACCAAACAATTAATTATTTCTTAATGTTTGCTTTATGCATTATGTACTTGTATAGATCTAGCTTAACCTTACAAGACTGACTTTTCCATATTATTCTTTGCTATTGATATAACCCGTTGAATTATCTATTTCCCTAATACAGAAGGTTTATTTGTTGAAAAAGGAGAAATTGCGGAGTCCTAAACTCTGTATGACTTACTATCAAATTCGGACTTTCAGCGGGTGGTCGCAGGTTCGCTTCACGCCCCTGTCTTACAAAAGACTTTAAAAAGGGTAGTAATAGCTTTCCTCCCTCCTCGCCGCTCAGGACTGCGGGGTCAGAATTAATGAACCGGTAACTTACCAAGGTAATGCTTTGATATAACTGAACATTTGTTGAAAGTGGCTTTAAACACCTCACAATAAATAATTCACATGAAAGGTCGAAAAGTAAAAACACATGATTATTATTATAGTAACACACTTTTATCTTTTGCGCATGAAATAGGGGGCCCAGAACCAGAAGAAATTCTTACAGCTGTTAAAGTTGATGAAACCAAAATAGCCCTGAAGTCAGGGTATGGTCAGTATGTGAGTGTGAGTCCAGAAAACCTTGTGATAGGTAGATCCCAGGCTATTGGTGCAAAGGAACAGTTTGAACCTGTTTTTCAGGAAGTAAGTTATCTATAACATTATACAAATTACAATAGAAATAGAAAATGTGAGCTTTAAGTTTTCCTGCATGCAACACATCTGTTAACTTGTATCTAAGCCATTATGCAATAGAATTACAAAATGGCCCTCTTGATTTACTTAGAAACACTGGTTAAGGTTTCAACTACATGTACATTACGATATTATATCTCAGTAACTACTTGATGTATTGCATTGAAATTTTATACAGACCTTCCCAACCATCACAGGTTGCTTGGGAAGATTGTTGTGTGGAGTACTGGTGTGAGAAAACCAGGAAATGCATGAGTAGGTAAACTGGCCGCCGTGATATAACTGAGAAATTGTTAAAAACGTCGTTAAACCCCAATCAATCCCAACCATCACACCTATATAAATAACCAAGATAGATAACTCTACCTTGCATTTAATGCAAATTATCACCCTCTATTATTTGACTTAGCAACTCTGGGTAATGTTTGCACACAACTACATAAGAGTCCATATATGTCAGTAACTAATAAGCGGTGGATTGGTCCAGTGCGCTGTTGTACGGACAGCACCTTTTTATATTGAATGAAAAATGTTTATAATAATTTATTATTATTATGTATAGATTAGTTAGGCTCATGTTTTACACACAAAGATTGAGTATTCCTAGTTATTATTCGTATGACTTGTGTTGGTTATTGCAGAACAAAACGGCTTTAAATGGAAGTAATGGATGTTTTGTATCATTTGATGAAGACGACGATATTGTATGTTCAAGTAAAAGTGTCAAGGAAGGCGAAGTCCTACGGGTAAGTCAGTTTAGAGGAATGTGATAATTTCTTCTCTGTTTATTAACTCTTTGTCACTTTTCAACAAATCTGCATTTGTCTTTTGCAACAAATTTACAATGTTATTAACCTTTTCAGTAATTATACCTTTATTTATAGATTTTCTGTAATTCTGCTTAGATGTTTTCAAAATCGATGGCTGCAGATTGGTTGTATGTGGGAAAGAGTTGAATGATTTCAGCGATAGTGTAATTAAATTAGCGGGGCTATCCATTGACATTTCTATTATGTCCGGGCTTATTTGACTGGTGCCCTGCTTGGTGAAAACCAACAATAAGGCAATCATGATCCAGATCAGCCAGCACATTCTCTGTTAGTCATAGCAGGTTCCAGAATCTTCTGTAAACCAAGTATCTATTTGTATCCTTTGGCATGGAAGCGCAGGCAGGTCTTTTTCCACACATTATATACAGTCCAACCTCTGTTTTAAGACCATGGGAAGAGAACAATCTGGTCTTTGTTCACAGGTGGTCTTTCATTACAATGTCATTTATGTAGAAAATGAGAAATTAGGAAATAAAAAGGAGGTTGCTAATACTTATGCTAAAATTGGTTTTCGGTAGAGCACTGCTCATTTGAAAATGTATTTGTAGATCAGATCCAATGTGTCTCTGGAGTTTGATCCCAAAGCAAACTTTCCAGTGGAAGAGAGGGGCTCACTGAAGGAGGCGGAAATCAATTATGTGTATGTATATTGTATTATGTATTCACAATCATAGGATTTGAGCTGTGCTCTGAAAAAAAAAATGTAAGAGGCATGTGTGATCAGAATAGAACCAGATCAGCCAAGGCATCACCACAGCCTGATTTGGCCTTAACCCTTTCCCTCATATGGCAATACTGCAGCAGACGACTTTGAACGTATTTTGTCAAAATATAGAAAATCTCCATAATTGAATGGATAACCTATGATAAAAAGTGGAAAACATTGTGGAAAAAGGAGAAATTGCACGTTTTGTGCAATTTCTTCTTTTGTCACTGTTTTCAAAAAGCTTTCTGCTGCAGAGGCATCAGAAAGCGACTATATGAGGAAAATGGTTAAAAAACCACCTAAGTGATAGTATAGAAGCAAAAGGGGTATCAGTTAATCGGTGGGAAATTTGATCACGAGTTGAAATGAAACTGCAAGGAGTGGACACTCTAAATGAAACCTCTTATAGTTATAGTTAAGGACATTGGTAATAAGTCAAAAATTCTTTGAACAATTCTGAAAGACGATCATCAAAGGAATATTTCTGTGAACTTGGGTTGATATTAATCCAGTGGTTTAGAATGATTTATTGTTCGAGGCTAAAAGTTCCCTTTACCCGTTGTGGCAATGTTTTTTCAGCCAATATAAGAGTCAATGAACAATCATTTCTACTAAATTATCTTGAAATCAGACAAGTATCATATGAATGATTTTTTTTTAAGTTTTGTCATTTTTGTCCCTTTTCTGATGCTGTCTGGCCGCCATGTTTTTTAGGCAATCAATATGGATCGAACAACTTTGTAGAGGGTCACCCAAGGAACATGTGTACCAAATTATTTATCTTGGAATCAAACAAGCAGACTGAGCGGAGAAGAATATGCTGGTTTTATCCATTTTCCCCTTTCTGATGCTGCAACAACCAAGGCTCTTCATAAAATTTAAATCTTTGAAATGTTGAGAAAAAGGACTACCAGAGGAACATTCCTGGGAGGTTTGGTTGAAATTGGTCAAGTGGTTTAGGAGAAGATGTTGTTTAACCCTTTCCCTCATACAACAATTCTGAAGCAGACGACTTTGAACATATTTTGTCAAAAAAAAGAAAATCTCTATATAATTGTATGATAACCCATGACTAAAAGCTTGTTTAGAGCAATTTCTTCTTTTGTCCCTATGTTTTCAAAAAGCTGTCTGCTGCAGAGGTGTCAGAAAGCATCTATATGAGGGAAAGGGTTAAAGCTAAAAGTTATTGATGGCTCAGGTGATCTTAGAAAGCATATCAATTTTCAAGAGGCATAACTGGAATTACTAATATTTAAAATATATATATATATTGGTCAGCTATATTTACCTTACATATAAAACTTTTAGACCCTACCATAAGCATTTCATAGTTATAGCTTGTTTAAACAAAGTTTGACAAACCGTTTTTATGCAAATCAATTACATCTCATCAAATTTCTTACCGTAGGGGGTATAGATAGAATGCAATCTAACTCCTATTTTCATAATGTTTCTGTTATTGACTGTAGGAAGAAGTTTCAGAGCTTCCAGGATAGAAGGTTAAGGATCAGCGAGGAAGATAAGTCGCATCTAAAGAAAGCGAAGAGGGAAGGTGTGATCCATGAAACAATGTTAGACAGGTAGGTTGACTGTTGAACCCTTCATTCTGAGGCCAGTAAAACTTTTTGTTTAAAAATACTGATTGGCCATGTCCTCCGTAGTTCAGTTGGTAACAATAAGGGCTATCAATCCAGGGGGTGTTGGTTTGAAGCTGGTCTTCCAATGATTTTCAAGCCATTTTTGACTAGCATCACTTGACTTTCACCAAAAAGGCTATTGAATGATTGTTTGGTGTTTATGCTGCTTTAAACAATTTTTCAGTTATACAATCGGAATGTGTCGGCCCGGATCAGTCTGCGCGGACTGCGCAGGCTGATCTGGGTCGATACATTACGCAGCACTGTGTTTCCTGGGTAATACTTCTGGTCCATTTATCCTGACACTAGCCAGTCTGTCATAATGTTAACCCCACAACCTCAAAACATAACCTTGATTATATCTTAGCAAAATTAACAAGGTCAAGGTCATAGTTTGCCAAAACTTAACCTTGGTTAACTTTGACTGTAGAAGCCACATTTTGCATTCATTGTTCATGAGGTTTATCAGAACATTTATCTCCATCAAATCTCGGTCCAGTTCAAAACTAGGTCACAAAGTCAATTGTTAGAATAACCTTGTGAACAATCTAGAATTTACTTTTGACATTCAATCTTCATGAAATTTAGATTAGATCACATCTTGGTAAAGTTCAAAAGTTGGTAATGGGGTAGGTCAAACACTAGGTCACTAGGTCAAATTTCCAAGAAGGACGAGACAGCCTCAGCCTTGTTAAATCTTTGGTATGACCTTGTCTGGGATCAAACCCACGACCTCCTGCACTAGAGATGGACCCTCTACTACTAGACCACCGCCGCAGTCACAGGCTATTGAAAAGTATCCTATTCACTTGGGGAAAATGTTGTAAACAGTACTGGTATGATAGAGCCATTAAGCATATGGGCTGGTCAACTGTTATACTTTTTAAAAAAGTATTCAACTCCTAACCCTTTCAATGCTGAATTTTTAAAATACAGTCCAATATGTGTTTAACTCTTTCCCTCATAAAGACGCTTTCTGACGCCTCTGCAGCAGACTGCTTTTTGAAAACATAGTGACAAAAGAAGAAATTGCTCAACACGAGCAATTTCTCCTTTGCCACAATGTTTTCCACTTTTTGTCATAGGTTATCCATTCAATTATAGAGATTTTCTACCTTTTGACAAAATATGTTCAAAGTTGTCTGCTGCAGAATTGTCGTATGAGGGAAAGGGTTAAAGACAACCTGAGGGAAGTGAACAATCTGGTCTTTCTTTACAGGTGGTCTTTGATAATAAATGATTGCAGGTTCATTTTGGTAGAAAATGATTCATTTGGAAATTAAAAATTGTGGTTGCCATAACCAGGTAATTGCTATACAAAGTTGGTCTTTAGCACATGTTTGATTGTATACTTGTCAGGGTAAATATTCATAAGAAAAACAAGTGACCTCCTTGATTGACTTTGATAATTCATTCCTTGTACTGCCCAAGTCAGATTAACCAGTACATTTGTATTACTCAAATAATGTATAAAATGCTCCGAGCATACAAATACATTTTAATCCAAAGTATATAACTTCTAATTTCAGACGAGAAAAGATGAAAGCAGACAGATACTGTAAATGAGAGTTAGATACTTCAAACCAGTAGAATTTATCAAAACAGCCATCTGTTTTTCCAAGTAGTGCCTTGAGATTAGGTGGCAGGAATTTACACATGATTAGCAGCCATTTACCTGCGTTCCCGGATGTAGTTTCCCATTTTATCATGGGAAATGTAGAAGAAAGTTTTAGAAAGAAGACAAAAGCACGATGGAAGTCGCATATGGTCCTTCCATATGTCTGACTTATAGGTTATATGCAATTGAAATGTGTTCAATCTTATTCTAATATTATAAGAAAATATTTTAGTGTCCCTGTCAAATTAGAAATCCTGTGTAACTGAAGTTTGATTTGGAACTGAAGTGCTGAATAAATCATTGAACCTTTCAAGAAATTCCAACTAGTTTTGGAGTACATTTGGAACAGATTCATATTCTTATACTGATTGCAGATTGTATTTAAAATGTTTAAAGATATATATTTAACACTGAATGTGAAGGAAGTTTGTACAGTTAATATTAATCACTCTCTATATCAGCTTTCTGGACACTCAATGTACTCGCCCAAATTGTTTACCCCACTCTCAACTGAATCAAACCTGTCACCTCGAGTCAGAAGACTGATGTTCAATCTCTTGAGTTACTGACTCAAGATTGTATTTGTCATAAATATTCAATGGTTGGTTTTTCCTTGAAAACGGACGGATTCATTGATATTCTATAATAATCTCATTATGAGAAGTTAATTTTGCTGGTAATAATGAAAGAAAGTAACAAATAAATGTATGATTTCTTTAAATGCTGGATTTATTGTAAATAACAACACAAATAACAATGACATATTTGGCAAAGTTACATTAGGGTTTTTCTCTTGTATATAAAGTAATTTTTACCTATTACCTTTACAAGAAATGCACTGGACCTATGTTAAAGCAATGGCAAAAAGAAAAGCATTTGTAACATTTTGGAGGGAAAAGGGAGTGATTTGTCTTAATTTTGGTGATGACATTGCATATTTTGTAGAAAATAACCATTTCATTACTTCCCGTTGTTAAAGAGACATCATAAGACTTCTCTGCAATAAAAAACTTTTGAACGCATACTGGAAGTTTGAAAAAAGAGAAATTGTTCCAAATCGGCAATTTCTACTTTTCCACAATGTTTCCAACAACATTACCAGTAATACTTTAAATTTTATGCATGCCCATCTTAACAGGAAAATTTGACTTATGTTATCGAATCTTTTCATCCTTGAATGCCCTTTACACAAATTCATGTAATTTTGAAATTCACAAAATAAACTTTCATATATAAATAAATTTTAAAACTAGCATTTTGTTGAAATGTTATGCTTCATTCAGTAAATTTTTAATCCTTTCTCTGACATAGTTTGTGCATCTGCTGCAATTGATGAAAACATTGTGGCTAAAGTAAAGGAGCAATTTCTCCTTTTGCCACAATGTTTTCAAATCCATCCAATATAAATACTTTCATTTAAAGAGAATTTCCATATTTTTAACAAGATAGTTTTAAAGTCATCTGCTGCAGGTTTTATATGTGTGGGGTGAGGTTTGATTGAGCAGAATTAGAATTGTTTACAGAGCTGGCAATTTAAAACCCTTTCCCACATAAAGACGCTTTCTGATGCCTCTGGAGGAGACGACATATAAAAAACATTGTGACAAAAGGAGAAATTGTTCCTTTCCTTTAGCCACAATGTTTTCAACTTTTTTCAGTAATTATACCTTTATTTATAGAGATTTTCCATGCTTTTGCCTAGATGTTTTCAAAGTTGACGCTGCAGTTTTCTTGTATCTTGGACCCCCCCACTCAGCTGCCAATAGAAGGAGTGTGTTTGTATTCTTATTTGACTAAATTAATCACAACTTGTGTATCAGTGATTAACCCTCTCCCCACTTGCAGGCGCATTTAGAATGCAAACGCCAATTTTCAGCAGATTGATCGTTAAAACAATGTGGCAAATCTTTGGTAGAGGTATTGGGAAAATCAATTAACTGCACACATGATCTACACAAATTGGAAGTAGGAAGATGCAGTTTGTTTACATCTAGTGATTAATGATTATACACACATTCCTGCTGGTACGGCGTCTACTTTTAAAACCCTTTCCCACATATAGACGCTTTCTCACTCCTCTGCATTAGATGCCTTTTGAAAACACTGTGACAAAAGGAGAAATTGCTCAAAACGAGCAATTTCTCCTTTTGCCACAGTGCTATTAACTTTATTACTCAAGTAGAATACCATTATTTAAAGAGATTTTTCACATTTTTGCCAAGATGTTTTCAAAGTTGTCTTCTGCAGATTTGCTGTATGTGGGAAAGGGTTTAGTGCATTTGTCCGTGCAGCTGTGATCATTTTATTTTCACAATACCTGGACCAGAGTGTATGTCTAAATATACGAATACCACTTTACCCATTCCCAAATACAACAATTCTGCAGCAGACGACTGAAAACATCCAGTTAAAAATATGGGAACTCTCTTTAACCCTTTCCCTCATACAACAATTCTGCAGCAGACGACTGAAAACATCCAGTTAAGAATATGGAAACTCTCTTTAACCCTTTCCCTCATACGACAATTCTGCAGCAGACGACTGAAAACATCCAGTTAAGAATATGGAAACTCTCTTTAACCCTTTCCCTCATACGACAATTCTGCAGCAGACGACTGAAAACATCCAGTTAAGAATATGGTAACTCTCTTTAACCCTTTCCCTCAGACGACTGAAAACATCCAGTTAAGAATATGGAAACTCTCTTTAACCCTTTCCCTCAGACGACTGAAAACATCCAGTTAAGAATATGGAAACTCTCTTTAACCCTTTCCCTCATACGACAATTCTGCAGCAGACGACTGAAAACATCCAGTTAAGAATATGGAAACTCTCTTTAACCCTTTCCCTCATACGACAATTCTGCAGCAGACGACTGAAAACATCCAGTTAAGAATATGGAAACTCTCTTTAACCCTTTCCCTCATACGACAATTCTGCAGCAGACGACTGAAAACATCCAGTTAAAAATATGGGAACTCTCTTTAACCCTTTCCCTCATACGACAATTCTGCAGCAGACGAATTTGAACATATTTTGTCAAAACATAGAAAATCTCCATAACTGAATGGATAACCTATGACTGAATGTGGAAAACATTGTGGCAAAAGGAGAAATTGCACGTTTTGTGCAATTTCTTCTTTTGTCACTATGTTTTCAAAAGCTGTCTGCTGCAGAGGCGTCCGAAAGCGTTTATATGAGGAAAAGGGTTAAATAAAGTTGATATCATTTTTCCACAATGTTTTCAAAAGTCAAATGCTGCAGTGAAATCAATCTGCATTAACTCTGTTTTATGATATTTCACAAATCCTCTGATACGAATACATCTGAGGTAAAAGCCTTTTAAAATAACTGGAATTTTAGGACTATTTATGATACATAGTTGAACAAATAGTGACACATTTTTCGAGCAAGTTTTCCTCACCAACAGTTTTACACAAGTTGGCTCCTGCAGATGTGTCAAATGCAATCTGTATCACTGAATGTGTTTATCTCCAATATCAATATTGTCTCAAATTAAAAGAGGAACAAAGGCAGGTTACAAGATACATTTAAGAGTGACAACGGCAAAACACAACATTTGAAAGACACACAGCTAGAAACCTTGATTGGATATCCATCTAAATTTGAACTTCAGCTGTAATTTTGGAATGCTTGGAGAAGAGCTCTTTGATATTTCTCTTCACAGCTTCTTTTACTGAAATAAAATAAAAGTCAACTTGTGAGCATTTCTCTCATATATCAAGGAAGTTTATACATGTTTTGCTTTTCAAGATGAAATTTTATTTGAACAACAACTGGAATCGCTCGCCTGATTTTTTATTTTTTCACTTTAGCTATATAAGCCCCGCCCCCTGGCAGCCATAGTTTCCGACCAATCAACTTGGCTTGAAGGAATCTGATAGAGGGTCACCCTAGGAACACAAGTTATTTGAAAATCGGCCAGACACTTTTGGAGGAGAAGATGTTTTAAGTTTTCACTATAGCCATATAAGGCAAAATAGCCCCGCCCCCCCTGGCGGCCATGTTTTTCGACCAATCAACATGGCTTGAAGGAATCCCATAGAGGGTCATCCAAGGAACATTTCTACTAAACTATTTGAAAATCGGCCTGACACTTTCGGAGGAGAAGATTTTTTAAGTTTTCACTATAGCCATATTAGGCAAAATAGCCCCGCCCCCTGGCGGCCATGTTTTTCGACCAATCAACATGGCTTGAAGTCATGAAAATGTTCAAAATTTGGCTTACTGGGTATTTCTAGCAAGTAAAAATGTAGCGTTAACGATCAATATTTAGATGTTTATGGGACTGGAAAGTGAAATTATTACTCCCAGAATTATGATTCCAATATTTCAAGACAACTTTTGAACAGTTTTAAAACTTTGACTATAATATCTATAATCTGGAGTTCAGCACCTTTAACCCTTTTTCACATACAACAAATCTGTAGAAATTGACTTACAACTTCTAGTCAAAGTTATGGAAAATGTCAGTAAATTAAAGAATAATCATTAAATAAAGTTGAAACAATATTGCAAAAGGATTTATAAATTGCTTATTTTAGGCAAGATTCTCCTTTTGCCACAATGTTTTCAAAATTTATGCTGTAGAAACATTAACAGATTATAAGCAGACAATTCTGATAGTAAAAGATAATAATACTTCTGTCATGAAACTAGAAACAAGAGGGCCATGATGGCCCTGGAATCGCTCACCTGATTTTTTTTTTCACTTTAGCTATATAAGCCCCGCCATCTGGCGGGCATAGTTTCCGACCAATCGACTTAGCTTGAAGGAATCTGATAGAGGGTCACCCTAGGAATATTTCTACAAAATTATTTGAAAATCGGCCTGACACTTTTGGAGGAGAAGATTTTTTAAGTTTTCACTATAGCCATAAAAGGCAAAATAGCCCCGCCCCCTGCTGCCATGTTTTTTGACCAATCAACATGGCTTGAAGGAATCTGATAGAGGGTCATCCAAGGAACATTTCTACAAAATTATTTGAAAATCATCCAGACACTTTTGGAGGAGAAGATTTTTTAAGTTTTCACTATAGCTATATAAGGCAAAATAGCCCCCCCCCCCCCCTGGCAGCCATGTTTTTCGACCAATCAACATGGCTTGAAGGAATCTGATAGAGGGTCACCCAAGGATCATTTCTACAAAATAATTTGAAAATCGGCCTGACACTTTCGTAGGAGAAGATTTTTTAAGTATTTTGAAGTTTTTTTCATTTCGTTGCCATGGAAACCAGAATTCTGCATGGATCCCAAAAATTTTAAGGAATTCTGGTGAGGACATGGAGAGGATGCTTTCTGTGAAGTTTCATCCCAGTTGACCCACCGGTTACAGAGGAGAAAATGTTGACGGACGACGGACGCCAGACATAGGGCGATCACAATAACTCACCCTGAGCACTTCGTGCACAGGTGAGCTAAAAAACACACCTTGGAACTTTTTAACACTATCCCACATGTTTAGACACTTTCTGACACCTCTGCAGCAGATGACTTGAAATAATTGTGGCAAAAGAATAAATTGCTCATAATGTTTTTCTGTAATTACATTTTCCTTTAAAGGCGTCCTACAAATATTTGCCCAGATGATTTTAAAGTCGTCTGCTGCAGATTTGTTGTATGTGGGAAAGGGTTAAGTTAATGACAATTACGATCAATTTCAGACTTGTACAGTCAGTCTTTAGTCAAAACTGTTTTTCATTGACTTCAAGGATGTTTATATGACTAGATGGAGATGAGGAAAGATCTAGATCTCTGTGCAGCTTGATCTCAATCTGACTTGGTTGCAAATTGCAAAGATAGGTAACTGTATCTCTAGTCCTATGAATATTCTGTTACTTTGAGATATTTTTTATGATTGGGCAAAGCGACGTCATATCTAAACCCTCAAAAACACATAGCAACACCTAAAATTCACAATATGACAACGCTTTACCCAATCAGCTCGACTATTTAAAGAATATGAGAGCTATACTACTCACACCTTGGTTAAGGTTTTGCATGCAAGTACTTAAATACTACATGTATTGCATTGCCCTTTTTGCGTGCAACTAAATTAAAGAGTCCATATCTCAGTATGTACTTGATGCATTGCATTGAAACTTTATACAACCCTATCCAACTATCTCACCTATGTAGATTATCAAGTTAGATAACTCTATCCTGCATTTTATGCAAGTTATGGCCCTTTTTTTACTTTAAAAGAAATTATGGTTAAAGTTTTGCGTGCAACTCAATAAAGAGTTCATATCTCAGTTTTTACTTTATGCATTGCATTTAATAGAGAATAACTAACTGCATGTTTTTGATACTCGGGGAAAAAAAGGGTAATTTGGTGTAAATTCACTCAACCTACGGTTTCGTGATTTTAACCAAATTACCCCTTTTTTCCCTTGTGACATAAATTCTATATCAAAAACATGCAGTTAGTTATTCTATTTATTATATATCTGGAATAAATCTCCCCTTTATTTTAAAGAAACATATAAAAAAAAAATGACTTGGCCTTAGGCGTATGAATCTTACGTAACCAATGACTGCATCATTTTAAGACATTCCATGGCTGTTCCATTAATGTTTACGCCGCACGTTTAAATCAATGTTTTGTGTCATTCTTTATATTTTCTTTTGTAAGTTTCTTAAGATGTCTCTTAGGATGACATCTTAAAATAAATTGAAACACATTTTTATCTTATTTTCACTTTAATAATGATCAAAAATCATACTATCAACATTTTAAGTAAACATAAAAAAATTAGTTCCGGCAAAAATGATATCATCACTAGTGATGATATAAAAAAAACTGTGTTATCGTCCCAGTGTTAGTTATCATTTTTTTAAAAATTGATATTGATTTTATGTCACTTAAATTTCAATGCAAAATTTGGATAGGTATGTAATAAAAGTTTATACAACCCCAACTAACTATCACACCTATGTAGATTATCAAGTTTTTTTGCTTAAAAATTCTGGTCAACGTTTTGTGTGCAACTTAAATTAAGAGTCCATATCTCAGTATTTACTTGATGCATTACATTAAAACTTACAATGCTTCCCAGCTACCACACCTATGGAAATAATTTAGTTTGATAACTCAATCTTGCATTTAATGCAAATGATGGCCTTTTTTGACTTAGAAATTCTGGTTTTTCGTGCAACTAAATTAAGAGACAACAGTAAATCAGCTGCTCTACAATGCTTCCCAACTACCACACCTATGGAAATAATTAAGTTAAATAACTCTATCCTGCATATAATGCAAATTATCACCCTTTAAGAAATTCTGGTTAATGTTTTGCATGCAACATTAGAGTCCATATCTCAGTAACTTAAATAAGCGGTGGACTATTCGAGGGCGCTGTCCTCTGACAGCTCTTGTTAGCCCACCTGAGCTTTGCTCAAGGTGAGTTATTGTGATCGCCTTTTGTCCGGCAGGGCTATTTTGCCTTATATGGCTATAGTGAAAACTTAAAAAATCTTCTTCTCCGAAAGTGTCAGGCCAATTTTCAAATAATTTTGTAGAAATGTTCCTTAAGTGACCCACTTTCAGATTCCTTCAAGCCATGTTGATTGGTAAAAAAACATGGCCACCAGGGGGGCAGGGCTATTTTGCCTTATATGGCTATAGTGAAAACTTAAAAAATCTTCTTCTCCGAAAGTGTCAGGCCAATTTTCAAATAATTTTGTAGAAATGTTCCTTAAGTGACCCACTTTCAGATTCCTTCAAGCCATGTTGATTGGTAAAAAAACATGGCCACCAGGGGGGCAGGGCTATTTTGCCTTATATGGCTATAGTGAAAACTTAAAAAATCTTCTTCTCCGAAAGTGTCAGGCCGATTTTCAAATAATTTTGTAGAAATGTTCCTTGGATGACCCACTTTCAGATTCCTTCAAGCCGTGTTGAATTGTAAAAAAACATGGCCGCCAGTGGGCAGGGCTATTTTGCATTATATGGCTATAGTGAAAACTTAAAAAATCTTCTCCTCCAAAAGTGTCAGGCCGATTATCAAAAAAAATTATAGAAATGTTCCAAGGGTGACTGACCCTCTATCAGCCAATTCCTTCAAGCCAAGTTGATTGGTCAGAAACTATGGCCGCCATGGGGCTTATATAGTTAAAGTAAAAAAAAAAAAATCAGGTGAGCGATTCCAGGGCCATCATGGCCCTCTTGTTTTTACCCTTTCCCACTTAAAGACGCATCTGCAACTGGCAACTCATAACAAGCAATTTCTCCACATGCCACAATATTTTCATATCGATTCAATAATTGGACTTTCATTTGAAGAAATCTTCCATATTTTTGTCAGGATGATTGCAAAGTCATCTGCTGCAGATTTGTTCTATGTGGGAAAGTGTTAAATCTTATAATACCTTTTTCAGTTGGCTGCCCTTTAGTTATTCCAGCAATCTTGTGGGACAGACTCTTGGCTGTTGATTTAAACAGATCCTGAAATATATATAGAACAGAACATAAGTTTATTTACAACACAAGCTCATTGTGCATAACATACATAACTATTAAAACATACATGGAAATGAAAATAGTTGTCTAACAATCATACATTATCATACATAATTAACTTACAAGGTAATGAAAATAGTTGTCATAGAAAAGATTGATTGATTGGGGTTTAACACCGTTTTTAACAATTTCTCAGTTATATCACGCCGGCCAGTTCACCTACTCATGCATTTCCTTTTTTGTTCACACTAGTACTCCACACAACAATCTTCCCAAGCAAATGGCTGCTTTTCCACATAGACTTAGCTCATTGGTAGAAGACGAATGACGCAAGTCGCATTGACTTTTATCAATCCTCGGAAAGAAAGTTGGCCAAGCCGGGATTCGAACTCACAACACCTGGATTGACAGCCTGCATCGCTACCGACTGAGTTACCGGGGCTCGGCCATAGAAAAAGAATGATACATTAAATATATTTTGTCACATGGAAACAATCAAACATTGAAGCTTGACAAAAATGTATATTAATCTTGCTGGTTTAACCAATTATTAATAAAATTTAGAACTCTTCCAAATTTAAAACGCATACAGAAAAACTTGGAATGCATGGAAGAAAAATGTCTTAAATAGAAAAAATAAGGTCAAGTGTTATTAAACACAAATGAACATCAAGACGAAACGGTAACATGTTGAATCTGTTTAACCACCTTTTCCCAACATACAAAAAATCTGTAGCAGACAATTTTGAAAACAAGTGTTTGTATAATAGCATTCCGTCGATAGGATAATTCACATGATCCTGCACACAGGAAAAAAGGCCTTTAGATATTTGCAACCAGTACAGTATATCTTTTGAAAACATTATGACAAAAGGAGGAATTGGTCATAATGAGCCTATTCTTCTTTTGCCACAGTGTTTTTAATTCGAAACTAAATAATTAAACTATGATTTATGGAGATTTTTCAAATTTTTACAAGGAGGTTTTCAAAGTTTTCTGTTGCAGATTTGTTGTATGTGGGAAAGGGTTAAAATCAGTAGACAAAGAAGTATCTTCTAGTAGTGAATAAGAACTGGCTGTAGAATACTTGTGTGCTTCTCTAAATCAAAGCTGACCTCAGATGTCTGAAGGTCTATTTGATTGTATCTAAGCTTTTTTTCCCACATTTGCAGCACTGACTTTGAAAATATCTAGGTTGAATTTGCAAATACATGCAAACCTGTGCCAAAGACCAGCTTTGTAAAACAATTCCCTGTCTATGACAACCACACTTTCAATTTCCTAATCTATAGTTTTCTGCATAAATGACCCTGCAATTAATGACCACCTGTGAACAAAGGCCATATTGTTCTGTTCCCATGGATGGTCTTTCAACATAGATTGTACTGTATATGTTTATCTTTGTAAATTAAAGTATTATCATTGAGTCAACAGGGCCTGCTCTGGGTTGATTTTTTTTTCGCTACCACTTTCACCACATTGAAATAAACGCAACTTTCGATCAATACTTTACAATAAAGTGGACATTTCGAAGCCATTTTTGTCATTGACAATAAGCATTGCTTGCTTTATGACGTTTTTTACCCTCGTGCTTGGCATTACTGCCATTTGGCGAGCAGAACAACAAGCATAGTTTCCAACAAATATTTATATGCAATCTCATTAATGGGTCCACTAATTGTTTGTACTCACCCATAATTAAATAGATTTTTCTCAATCAAAAATGACAAACTTATATTGTCATTAAATCATGAAAGGACTACGTCAATCGTCAAAACCTACTTCAAAAAGCATGCCGATATATTTAATGCATCTATAATTGCCAACTATCATGACTGTCAAGTAGAAATTCTTCTTTAGCCACAATATTTTAAAATGTCTTCAGAAAGCATCTGTACATGTATGGGAAAAGGATGAAGGCCAACTTTCCTATTTTCAAGCTTGCACGCCCCGTTTTACTAATAGGATTAATGTAAGATTGACCACTGACAAACCTTCGAAGCAATTTTTCCGTCTTTGAAGTATGGATTGAGATATTTTACGACAAGATCCGCAGCCAGTTTTAATGATACTTTGTCATCCGATGCATCACCACTAGGACTAGGTTTCTCCCTCTTAGTCTTACTTGCATCCCCACTAGGACTAGGTTTCTCCCTCTTACTCTTAGATTCAATCTTTCTCTTCTTGGATGCCCTGCTGTCCTGTATAGAAAGAAGATTGTTTGATTGATTTTTTTGTTGGTGCTTTATGCCGCTTTCAACAATTTTTCAGTTATATCACAGCATTTTCTGTGTAAGTTACCAGTACTTCTGGTTCATTTATCTTGACACCAGTCAGGCAGTCGTAATGCATACCCCTCACTCCTAAGCACAAAGGAGGGCAGCCATTACTATGTATTCACCCTTTTCCACATATGACAAATCTGCAGCACTTTGTAACCCATAGGCAAAAATATGGACAATTTCAATAAAAGAAAGAATAATTTTTTAATTGATTATGAGCAATATCTCCTTTTATCACATAAATACCCTTATTTTCAAGTTGAGAACAAATCACGGAACAACGTTATCATAAATGTGTGATAACAAAAACACGTCATACACGCGACTACTGATGACATCATTTTGACCTTTATCTTTATTATGTTTATTGTTAAGTTGTTAAATTTTACACATTGAAAAATGCAATAATACGTTATTTTGAATAAATAACGAGTCTTAATTGTTTAAAACATTGTTGTTTTTTTTCTTCTTATTGAAAAATGATGAGGACTACTTTTGTATGCGGTGAATCACAAGTTCTTATGAAGAATATGTTATTCGGTCTTTGTTTTGATGTTGTCAATATTTTTCATTAAAACACACTGTTTAGGTGATAAAAAGAATCCATCATTCGTCTCGAAAAAGAGAGTTATTAACCTCGCCAAGAGGCTCGGTTAATAACCGTCTTTTTCTAGACTCATTTAAGAAATCTTCATCTCCAAAGAAAACTCATGATGGATCCTATATTTGTCACAATATTTTCAAAGATATCTGCATCAAAATGAATCTGCAAGTGGGTCAATCCTTTCCGACATACGACATTTCTGCAGCAGTAGACTTTGAAATGATTTTGGCAAAAATATAGAAAATATCTATAAATCAAAGTTTTATTATTGAATAGGGTTGTAAACATTGTGACACAAGGAGAAATTGCTTGTTTTGAGCAATTCTTTCTTTTGTTACATTGTTTTCAAATATTATCTGCTAGTGTTTAAGGGATAAACCATATGTAGCTTGTTGGTACCCACAACATAATGGTTTTTGTTGTTTAATAAGGCAGATAATATCAGGGAAAAGGTCAGTATACTCAAAATTATCGTGACCACGGGAAGGATATTATTGAACATCACATTGTGCCCTATGCTTGTTAATAAAAACCAATTACATGTCTCACATTAAGTTAACCCTTTCCCACATGCAACAAAACTGCTTCAAATAACTGAAAATATCTATGTATAATCTCTATAAATGATTATGTATAAATAGTTATTGAATAGAGATGAAAACTTTGCGGTAAAAGGAGAAATTAACAATTTCTCCATTGACCACACAGTTAAAAAAAGTCAGACAGACAGACGGACGTACATATATATTTCCGACCGGGATAATCTTACTTCATGCACATCCTCAGGTTGTGTACTGCAACTGTGTAAAGTTTAATCAGAATCGGTCAAGCCGTTAAGGAGGAGTTGCACTTACAAGACATATGGACAGACAGACGGACGAACGGACGGACGGACGAACGAACGGACGGACAGGGTGATTCTTTCTTTTATAGGTTTTTCTCTCTCATTAGATATTACATTAAGGGCTTCTGTATGTATTCATAGGCTTGTTTAAGCCTTAACTGATAGCATAGGACCCCTTTTTATCTGAAAGCAAGATTAAAACCAGAAGACCAACTATTTAAACTTTTCTCACATACAGACGCCTTCTGACGACTTTACAGCATATTACTTTTGAAACCACTGTGAGCAGACAACTTTAAAATCATTATGGCAAAACTATGGAAAATTGATATAAATAAATTATAAAAGCATTATTATTGAATAGAGTTGAAAACGTTGTGGCAAAATGAGAAATTGCTAATGGTGAAAAATTTCTCCTGTGGCACCATTTTTGTGTGTGAGAAAGGGTAAAACATACTACAAAATTTCTCCCACAAATAAATCCCATAGCTACCTTTTCTTTCGATACTCTTTTCACCCCATGACTAGATACTGGTTTGGGAAAACTGGACTGCAACATTTTTTCCGGGTCTTTATCTGATTCTGCCTCTATAGTTTCTTCAGCCTCTATATTATCTTCTTCCTTTTTTAAAGAATCCCCTCTTTCAAAGAAATACACCATTTTTGGAGGAGTTGGTGCTGCAGTATTTATACCGTTTCCTTCCCCATCAAAATTGTTATTCATTTTATCCCTACACATTTTTACAACATTATGAGCAGAATCAATGTCCGATACTCCACCATTAGCACCTCCGGCATCCTTAAAAGAATTGTTGAGCCCACTTTTAATATCACTTTTGGATGTTTGAAAAGCGTCTTCTATTTTGTCCCAGCCATCTGAACTCCAACTATCACTAGCACCATTAGATTGCATCATTTCAGTTTTATCTTTCATTTTATCACATTGATTGTCTATCACATTTGTTTCCTCATGATCACTAGTACTCGTTCCTGCATGTTCATCCAGGTTATCGTCGATATGTTTATTGTTTGAATCACAGTCGGTGTCCGATATCGCAGCACTGGAGACAGTAGAACACTTTGGCACGAGAGAGGGGTGAAGGTCACTCAGAGCTGTACATTTCTTGATGTCTGTGACAGTTCTCATGATGGAGGCTTTGTAAATGTTGTGCAGCTTGTTAACTGAAACATAACAGCAAAACGTGAAAAAGCCTGATCAGACTGCGTTGATGCTGATCAAATAGTTCCAGAAGTATGTTATTGGTTTATTTTAAACATGTTTCTTTTACATTGATTGCGAAACGTACTTACAGCTTATATTAATCTCCATCATTGTCTGCTTTATGGAGCCTCAACCAGTACTGGTGGAAAAAACACCAAAAGCAGAATCCTCTTATCTTGGGAAATTAATTAGAACTTTCAATAAGTGATTTAACCCTTTCCCACTTACAAGCACTTTGAAAGGATCAAGGTAAAAATATGGAAAATCTCCATCAATGAAAGTATCATTATAAAATAGAGATAAAAACATTGTGGCAAAAGGAGTAATTACTCATTATGACAAGCAATTTCTCTTTTTGTCTCCAAGATGTTGTCGAAAGTGTATTGCACATCAAAAATTCATTCATTGATTAATTGATTGGAGTTTAATGCTGTTTTCACCATTTTTTTAGTCATATAGCGTAGGCGGGTTCACCTACTCATTTGTTTCCTGGCTTTCTCACTACAGTTCTCCACACAACAGTAATTCCAAGAAATTGGCTGCTTTTCCACATAGACTGTTAGCCAATCGTGGAAGACCAATGACGCTTGTCACAATGACAAACGTCGGAAAGAATATGCCAAGCTAGGGTTCAAACTCACAACCCCATGACAGCCCCAGTCACTACTGACTTAGCAACTAGGGCTTGGCAGAATATATAGATCTAACTCATGTAAAGCAATAAACGATCAAATGAGGCTACACTTGTACTTTGACAAAAACAAGTTTGTGTAGAGTGTGGACGCCAACATACAATGAATCTGCAGCAGGCGACTTTGAAATTATCAAGTTGATAATATAGAAAATCTCTATAAATAATAGTATGCATAATGAATAGAGTTAAAATCATTCAGACAAAAGGAGAAATTACTCGTTTTGAGCAATTTCACCTTTAGTCACAAATTTTTCATTTGTCGTCTGGATCAGAGGTTTCAGAAGGCATCTCTCTCTTTTGAGAAGGTTTAACTGGAGATATTTCCAAAACAAGTGCTTTCTCCCTTTCCCACAATATTTACAATTCTGCATCAAAATTAAGCATAGATCCATCCGGACATTAATGCTTTCCTGGGATATTATTAAAGGGACTTCTAGAGAATATTAAGTGAAAATTGAACTGATGGTTTGAACAGGAAATTATATACGGCCAAGTCATTCATTCAGAACTAAAGCAATATTGATGCATGATAATGAGCTATTAACATGTAAAATGCACTAAGAAGGTTGTATTTCACCATTTACATATTATTGGTTTTTGAGCGTTGTCTGCCGTGAGCAAAATTCTGAGGCTGAATTTTTTTTAAATATTTGAAACAGTTGTAACCATTGTGCAAAAAGGAATGTGTTTGTTAAAGTGTTCAGCTGCAAATGTATTTATGTTGTCTATATCAGGGATATACTTAAACATGACAATACCTGAATATAAACATAATTACCCTTAAAAACTTCATATTCAAGATCGATAGAGCAACATCGCGGGACGTAATTAACAGCAGCCATTTTTGCAGGAATATCAGCATAGTATCGCTTATAGTTATCTGTCAAGGTTTTCTCCAATAAACTCATACAGTGCTCTCTAGCCTGGAAAAATCAAAGAGTAGTACAGTTTGTAGTAACTGAGACGGCCAGAACTCTAGATACCCATATCCTTATATGACCATCAAACCCTATGTTGTAGGTTCGCAAAAGAATTATCTTGGTGAGACGATTCTTTTGAGTACCCACGGCATAGGCTTTGGTTGTGTCATAAGAGAGATATTGTTGGAAAAAGACTGGTTTACTGCTCCTTATCTAGTTTTCTATGAAATAATATTAATTTTATTACTTATTTTATTTCCTAATATATATATATATATCATTTCAGCCAAGCCATGCAAAATTGTGGAAAACCTCTATAAATAAAACTATTATCAATTAATAGAGTTGAAGACATTAGGGCAAATGTTGTCTGTGCATCAAAATGTGTCTGCAGGTGGGAAGGGGTTAAGTAATTTTCTTCTTTTTTATTCATTGAAAGTTGCCAAGATAAATAGCGGGGATGCCAATATTCCGATCATGAATTGCTGTAAGCAGTTTTTCCTTTGCATCAATGTTTTCAAAGATTATTCATACTCTTTATGGTACAGATAAAATGCACATTTTAATTGTTCACTTGATCTTTTTTAAAGTCAAGTTTATCTAACTTAATTACACTTAACACTTTCCCAATATGGAGAATCTCTATATGTCAATGTATATTTATTGACTAGAGTTTAAAATGTCCATTTTCATAAATTTCTCCTTTGCAGGTGGAAAAGGATTGAATTGGAAATAGTGTGGTAAAAGGAACACATTGCTTAATATAAGCAATTTCTCTTTTTTCCACAATATTTTCATAAGTTATCTGCTGCAAAGGTTCTGAAGAATTCTTTATCAGGTAAAGGGTTACAGAAGTAAAGGTCTTACTATAAAAAAGAACCTGTTGGAGAAATTTAATATATTACTTACAACAACAGTCAGTTTAGATATTTTTTGACTGCTAGCATCTCTTAGTGGACAATCTTCACTTGGTGGTATAAAGTCAGAACTTTCTTTCTTCGTATCTTCTCTGTCAGACTGAAATGGATTGTTTATTTCACTTGATTGAAATCTGAAGTCTGCAATGGTTTCATATGCTGATTGATTGATTGGAATTTAACCCTTTCCCACCTGCAGATGCATTTTGATGCAATAGCAGCAGACGACTTTTGAAAACATTGTGGCCAAAGGTGAAATTGCACATGATGAGCAGTTTCTCCTTTGGCCACAATGTTTTCAACTTTATTTAACAATTAAGCCATCTTTTATGGAGATTTTTCAGGTTTTTGTCACTACGTGTTCAAAGTCGTCTGCTTCAGATTTATTGTATGTGGGAAAGGGGTGGCTAATATACATTTCCTGATTTTGCAGCACGAGTTCACAACACACTATGCTTCCCAGGTAACCAGCTTCCTTCCTACATAAACTATTTAGCCCATTGGTGGAAGACGAATGAACCTATTCAATAATAACTTTCATCAATCATCGGAGAGAATGATTGACCGAGCTGGGATTAATCTCACGACGCCTCTGTATAGTTTGAATGCAAAGTTTCTTAACCGTTTTACCTGATAAGTTATTTTAGAGTTCTAGTTCTTTATAAGCATAACATTTAACCCTTTCCCTCATATAGACGCTTTCTGACGCCTCTGCAGCAGAAGGTTTTTTGAAAACATAGTGACAAAACGTGCAATTTCTCCTTTTGCCACAATGTTTTCTACTTTTTGTCATAGGTTATCCATTCAATTATAGAGATTTTCCATTATTTGACAAAATATGTTCAAAGTCGTCTGCTGCAGAATTGTTGTATGAGGGAAAGGGTTAAGTGATGTTGCTGTGTAAAATAATACAGCGAAATGAAAGCAAATACATATTTCTTTTATGCTTACCTATAAATCATAGAAATTTCTCTGTGAATTATAACCCTATAATATCACCGGTGAGAATATGACTTTTGCAGTGAATTTACAACTTTTACTTTACGGAACTTCTTTTTTCTCCATGTTGTTGACAGAATTTATAACTTTTACTTTACAAAACGTTTTTTTTCTCCATGTTGTTGACAGAATTTATAACTTTTACTTTACGGAACTTCTTTTTTCTCCATGTTGTTGACAGAATTTATAACTTTTACTTTACGGAACTTCTTTTTTGTCCATGTTGTTGACAGAATTTATGAAAACAAGTAACAACTCAACAAATCTTTGATAACACATTGGATAGGCCATTAGGCCTACATTTAATGAAGTGAATCAACACAAGTCACTGTTTATATTAAAATAATAGTTTTGAGTGATTTTATAATCTTAATGTGTCACTGGGTATTAGAATGATTAACTGACCCCAACGAAACCCATTAGTAAATGTCAGATCTAAAAGAATGTACAAATATCACTTGTTGAGAACAAGGGAAACAACATATGATTGAAAGTAGGTATATTGGCAAGCTTTACTTCCCTTAAACCAGAGATGTCATTGAATGAATACACAAATCAACATATTTTTCAACATGTATGCAAGAACATGTACTTCATTAGATAGGTAGATCTATTGTTTTTTAGAAAGTATATGCAATATCTTTCTTGAGTACAAATGATTTTGATATTCATAACTATTGTGGATAATCCTGCTTGTATGGCTATAATCAGGAGTGTTCAAATCAGGTTTACAAGGAAGGAACACAGGTTTCATATTTACACATTGCCCTTTTTGCTTTATGTTTGCGGGCATAGTATAAACAAGTATAAGAATGTTACCAGTATCAAATAAATCACACGTAACGTTATCACCACTCTTGAAAATATCACCCTTTGCTTTTACAATTGATAAAAGAAATTTCGATAGTACACTGAAACAAACAATTATCCTCTATATAATAGATGTAATTAATGAATAAAACGTTACATAAATAAATATGTTACATTCTTGACAAAAGTGTTAATGATCTCAAAAATTACTTGAATAGTAAGGAATTCTATTTGGAATTAAATTTGAAAAAGAAAAGTACTCTGATTTTTATTTTGTTTTGGCTGTGTATATATAATTTTAGAGAAGAATGTCTGTAACATGCGGTATATTGAAAGCCTTATTTTGATATGTTGTTGGATTAAAGGAGAAACTAATCTTTGTGATAAATTTCCGTTTCTAACGAAAATTTCAAAAGTCATCTGCAGAATGAACATCTAAACTTGTATCTATATGCCATTCAGCGTTAACTTACTTTGATACAATGTTAAGCTTAATCCTTTCCCCCATATAGACACTTTCTGACGCCTCTGCAGCAGATGGCTTTTTGAAAACATAGTGACAAAAGAAGAAATTGCTCAAAACGATTGCTGCAGAATTGTCTATGAGGGAAAGGGTTAATTTAGACTTTTGATGCCTCTGCAGAAGAAGAGTTTTCAAAATATTGTTGAAAAAAGAGAAAGTGCTCACAATGAGTAACTTTTCCTTTTCCCTCATGGTGTTTTAAATTCATCACCTTGGTGCACAAATTCATTAAGTCAGTTACTGTATTGTACTGGCAGCTTGTACCAAAATAACAAAATAATCTTTTTATGAAATGAAAAATTATTGATACTCTTCTTGATGATTAACCCTTTCCCATATTCAATAGATTTGCAGCAGACTTCATTTTAAAAAGTCTATGTTAAAATATGAAAAAACTTTTATAAATGTAAAGTACATAATTGAAAAGAGTTGATATTATTGTGGCAAAATGAGAAATTGCTGTTTATGAGTGATTTATCCTTTAGTCGTAATGTTTGGGTCAATATCATATGTGTGTGTGCATATAGAATAGATTAACCCTTTCCCTCATATAGACGCTTTCGGACGCCTCTGCAGCAGACGGCTTTTTGAAAACATAGTGACAAAAGAAGAAATTGCTCAAAACGAGTAATTTCTGCTTTTGCCACAATGTTTTCCACTTTTAGTCATAAGTTATCCATTCAATCATAGAGATTTTCCATTTTTTGACAAAATATGTTCAAAGTCGTCTGCTGCAGAATTGTCATATGAGGGAAAGGGTCAATATTGATTATTAGCAGCCTTACACTTTTTCTTTTTCTCTTCTTGAATTGGTTCTTAATGAAATTAGTCCTCTGTTTACGATCTTGTCTCGCCTGGTCATGCTCTGTGTTATAGTCAGGCCCTTCATCACTGTCATCCTGGTTGTCATACAAGTCTGTTTCACTGAATAACAAACAGAGATAAACATCTTTATCCCTTTTCCCACATACAACACATCTGTTTCACTGAATAACAGACAGAGATAAATATGTGTATTCCTTTCCCAACATAATACAACAAGTCTGTTTCACTGAATAACAGACAGAGATAAACATGTTTATCCCTTTAACCACATACAACACATCTGCAGCAAAATTATGACAAATCTCCAAAAAAGAAGTATAATAATTGAATTGAGTTGAAAACATTGAGGCAAATGTAGCGCTTTCTTCATTTGCCACAATGTTTTCAAAAGTCATCAGCTGCAGAGGCATCAGAAAGGGTCTGCAGGGTTTTCCCGTAGCTTTGAAAATTAGGGGTCATTGTGACCCCCTTATCACCAAAGTTGGGGGACATTTTACAAATTTTAAGGGTCCACCTTAGAACTCTTTAATCAAATGATTCATATTATTTGTGTCCATATGGACGCACAGCATTCGATTTTGGGGGGCATTTGAGTTGAAAATGCGTCAAAAATGCATGGAAAACCCTGGGTTGGAATGTTGGTAAGGGTTGTCATTATAAGTTGTTTTAACTCATTCCATACAGAGACAGGGGTGTATGATTGATTAATCAATTGATTGATTAATTAATTGATTGATTAATTGACTGAAAATTACCTGTTCATCCTATTCTAACAATTGATTTTGATCTTGTATTTATTTTATTGTTCAATCTTAAAGATAATAATTATATTTTATTTATATATTGCCAGTTTTACACAACAGCCTTTGTTTGATGAAACAACCATATTTAGACCTTGACAAATTGATCAAAATAACGGATCTTCACAATTCTTAATTATATATTCTTTTAAAGCATGTCCTTGATCATCTATACCAGGGTCTATGATTTATAGACCATGTGTACCATCTACTATTTATAATATATCAGACTTATTAATAATTAAGTCCCAAAATAATTTTGTTAATAATTAAAACTGGTAAATTGTTGCAGCCATTCAATATGATCAAAGTGCTTATATGAATTGATTGCTTCAATTATTCCGAACATTTCAATCAGAGCGATAAAATCCAATCCACTCTTAAAGCATTCCAATTTTGTTCAAATCACACTCAATATTATCATATTGTCAATTTTACGATGTACTTATCTGTAGAAAAGTTATTCCTTAATGTCAACCTGCAAATGCAGGGGCCATAACACCATTTATTATATACCTGCACATTTTCTGGGGCAAATACATGCAGATGGTCATGCGCAGTTCAAACAATTCCATATTTATATATAATAATAATATATTAATGGTACGGTACGTCACTGTTATATGATACAAGGTCATATAAAATGTGGTAAATTATGTAATTTCGTTATTTAGAATAAAAGGAAAATTACGCTGCAGTAGCGATACAGGTTTTAGTATAATCTACTAGGGGCGTGGACAATTTGACATCTTGCGAGACCGAAAGATCGCTCTGACTGGGGTCAGATGACATTTATAGGTCGAGAGATATCAATTGTCCACGCCCCTGGTAGTACAATACTGCAACATAATATTCCCTATGTACACATAGGTGAACATGTATCCAGAGCTCTAAGTGAAGTATTTCATGTTTTTAACTCCTTATTTGATTGATTAATTGATTGATTGATGGTGTTAACACAGTTCTCAAAAAAATTGAATCATATTACAGTGGCCAGTTCACCTACTCATGTGTTTCCTGGCTATCTCACACCGTTACTTTACTTAATAGTCTTTCAAAGCGACTGGATTTCTTTTCCACACAGACTGTTAGCCCATTGGTGAGAGAGAAAAATGACGCATGTCACAGTGACAAATCCTTATTTCGAGGGCTCAACGCAAAACTGTCGTAACTCCATATTTCAAAATTGTTCAGGAGAAGGAAAAAACTTGCCTAATTTAATTTTGTTGGACATATTTTAACTATTTGATCATTAAAATGTTTAACTTTATGTTAGTTTTAAAGCAATAATGATATTATTTCTAAACATTTAACCCAAAAGATGATTTTGATTAAAAACTGACTTACTACAGTCTTCCACCTCAAAAGTCAATTTTCATCATAAAATATGTTTATGCAACACTGTCGTAACTTGACTTACTACAGTCTTCCACCTCAAAAGTCAAGTTTCATCATAAAATATATTTATGCAACACTGTCGTAACTTGACTTACGACAGTATTCCACCTCATATCATTTGAACTCCAGATAATAATTTCATGCAAAACTGTAGCACATTCTTTTTTGCCATTATTAAATATGATAAATATTTTTAAAAACTATAGGATACTGGACAACTGTTATATATAATATTAATAACAATTCCATAGTGCATCAAGTTTGAAAGTGCTTACTTATTTGAGTTGAATATGTGTCATTACTTTCACTTTAATACAATGAAAACTAAGGGACAGGACCAGGCTCTATGACAATTAACCTAGTGTAGGTAAACAAAGCCATGAAACAATGAAGCAAAAATCATAGCATAAAACAACATGTATAAATTCTGAACATTTAATCACTACAGTATATAAAATTTGCACTACAAGATATAGTTCATTCTGTAGATCAAATAAAACATTTATAGCTTTTGTGCAAAATAAATGCATGACTTAAAAATTTAATTTAAAAACAGTTCTTTTCACAAAACTTTGTCAAGTTGAATTATTATTAACATGATTTTGTCAAAGCTAAGCACACTTTGTAATACTATCATTAACTTTCAAAACAAATTTCATTTTATGTGAATTTTTTAAAGATTATACTAAGTTGCAACTTATCATTTTGTTTTGATCTATTTCCAGATAAGGGCTAAAATTGGCAGATTTCGTGATTTCCTGTGTGTCATTTCCATTAACCCTTTTCCACTTACAATAATTCTGCAGCAGACGACTTTAAACGTATTTTGTCAAAACATAGAAAATCTCCATAATTATTTGAATGGATAACCTATGACAAAAAGTGGAAAACATTGTGGCAAAAGGAGAAATTGCTCGTTTTGAGCAATTTCTTCTTTTGTCACTATGTTTTCAAAACGCCGTCTGCTGCAGAGGCGTCAGAAAGCGTATATATGAGGGAAAGGGTTAATGTCCAAAAATCCATTTTAAAAAATTGGTAAAAAGTCAGACTTTTGGACATTAACGGAAATGACCGACTTTCATCGGAATCATCACGAAATTTGCCGATATTAGCCAATATCTTAATATTTGGCGGGTTTCCACAAAGGGGTGCTCAACCTTAATAAATATCATCACAAAATTTCACTGTAAAACACCAAGTGTCCAATGAACTCTATCTCTTTAATTGATCAATTGGTTAAAAAAACAAAGGAATTCATTGTCGATTCATTGTTTGGCCAGAAATAATGTTTTAGTCATTTGGGAACAAATACAAAGAAACATTACACAAATTCAGACCAAAAAATCAGATTTATATGTAGCTATCAATACAAATTGTTATATAATAATATTATCTCTGTATTTCAAATGAATTTGAAAACATAATTTCTGACCAAGTAATGAGTCAAATTCCTGGGTTTCAAACATCACCACACATTAAGTTTTCTTATGTGCAGCAGTTGCTCTGGGCTTTGACACAGTGTCGTGTGGGAGTAGGAGGAAAAAGGGGTGGTGAACAGCAGGAATCGTCTGCTTTATGCATAAGCTTAATAAATCTGCAAACTTCTCCCTGCTTATTGGAATTGCATCTTCCCTCAACTGGGGTAATATCATTGTACAGGGGTCAGGGATATCTGAACGAAGACGCTTAAAAAGATCTACTATGAAAAGTGGGCCATTGTGATGTGCCTGATATTTCAAAGCATTTGGACTGTCGGATGTGATCTTAATCACTTTTATTTTGTTCCAATAGACCTTTAACCCATCAGTATTGATTTCAAAGTTTTTGATATTCTTGGATAATATCTTGAAGTCAATGAAATCTTTGAATGACATCTCCCTGACATTGTATGGATGGTCTCTCCTTGCCATTCTTATAACGGCTGCCCATTGTGGTGTAGTATATATTTTGACATGTTTACTCACCTTTTCAATAGTTGCGTGAATGGAATCATTCTCATTCTGTGTGTGCCCTTTTTCTAGGTACTTGTGAGTTATTGATGAAAGTTTAAACTTCGAAAGGCAAAACCACAGCATTGTAACATAAAATTTGTTTTTATTCTGGGAACTACAGTTGTCACTGTAAAATATGAAGTGCTTTTTACCTTCCTGTGCTTTTTGCTCTATGAAATAATAAACACATGTTGCCATTTCACAGGCTCCACGGTTTGAAATGGACTCATTCCATAAAAAGCAATGACCATTTTTATTCGCCATGTCATACATTGTAAAATTGAAAGTGTTCAGGCGCCTCTTGTAGTAAAGGCTGTTTTCAAAGCTACTGGGGGTAAGAAGTATTTGCTGTAAATCAAAACATGCACAAACTAGTGATGTGTCTACCTTTGCCCTTACCTTGTCTTGTTCTTTTGCCTCACGTGCTAAAGTCTTGTTCTCAATATGGATATTATAGATATCCTGCATTTTGGCCTTCTGTTCTTCATTCGAGTTTTCAAATGAAACACACAGGTCACACTGATCTTTTATGGGACGATGAAATGAAATGTTGTATTCATAGTCAAATACTTTTCTGTAAATTGAGAGCGAAACTGGAGTTTGCGAAAGTTCTCTGCATTTCTTTAGATACAAAGAATACAATTTTGCAACACTCAAGTCAGATCCCAAATAGTCTTTGTTTGTATCTTTCCTGCAATAATGGCTTTCCATTGTTGGAAAACATTCAATGTGAGATCTTACAGCGTTAACCATTTCAGGGGATACTCGATTTGGGCGATTGTTATGCCTTCCTCTATTGTCATTCTGGAAAAACCCTGTTGCCGTTAGCCTATGAGCTGTGCTGATGTACCTTTCAGATACAGAAAGAGTGTGTAAAAAGAATGTCTTACAAACTTTTACAACTTTAGTGTTGTCATGGACTGGAAAGTTGTAGGACACTGAAATAGTTCGCCTCTGTGACTTACCTTTTCTCTCAGTCGTCTTTTTCATGCAGGCAAACTTTGAAATAAAGATTCTTTGTTTGTTAATATCGCCCATTTGCCAGAACCTGTGAAATAATTTCTGCCTTTCAGTTGCATTAAAGTGCTGGTGACACTTATACCTACATTTTGTACCACATCCTGGTTTGACAGCTCTGGCTTTTTTGACATTACCTGTTTTAGTAACATATTCCTTACCTTCATTTCTCCTACGTTTCGTTATGTTTCTTTTCCACTGGTCTACGTTTCTTACCCTTTTCCTGCATCTCATGGTTTTAGACTGACCTGTTTTTACATTGGTTGGTGTTTTAATCTGACTTTGACCATCATTGCTTAATGTGTTTTCCCGATTGTTAACAAGATTAATCAATGGTAAATCATCATCATCGTCAAAAAGACCACCTTCATCAGCACCATCAACATCATTACCATCACCCCCATCAGCATCATAACCATCAATATCAACCCAATCCTTATCAACATCAACCCCATCAACATCATAACTATCAACATAGTCTATGTTTCTTACCCTTTTCCTGCATCTCATGGTTTTGCTCTGACCTGTTTTTACATTGGTTGGTTTTTTAATTTGACTTTGACCATCATTACTTAATGTTTTTTCTCGATTTTTAACAAGATTAATCAATGGTAAATCATCATCATCGTCAAAAAGACCACCTTCATCAGCACCATCAACATCATTACCATCACCCCCATCAGCATCATAACCATCAATATCAATCCAATCCTTATCAACATCAACATCATAACTATCAACACCACACCCATCAACATCATCCCCATTCAAATCACCCCCATCACCCCCATTAATATCAACCCCATCAACATCACCCTCATCAATATCACCCACATCAACATAACCCACATCAACATCACCCCCGTCAACATAACCCCCATCAATATCACCCCCATCAACATAACCCCCATCAATATCACCCCCATCAACATAACCCCCATCAACATCACCCCCATCAACATAACCCCCATCAACATCACCCCCATCAACATAACCCCCATCAACATCACCCCCATCAACATAACCCCCATCAATATCACCCCCATCAACATAACCCCCATCAACATAACCCCCATCAACATCACCCTCATCAACATAACCCCCATCAACATCACCCCTATTAACATAACCCCCATCAACATCACCCTCATCAACATCATTGCCGTCATACGTTACATACACTGTAACATCATCATTGTACAAGCTCTCACAAACATCAACATTTACATTATTTTTACTAGCAGCTGTAAAAGAATCGAAATCAAATGTTTGAAGGAATGCTGCACTATTATTTAAATCTGTCATTGCCTCATTTAGGAACAAGTCATCTAAAACACAACTGTCTGCGTCTTCATCATCTGTACAACCACACCCATCACTGCTGACATCTGATACATCTGACACTTCCGTAGCCATAATTTCTTGAACATGCTCATTAGCTAAATACAATTTGCAAGTTATTTCTCCCTCACTCATTTCACTAAACCCTGACCAATCCGATTCAGTATCCTCTTCCGTATATGTTTTGACTTGAAGTATTTCAAATGGTACACTTTTGCTTTCCCCAAGCTTAAGAGACTCGGCTAAATTGTTAATAAACAATGTCATGCTCTCAATATTGTGATGATCTGTCAGGACAGCATACCCATCACATACCGACATTCCTTGATCAGACCTACTGTGGGGGTCAAAAAAGTAGATACTTTGTCTGTTCTTCATGATTGAGCATGTGTACGCTGGGTTGAAACTGCCCATAGTAAATATACATTTGACAGAATCCAATTCTAAAGATGCTGCTAGAGCATCTTTAAGTGACCAAAATGGGACTTCGCTTCTTTTTCTACTCAATGTTCCATGTAGTGGATGCTCCTTTACAATCCTTACAGAGTCTACAACATCGGGGATATCATCTGTTGACCAGTATGGCACTTTCAAATTAATATTGCTATAAAGTTTGTCACCCCTTTCTAAAATGTCATCCATAGTTTTCTCATTCCAGTTTGATGGTGGAATTGAATAAGACTTTATCAATGCACATACAGAATTGGCTACACATTGTTTTCCTCTACCGCAAAACACTTCACTTCCCTGATGCCTTGTAGCTTTCACTTGGAGCATGATGGGAAATCTGAGGATTAATAAGAAAAAAACTTGTGAAAATCAACACTAACAAGTATAGTTTAATACTGAATCTTAAAGCATTAAAAGGTCATTATTTGGTCAACAAATGCTAAAACAAACATAAAAATACAAGGAAAGATGCAGAGATAAGAATTTTTAAAACTGTATTTAAATCTGCATTGTTCGCATCTAAACCAAATGTCAGTTTGAATAGTTTATAAACTTCAATATATTAAAAATTCAGGAAATCATTTAACTACCTTAAGCACATTTAACAATACATATTTATGATAAGTAATAATTCGAACGTATATTTAAAAAAAAAAAAAACTTACCAACTGTAATCTTCCAATATGGCATCAATAAATCTTTAAAATTCTTTGGATTCCATAACATGTAGAATTAATGTTTCTTGTTGTTATTTTCTTTCTTGAACTCAGTGACATCACAGCACTATGACATCATAATGATGATCATTATGACATCATTTGTTTACAAGTTATGGAGTTACTACAGTGTTGCATATATTTTTAAACCAAACTTGGATTAGTTTCCAGTGCAACACTGTATGTAACTCAAGTTACGACAGTGTTGCATAAATGAAAATAGTCAAGTTAAGATACGACATTTGGACCACTTTTCATTTTAAGTACTAAAAATTCAATATGTTTCGAAAATATTTTTACCACAGAAGGAATGATGTTGTAAAATGTGAAAAATGCAAAAACATAATTTTGTGAAAAAATGGAGTTACTACAGTTTTGCGTTGAGCCCTCGATTTGACCTCCAAACCAAATGTACACACCCAAAACAATTTTGAAGGAAAACCCTTTCTCTAATGCAACAAATATACAGATGACAATTTTGCAAACATTAAGATGAAAATATTGAAACTTCTCTATAAATGAAAGAACATTTATTAATTTTAATGTTGAAAACATTGTCACAAAAGGAGAAATTGCTCATCTGCTGTAAAGGTGTTATTTATTAGCGGATATACAGGAGAAAAGACCTGTTTACCCCATAGACTATAGTTTGTACCTACTTTTTAGCGCCCTTTCTCCCACCACCGTACATATCCCCAGAGCCATCCTCTTCCACATAATACATGGTCCCGCCGCCCCTCGGTCCCTGATTGACAGATGCAAATCTCCCTTTCTGAAGATCTAACAAGTTACGTTCAGCCTTCTTTGGTTCTTTACAAATATCACATGCTTTATCACATTCAGGTTTTTCATCCCCAAAGAATTCTGCAATGCAACTATGACGGCACCTGAAAAACATCAGCCGTGAGAAACCAAAGTAAAACAACTGTATACACTAATTCTACATTGTATACTGAGGATTTTATTTGTTTTTCTCATATATTTTTAAATAGGTTAAATTCGGGGTTTGACACTAGCAGTATCCCACTGTCCGGTGGACACAAAAGTTCTCAAGCCAGCTGTTGCACATGAACACTGATTTTCTTATATAATTCAATTACTTTTAAAAGCGTGAGGGAATCTTGATTTTATGATGAGACACCTCATTTGAGAAGCTGATGGCACACCCTTCTAAAAAAACAGACTAAAATTGTCAATGTCAAACAATGCTTTTGCAGAAAACTTTTCTTTTTAAATCATTGTGACTTGACAAAAAGAGAAAATGCTTATGGTGAGCAATTTCTCTTTTTGCCACAGTGTTTTTAACTTTATTCAAAAATAAGTCTTCAATTTATCCATATTTTTGCCTAGAT
This sequence comes from Serripes groenlandicus, assembly GCA_031761405.1. Taxonomy (NCBI): domain Eukaryota; kingdom Metazoa; phylum Mollusca; class Bivalvia; order Cardiida; family Cardiidae; genus Serripes; species Serripes groenlandicus. The sequence continues at coordinate 647,892 of JASEVX010000097.1, read as the reverse complement.
GCTTTCGAAGCTGTCTATTGGAAAGGGTTTAGGAGTGCCTCTGTAATATTTATTTAAAAATGTTAAATGTTGAAAACAAATTAACAAACTTTCCATGACCAATAGAATTATTAAAACTTTTTAAAAAATTCCAAGGAATTCCTACCTCAGTCCTTCACAGTAGTTAATCATGCTTTCAAAACTCTTCATCGCTGACTTAAGCTGTGACTTTAATGCCTCCTTATCTTTCTGAAAGAATAATTAAAGCCAAACGTCAATTTACCCTTACCCACATATAGACGTTTTCTGACGCCTCTGCAGCTGACAACTTTTGAAAACATTGTGACAACAGGAGAAATTGCTCAAAACGAGCAATTTCTCCTTTTGCCACAATATTTTCAATTATATTTAAGTTTTAAACCTTCATTTATAGAGATTATGCATATTATTCCCCAGATGACTTCAAAGTAGTCTGCTGCAGATTTGTGTATGTGAGAAAGGGTTAAACTATATTAAATATTAAATTCTATCAGCATACAGCCTCTTATAATCTTGAGGAAAAAAAGTATATTTGTTTCAAAATAAACACTATTCTTTCTTTAATATCCCTTTTCAGTCCCAAGATGAAAATTTGCATAAACGTTCTTTTTTCTCTAAACATGTATATATATATTATTATTTTGGAAGCATCTCCGAACAGGAGATAAGCTGATTTAAGGAGGACCAAAAAGCCATAGATCTTATTACTCAATAAAACCAAATGTTGAGGTACTCAAAGAAACATCTCAGTGATGTTTATCTTCAAGGAAACAGAATGATTTAATGACATACATTTCTTACGGCCCTCTATGTGCAGAATAAAATTCACGAAAGTAGCTCTTATACTTTTCACGGTATCACCTATGCAAGTTAAGGCAGATTGCTCTTAGATTTTGAATTTGACGTGACCTTCACTTAATTTTTATACTTTCATAATCCACTATAGGCAAATTGTCTTTTACTTTTAACCTTGAAGTGTGGCCTAGGCATTCACCATTTTCATACTTTCATAATCCACTTTAAGAAAATTGTCTTTTACTTTTGACCTTAATCCACTGTTGGCACATTGTTTGAATTTGACCTTAGAATTTGACCTATACATTCATAGTATTTAGACTTATTTCTATTTATCGCATAACCAATTCATTTTAGAGGGTAAACAAATATTACCAATTCCTTCATATTAAACTGTACAGGGACATACAAGGATATATCCCCTACCAACATGCCCACATTTTGATCCATCTTCAGCAGATGGTTTTTGAAAACGATGTGACCAAATATCTCCTTTTGAGATCATGTTTTCACAATTATCCAAAAAGTGAATCCACATTTATAGTTACATTACATATTTTTGTCTAGATGTTTTTTAAATTAATTGGCAGCAGATTTGATGTATATGGGAAAAGGCTAAGTATCTGAATTATACATTTTATCTAGAGTTCATATATTAGATAACAGCATTACCTCTATAATAAGTCTATTTAATATAATTACAAATAAATGGAGTATTGCAAGCAATATGAAAGTCACATTGTGTATATTGTATGTGCATTTTTGGACAAAAACAGCATTGCACTGCATACATTTTGGATAAACCTCACTTTGGAGTTACATGTATGCCCCTTGACATACATAGTCTTCTAATGGTTCTGATTAAATGTGTGAAGGTGTCGAGTTGTAGACATGAAAAGTCTGACCTTGACTTTGGGAGTAAGTGGCTGGTTAGTGTGCATGACACATCATCTTGCTTTGAAGAATAATCGTGTGAAGTTGTATCAAAATCCATTCAAGCATGTGGAAGACACAGACCAGACATGTCAGAAAAGCCTGATAATTTTGAGCCAAAATTCTGACCTTGACCTTGAGAGCAGATGTCTGGTTATTGTGCATGACACTTCATTATGCTTTGTGAAGTTATATCAAAATCCATGCAAGTATGTGGAAGACACAACCCTGACACGACAGAAAAGCCTGAGAATATTTGAGCCCTAACTGTGACCTTGACCTTGGGAGTATGTGGCTGGGTGATGTGCCTGACACATTATCTTGTTTTGGAGAATAATTATGTTAGTAATATCAAGCACGTGGAAAATACAGCCCTGACAAAACATTTCAGACGTTCTGACGGACGCAAGGAAAATGTATTGTCCCCAAACAGGCTTCCGACCAGTAGGGGACTATTACAATATGCTAAACCCTTTCTCACATGCAAAAGCAAAAGCAATACAATATTCTTTCTTCCAATTATATAACTTTCCATAATTTGCCTTTATGTAGCTAAAGTTGTCTGCTGCAGAGTTGTTGTATGTGGGAAAGGGATTAACGATACAAATATTGCAAGATTTTATAAATATCTGGTGATGATAAAAATCATTATTTTCTAGTAAAAATTAATTCCCATTGTATGTTACTAATTTCCTGGATGATAGGAAATAAAGTTACATATATATAAGGAAAAGTATGTTGCAATAGCGATATTGTGTTTGATATTAAACTACAAGGGGCGTGGACAATTAATATCTCGTGTCATCGAAGGTCAAAGATGTCCCTAGTAGACAATATCAAACCCGATATCTCTACTGCAACATAATTTTCCTTTTATTATATACCCAGTTTAATTTTTAAAACAGAGAGAAGAAATAATATACAAAATGTTATATTTCAAATAACAAAATAACTAAATTTACACATAAAATAAAATTTATCCTCAAGCATATATGGGCCATGCCCCATGAAGTGAATTCATATTTCAATGACGTCACATCATATTTCAGTGATGTACCATTACCATATTTTGTCATGTATAAACATCTGCAGTGAATTTACGCCGGAAAATGTGAAAACGCGTCAACTTGTCCTCGGGTGTCCAATCCGGAAAATGTGCAGACGTATAATAAAGAACATCATTACCAAGATCATGATACATATTCATGTCATGGAGAAACAAAGTAAACAACAAAGACATATCACCGTTTTTTTTCTCGATCCTTCTTTCTGAATGAGGAAGTTGACTGTATTTCTATCTCCAACCGAGTAATAGAGTCTGCAGTAGGACGGTAAGCCATCTCTTCCTGCTCGACCAGACTCCTGGTAATAACCCGACATGGACTTGGGGACGTTCCAATGTGCCACAAACCTGTTGAACATTTTATCAGAGCACTAGATAAGGGGTATTTGCCATGTTCCATTAATTAACCCTTTCCCTCATATAGACGCTTTCTGACGCCTCTGCAGCAGACGGCTTTTTGAAAACATAGTGACAAAAGAAGAAATTGCTCAAAACGAGCAATTTCTCCTTTTGCCACAATGTATTCCACTTTTTATCATAGGTTATTCATTCAATTAAAGAGATTTTCTATGTTTTGACAACATATGTTCAAAGTCGTCTGCTGAAGAATTGTCGTATCAGAGTTCTAGATAAGGGGCCTTTTGCATGTTCTAAAACATTTATTAGACAACATAACCCTATGATGTGGGTACTCAAAGGAATCGTCTTTTGAGTACCCACATCGTAGGGTTTGTTGGATGATAAGAGAGATATTGTGGGGAAAAGAGCTGTTTACCCCCTACTTATCTGCACCTCTGTTTATTTGACACTCAAACCCTATGTTGTCGGTCCTCAAATTAATCACCTCAATGAGATGATTCCTTTCATAATTCCACAACATAGGGTTTGGTCGAGTAGTAAAAGAAATATTGTGGAGAATAGACCGGCTTACGCCCCCTTATCTAGTACTCGGAATTATACTTTATATTATACCCACTTGCAGACGCATTTTGATGCATTTGAAGCAGATAAAGTTTGAAAACATTTTGGCAAAAGGAGAATTTCTCCTTTTGCAAGAATGTTTTCAAGACTATTCAAGAATCTACTTTCATATACAGAAACTTTCCATATTTTTTCTGTAGATTTGGTGAAAGTTATCTGCTGCAGATTTGTTGTATATATATATATACTAGACAAAACTTCCAACGCCCATATGTACATAAGTGTCAATATTTCATTTAATATTATACCAAATACACTGCAATTTGACAAGAGTATCACATAACTATCCTGTAACAGAATGAAAAACAAAAACTTAACAAAATACCACAGTAGATTACAATAAAATGCATTAATTGATTGAATGGTGCATTTTTAAAGTTTGCAGGATAAGTCAGTAGCTGGCATGACTACCAGCAGCATTCACCACAGCTTAACATCTTCTTCGCATTGATGCGATCAAGCGACGCACACAGTTAATGGGAATGTTACGCCACTCCTGGATAATCGCATTGGTTAGTTGTTGTAGGTTTCCAGGCTGTCTCGGATCGCCTTGTCAATGCGAAGAAGATGTTAAGCTGTGGTGAATGCTGCTGGTGGTACATATGGGCGTTGGAAGTTTTGTCTAGTATATATAGGAAATGGGTAATGTTAAGAAGATTTACAGAAATATCAGGCGATGAGAAGTTCATAATTTCCTAGTGAGAGATATTCCCATGGAATGTTATCGGTCAACCTTTCCCACATACAACACAAATTATCTAAGCAAAACTATGGCAAATCACTTTAAATGAATGAATGATAATTTAATTAAGTTGAACAAAAAATTCAAAAAGGAGAAATTAATCATGAGCAATTTCTCCTTTTGTCACAATGTTTTAAAAAGTTGTCTGCTACAGATACGTCGCAATGTGTCTGCATGTGGGAAAGGGTCGAGCCTTTATACAATCCTGCCTCATACCTTACATTCCCTTTGTCCACCCCCATTCCAAAACTAATGGTAGCTACAACCACTGGATATCGACCGTCCATCCAGTCAGATTGGTTTGTCTCTCGCTGTCCACCCTTAAGCCCTGCATGGTATGGCTTAGCTGGTATGCCTTTGGCTGACAAGCGACTGGCTATCTCTTCGCAGCCATCCCTAGTTCGACTGTACACTATACCGCAACCAAACTCATTCTGAAGTAAAAATACATAATTTATTAGCAGCGTCTGGCAATTTGGGGTCTTATTGCATAACAGTAATCTTTATATATTCAAGTTTTTCAGTTAAATGTTACATCTTCGGCTTTTTGAAAACATGGTAACAAAAGAAGAAATTGCTCAAAATGAGCAATTTCTCCCTTTGTCACCGTGTTTTCACCTCTTTTCAATTATTGTACTTGTTTTCAAAGTCGTCTGCTGCAGATTTGTCTTATTTGGGAAAGGTTTAAGTCATGAAGGCCTGTTTTCAGGTGAAGTGGCTCAGTTATTTTTCAGTATAAAATCGGAGTTCTAAAGATTATGTTTATCACTTATTCCTACAATTTATACTTCCAAAAAAGGTCTTGAAATGAACATCAAAATTATTCCGAAACTAATCTTTGCGAGTCAATGGTATTTTCTCCATAATTGATCAGTTCTATGCGAAAATGAATCATAAATTATTTGTAACCAATATAGATCTAAATCAGCCGGCGCATCTGATCTCATTCTGCACTGTAGACAAATAAGTGAAAGAAAGTTTCAAGAAACTTCTTCAAGTCTTAACCCTTTCCCTCATACGACAATTCTGCATCAGACGACTTTTAACGTATTTTGTCAAAACATAGAAAATCTCCATAATTGAATGGATAACCTATGACTAAAAGTGGAAAACATTGTGACAAAAGGAGAAATTGCACGTTTTGTGCAATTTCTTCTTTTGTCACTATGTTAACAGTTTTCAAAAAGCTGTCTTCTGCAGAGGCGTCAGAAAGCGTCTATATGAGGGAAAGGGTTAAGCATGTATGCGCAGGCAGGTCCTTTACCACATGTGTAATCATTATGATAAGATTGGTTTTCGCTGACCACCTCCCATTTTAACGATATAGAGTAATATGTCACTTAAGGTACCATCCTTGATCCACAGCTGTATAAAGGTGCTGAACTCCAGATGGAGATCAAAATTTTGAAGTGTTGAAACTTCTGCAAATACAATCAAACTTGTGTTAGTGGTCACCTCTGTTTTGCATTAAGCAGCCACTTGAAGATTAACCAAAACAACATTTTCTTCTTTATTTGACTTGTATTAAACAGCCACCTGTGTTCAGCAGCTACACTTTGACTCTCCCTTGGGTGGCTGCTTAAGACAAGTTTGACTTTATACTAATGGTGACATCAAAGTAAGTAATAAATAGTTAAATATTAAAATGTTGTAAAACAGTCAATTGAAAAGCATGAAAATGTACAAAATTTGGCTTACCAGACATACCCGGTAAAAATGAAGCACAAACAATCAATATTTAGATGTTTATTGTAATGGAAAATACTTAAATTTTATCCCAGAATTATGATTCGGATATATTTCAAGACAACTTTGAACAGTTTTGAAACTTTGACAATACTAGCTTTAATCTGGAGTTCAGCACCTTTAATGCCATAAAAATATGATTCTATGCTCCCTTGGCTATAATGACCAGTGGACTAGATAAAGGAAAATACATGTCTTGCTTCCAGGATTTCATTTAAACTTATGTTGTGGGTACTCAAAAGAGTTGTCTCATAGAGACGATTCTTTTGAGTAGTCACAACATAGGTTTTAAAGGTTAAATAAGGATTTTAGAACATGCAAAACGCCCCTTATTTATAGCTCTGTGCTAATGAGAATATCCTTACCCAAGATTCTCCTTTTTCGGGAGCCCCTTTCAGAGCCTTCACAATGAACTCTTTCAAATCTTCATATGGATCCCGAATAACATCCATCATGCTTACTTCATAGAAAAGATTTGCTCGGAAACAACTCTTACGAAACTTATCAATTGGTTCCTTCAGTTTTAACTGCTTGAATATATCCTCAACGACTTTCCCGGGTGCCGTAGCTGTCAGTGTTATACATTGCACTCCCTTTAGATATTTGTTCCTGTAGTACCCAAGTTTGAGGTAGGAAGGACGAAAGTCATGACCCCATTGTGACACACAGTGTGCCTCGTCTACTACAAAATATTTCACTAGAGATCTTTTGAACAAGGACTCAGTCAATGATTTGAAATGATCCGTGTCAATAAGTTCCGGTGTTATGTACAGTAGATTTGTCTTCGGTTTCGTTCTATCCAAGTCTGCCAGAACTCTCTTTCTGTCATCATTTGTCATTTTGGAGTTAAGACTTTCCGATTTTATTCCAAGTTTGTACAAGTGGTCCAGCTGGTCCTGCATGAGCGCTATGAGCGGAGACACAACAAAAGTGATTCCAGATGCAAGGACAGCTGGCAGTTGATAACATAAAGACTTTCCTGCTCCAGTTGGCATACAAACATAAACATCATTTTTACCTGCAAAAGCAAAAATAAAAAGGAAAATTTAGTCAAATAAATCATTACTCAAATTCTACTTTGTAAAAATTGACATTGTTTAAAAACAAATACCTTTAGCAGGGGTAATACTTGCTTGATATTGTGGAGCTGTATACACCTTCTTATCTGGACCTCTGTTTATTAGTCATTTAGAAAATAAATCTGACCAATTATATATATACACTTCGACGAATTTCTAATTGGCCACCATATAAAATATGATATTATGCAACATATTTGATCAATAAATCTAAACTTTGGTTATTTTTGTATTGTACACACCAATCTATCGATTTAAAGAAAGAAAACACGTATTCATGTACAAAATCATCCATGCGGAACGGTAGGTGCGAAAATAGCCTCTGTGCTCGCGTTCCTCGTGCACGCCATGGTAGATATATATATTTGGTTATTTGTATTTTTCTCCAAACTATTTACCTAAAATATGATAAAAACTAGGTGGCCAATTAGAAATTCGTCGAAGTGTATAATTATGAATTTGATCAAAATTTCAATTAATTGAAAAAAACATTTCAGTCTGAAGATTGATTTTCTTGTGACATGGCTCATACTGTAACGTGAACCAGGTCCTTCACAGAGTTAAGCCACCGCGAGTCACCCATCTAGGCACTTACCACAATGTACGTTGCTTAACTCCTAGAAAAAGTCAACAACTCTTCAGACGTTGCTATAAAAGACGGTTTCAACAGCAAGGCTATAGAAGTGGTATTTGTACCTTTACGCCATTCCCGTTACATTTCTCCCTTTTTTCTCTTGACTTCGATCAGAAGTCACATAACTACAAACTCCAGAGTAAAGGGTCTGGGATGTCACCCAAAGATCCCAATATTTGTAACATAGGTTCTTCATGGAGTTAAGCCAATGCGGGTCAACCATCCAGGCAATAAACGCAATGTAGGTTGCTAATAACTCCATGAAAAATCCAATCACTCTACCAACGTCGCTATAAAAACCAGGCAAGGCTGTACCTATACCCCATTCCCGTTACAATACAAATCAGTTCATTAACCCTTTTCTATGTTATGTAGACCCAGTTTGGAGAATATGTTTTCAAATAAATGTGGTACAAATTTGTTGTATGTGGTATTTGGCTAAAAGCAATGAAAGTTTAACCCTTTGCAATATATATGCAGAATTGCAGATGAATTTTCATTTATTTCAAACTGCATAAATGCATAAACTGTACCGAGAAATAGGTACAAATACTACTTCTATGGCCTTGCCGTGGAAGCCGTTTTATAGTGATGTTGGTAGAGTGGTTGCCTTTTTCACAAAGTTAAGCAACGTACATTGTGGTTAGTATCTGGATGACTGACCCGCGATGACTGAACTCCGTGGTACACTTTACAAATGGTGGCAGCGGTGGGATTTTAGGGTGACATCACCATCATTCCCGGACCCGGTGATTCCCAGTGATGTTACAATAACATAGGCTCAGCTCTGGTGTACTGGTTGTGTGCAGTTGTATGACTTTGAGTTGAAGTCAAGAGAAAAGAGGGAGAAATGTAACCGGAACGGGGTATATAGGTACAAATACCACTTCCACGGCCTTTAATACCAGGTTTTAAGTTTTTTGGAGAATTCAAATAAATCTGCATAGGTTACGTGACCTTTGTAACCTTTCAAGATGGCGACAGTGACAAGGAAAAAGAGATATTTACCAAACATTTCGTAAAATTAAATGATGAGCAACCCCTCCCTCATATAGACGCTTTCTGACGCCTCTGCAGCAGTTTTTGAAAACATAGTGACAAAAGAAGAAATTGCTCAAAACGAGCAATTTCTCCTTTTGCCACAATGTTTTCGACTTTTAGTCATGGGTTATCCATTAAATTATAGATATTTTCTATTTTGGACAAAATATGTTCCAAGTCGTCTGCTGCAGAATTGTCGTATGAGGAAAACGGTTAAATAGCTACAAAGTGAAATATATTCTGGCAGATTGTTATGAATTTAATGTTTTAGCAAATCATGATCTATAGCATAAAATCCAGCTCATGAAATAGTGCTATTAGCAATGTGCGAGCATATTTAGAACGATAAAACAAATCACGATAAGAATGGGAATGCACAAGGGATATAACTTATTTTATGGAGAGTTTTCATATTTTTGGCTAGATGTTTGCTGCAGATTTGTCATATATTTGGGAAAGGCTTCATTTTTTTTCAAAGTTGTCTGCCTTGTTGAATGAGTGAAATGGTTAACCCTTTCCCACCTATTGACGCAGTTTGACACATCTGCAGCAGACGACTTTTGAAAACGTTGTGACAAAAGGAGAAATTGCTCAAAACAAGCAATCTCCTTTTGCCACAATGCTTTCAACTTTTCTCAGAAATGATATCTACAATTATAGAGATTTTCCATATTTTTGAGTAAGTATTTTCAAAGTCGTCTGCTGCAGATTTGTTGTAATGTATACATGTGGGAAAGGGTTAATCAGGAGTGTTCCTTAGGCTTACAGTGTTCATTTTATTGAGAAAAACCCTCATACAGAATAAAAACCGCTTTCAATAGTATTAGAAAGTCTTAGATGAAATCATTCTTCCATTGAGTTAGTCAGCTACCGATGGAGAGGTCGGTTTCGAACTTGCAACTTGTCTGTTCTGTCATCGTGTTATAACGGAAACCTTGTTCTATATGTCTGTTTAAAAAATGTAAAGAAACTTCAAACTTGTTTACCATTGACGATACTAAAGATGGCATTCTTCTGTTCTTCAGACCTGAACTGTTTGTATCCAAAAACTTCTTCCAACACGGCATAAATTTCATTTTCTTGTTCCATATTTGACAAATTCGTCTTGATTTGTTGATGTTGCAATTTTTTGGTACCCAAATCGTGGGTAAGAAAACGGCGCGAAGCAGGGAAACAAGAATTGGGTTATGTATAAAACTTTAAATAACGGAAAATGTCGTCCTTAAAAAGCACTGTAATTTATAACGCACGACAACCAATGTACAATTCAACAAAAGGTAAAAAAGAAATGCATTAAAACGGGGGCGTAGCTCCCTTTAGGCACTGTAGGCACGTGTCTACACATTTTTTTCTAAAAATGCCCCAAAATGCAGCTGCGGCGATACACAAACATCTGCGTAATGTATCGACCAGATCAGCCTGCGCTGTCCGCGCAGACTGATCCAGCCGACACATTCCGTCCAAAGGGGGATAGATAGAGTAGTGATTCCTGAAACAGAAAATCCACAGGAGGCGAAAACTGTATATCCGTATACGCCTGTGTGGCATGCTTAGGCTGATCCGGGTCGATACTTTACGCAGAGTCCACAATGTTGATTTTCTCACGAGACGGCCTACACATTGATTATTGCCAAGCTACAAATTTTCTTCCCATCCCTATACAATCTTTTTTTGCAAAGTTATTGATGTTCATATTTCATCAGATTTTTTTTGTTATGCAAAAAAACAATCTGTAGATTTTATATTGAACTATGTGGGAAGTGGGAATGGGTAGTTAAATTGAACTATATAGATCTGCTTGACCGATTTAAAAACACCAAACTCGGATGAGATAAAGTTTATGAAGAAGATAACGATATCGGTCAAACGATTCTGCAATTCAGCTCAAGGTTAACCCTCTCCTATATGCATTTCTCCTTTTGCCTCGATATTTTCAAAGGCTATTCAATAATTATTCTCACAATTAAAGAGATATCACATACGGTTGATATAGATACGTGTAAGTTGTCGAATTTACGGCAGCTCTAAAGGGACTCACACATTTTTATAAATTACATACGAACTTGTTTTTATCTCGTGCGCACGAGATAAAAAAAAAATCGTATGTAATTTATGAAAATGTATGTTTCCCTTTAGAGCTTCTGTACAAATTGTCTTCTGAATATTGTTTTATGTTTGTTTCTGGAAAAGGTTAAAAGCTGCATTTTTAACCCTTTCCCTCATATAGACGCTTTTAGACGCCTCTGCAGCAGACGGTTTTTTGAAAACATAGTGACAAAAGAAGAAATTGCTCAAAACGAGCAATTTCTCCTTTTGCCACAATGTTTTCCACTTTTAGTCATAGGTTATTCATTCAATTATAGAGATTTTCTATTTTCTGTCAAAATATGTTCAAAGTCGTCTGCTGCAGACGTTTCGTATGAGGGAAAGGGTTAACCGAAACGGTGTGTCTCAAAATTAACACGTAGGTGTAGACTTTTAACAAACAATTTTCGATCAACAAATTAACATAACGATGAAATGAGCGATGCTCTGTGAAAACCAACCGTGAGGCATACATTTGCGACCAGTGTAGATCCAGATCAGCCAGCTCATCTACGCCGTCTGCACTGACTTGATCTATAGGTCAAAACGTTAAAGAAGGTTTCAAAAAGCTTCTGTGAAGTAGCATCCATTTTATCCTTCTAATGAGTGCGCATGCAAGTCTTTTTTCACATCTGTAATACTTACGTTAAGATTTGTTGTATATAGTAGCAGAGCATTGCTCACGTGTAATGATTACGTTTTGGCTGGTCTTCGCAGAGCACCGTTTTTATGTAATAATTACGTTACGTTTGGTTTTCGTAGAGCATCTTTCACGTGAGTGTAATAATAGTGGGTTACGGCATCCATTTGGAGGGATGTTGTTTAAAGGGCTGTGAACATCTGATCCCATGGTTCATATACCTACTTTCTACTTGAAATATTTTGTCTTTTGAGTTGTAATGTATTGTTTAAGAAAGCCATGGCCAGTTTCTGTATAGTACAGTCTTTGTTAAATCTTTTTGCAATAAGTTCTGACAGACAATATAGCAGCTACTGGAGTCATTGCTGACAAATTGTTTCTACATAAGTCATTGGGACCCTTCGGAAAGTAAGAGAATATATTTGAGTCTGCAGGTGTTCCTAGACTCATCTCCAATAATTACGTTAAAGGGACAGAATCCTATATGAGAAAAAAGCGGGGAAAAAAAGAAAGGCATTGAGATTTGCTGACTGATGTACGACAACATATGCACACTATTAATATTAGTGTTAGAGAATGCCGAATTGAATCCACAAATTCAAATGAGTAAGAGGAAATTCCACGGTATTTTTAAACGGGAAAACACGGAGCGGACGTTTTTTTAACTGCTTATTTCCTATGAAATAATGAAAAACAAGACTTGTACGATAACATTCCGTTACATATATATCGACGTATTTTGGATTAATTAGAATAAGTATAAAATATAACGATTTTGGACCAATATGCTGTTCAGTCCCTTTAGTTTCGTTGAGCATCGTTCACGTGTTTGTAATAATAACGTTAAGGATGGTTTTCGCAGAGCAATGTTTTCATGTAATAATTACGTTAAGGCTGGTTGTCATTGCGCACTGATAACGTGTATATAACAATTACGTCAATATTGGTTTCGCAGAGCTGTGCTCAGGTGTAATAAGCACGTTAAAGTTAGTTTTCCTTGAGCATTGCTCACGTGTAATTTAATAACGTAAAGGTTAGTTTTCCTTGAGCATTGCTCACGTGTAATTTAATAACGTAAAGGTTAGTTTTCCTTGAGCATTGCTCACGTGTAATTTAATAACGTTAAGGTTAGTTACACGAGCAATGCTTATGTGTAATTTAATAACGTAAAGGTTAGTTACATGAGCATTGCTCATGTGTAATTTAATAACGTTAAGGTTGGTTTTCCTTGAGCAATGCTCACGTGTAATTTAATAACGTTAAGGTTAGTTACATGAGCATTGCTCATATGTAATTTAATAACGTTAAGGTTAGTTACACGAGCAATGCTCACGTGTAATTTAATAACGTTAAGGTTAGTTACAAGAACATTGCTCACGTGTAATTTAATAACGTTAAGGTTAGTTACACGAGCATTGCTCATGTGTAATTTAATAACGTTAAGGTTAGTTACACGAGCAATGCTCACGTGTAATTTAATAACGTTAAGGTTAGTTACATGAGCATTGCTTATGTGTAATTTAATGATGTTAATGTTAGTTACATGAGCATTGCTCATTATGTAATTTAATAACGTCAAGGTTAGTTTTCCTTGAGCATTGCTCATTATGTAATTTAATAACGTTAAGGTTAGTTACACGAGCATTGCTCATGTGTAATTTAATAACGTTAAGGTTAGTTACACGAGCAATGCTCACGTGTAATTTAATAACGTTAAGGTTAGTTACAAGAGCATTGCTCACGTGTAATTTAATAACGTTAAGGTTAGTTACACGAGCATTGCTCACGTGTAATTTAATAACGTTAAGGTTAGTTACAAGAGCATTGCTCACGTGTAATTTAATAACGTTAAGGTTAGTTACATGAGCATTGCTCATATGTAATTTAATAACGTTAAGGTTAGTTACACGAGCAATGCTTATGTGTAATTTAATAACGTTAAGGTTAGTTACAAGAGCATTGCTCACGTGTAATTTAATAACGTTAAGGTTAGTTACACGAGCATTGCTCACGTGTAATTTAATAACGTTAAGGTTAGTTACAAGAGCATTGCTCACGTGTAATTTAATAACGTTAAGGTTAGTTACATGAGCATTGCTCATATGTAATTTAATAACGTTAAGGTTAGTTACACGAGCAATGCTCACGTGTAATTTAATAACGTTAAGGTTAGTTACAAGAACATTGCTCACGTGTAATTTAATAACGTTAAGGTTAGTTACACGAGCATTGCTCATGTGTAATTTAATAACGTTAAGGTTAGTTACAAGAACATTGCTCACGTGTAATTTAATGATGTTAATGTTAGTTACATGAGCATTGCTCATTATGTAATTTAATAACGTTAAGGTTAGTTACACGAGCAATGCTTATGTGTAATTTAATAACGTTAAGGTTAGTTACACGAGCAATGCTTATGTGTAATTTAATAACGTTAAGGTTAGTTACACGAGCAATGCTCACGTGTAATTTAATAACGTTAAGGTTAGTTACACGAGCATTGCTCACGTGTAATTAAATAACGTAAAGGTTGGTTTTCCTTTCAAGAACATTGCCCACGTGAAATAGCAACGTTACGTTTGGTAACATGTAATAATTACGTTAAGGTTAGTTTTCGCAAAGCTCCGCTTAATTTGGCTGCCATTGTGATCACAGGTTATAATATAAAACTTATATATATATATGTGTGTTTCCGAAAAGGTTGAAAATCACCGATTAATTGAGACCCATTTCATTATGAAATTGGGCGTTGTTTATCAAATTTATGATGTGGATAGACATACACGAATAAAGCGACAATCAATCATTTAAGTGGGTATTTGCATTTATTGAGCAAAATCTAATGACAAAAAAAGGGACCAAGACTGTAGTGGTTTCTTGATTTAAAAGGTGAAATGACTGAGATAAAATGTGCCTAGGTGTTTATCTTTTTGAAATCGTATATTGCAGATTTGTCGTATATGGAAATAGGTCAACACTGCGCATACCGAAATAAAAGTATTGACCTCCCCTCCCTATATTGTTGGCCAGTCTCTGTGTACATTTATCTATGCGAACGAAGTGAAGATATGTATGAAGGTATGTTTGTTTGGTGTTTTACACCGCTTTCAACAACTATTCAGTTATATCGCAACGTTTCCTAGGTAAGTAAACAGTGCTGCTGGTGCATTAATCCTGACACCAGCGAGTCAGTCAGTCATTAAGCCAAAAGCAAAATTCTGAGCCCCACTGAGATCCCGCCATTACTACCAATTTTAAAGTATTTCTGCACGTATATACAAAATGGTAATTGTGTGAACTTTTTAGTATTGAATAACAAGCAAAGATCTCTCATAGGTAACTGTTTTTAAAGAAAATTATGTTTCCCCAATACTTAAATCGTATATTTGTTTTTATTTACAATTATGTAAATAGCATAGGCTCTTTTATTTTTACAATTTACATACACATAATAAGTCCGAGTCACACTTGTATACTAGCATATACTATTAAGACGTGGAAAACGTTGATAAATTGTTTCATGAATATTTGTTTTGTTAGTTTTCACTAAAAAGCCGCGGTAGCTCAGTAAATAACGAAGCGGGCTGTCAACCCAGGGGAGGTGAGTTCGGACCCCAGCTCGTCGAACATTCTTTCCGACGTTTGACAAAAGAGCCTATGACCAGCGTCATTCGTCTTACAACCAATGGGCTAACAGTCTATGTGGAAAAGCAGCCAGTTGCTTGGAAACTATGTTGAGTGGAGTACTGGTGTGAGAAAGTCTGGAAACACATGGTCGCCGTGAACGTTGAACACGGCGTTAACTTCCAATCAATCAGTTTCATTCATTCTCCTTCAGGATACCAATCTCAGGTCGATGTCATCTTAATATCGTCCTCAGAGTCATCCCTGAAAGAGTTCTAACATTCTTTATGGTTTGCATTTTATATAAAGAAAGGTATCCTCGGTACCCAGGCTATTCATAAACTATATGATACTCTGGGCAAATTGGTTAGCGAAACTTCGTAAAGCATGCACCACGACTTTCTCCGTAACTACACTGTAATTTTCTTATCGCATGAGGTTTGTGTCATGCGGCCAATCAAGCGGCTGCATTTCACCTCATTAATTATTCATGAGTACGAGATTTGTACAGCCAGTTTTCCCAGGGTATTATATATTTTATGAATAGCCTGGGTACCCAGGATGAAAGAAAGGTAGCTGTACACATTTCATGGAATCATTTGGAACAGGTCGGCACAATATGTGGCATTGGCCATACAAAATACATGAACCTACACAAATGATTAAACATTCCAATAATTGACTGAAAAATATCATCACATGATAATACTATTCATATATACATTTAAACATAATACTAAATCGAATACGATAAGGTTTGGCTGTAATTGCGATTTAACTAGAAGAAAAAAGTCTATAGCATATACACAATATCAAACAGCAATAACAAAAACAAAATGAATTTGACACATAATATCGATGAGTTCAACATTTTTGTTCCGCTTATCTAATCTGCCAAAAGGATGTCAAAGGTAGTCTAACTTGTATCAAATCAAACTGATGTATCAAAGTGCAATAATAAATCCATAATTTGAAACGTGTATCAAACGGACCAGTTGTATGTAGCAACAATGCCGCTCGTAAGATTGACTTCAACTAAGAAGGAAGTTTCAGCGGACTTTGAGAAAACTTTTTCGGATTTCATCGAGGGATTATTTCCGGATAAACCTTTATCCGTAAGTGTGCTCGTACGACAATTCTGCAGCAGACGACTTTAAACGTATTTTGTCAAAACAAAGAAAATCTCCATAATTGAATGGATAACCTATGACAAAAAGTGGAAAACATTGTGGCAAAAGGAGAAATTACACGTTTTGTGCAATTTTTTCTTTTGTCACTATGCTTTCAAAAAGCCGTCTGCTGCAGAAGCGTCAGAAAGCGTCTATATGAGGGAAAGGGTTAACCCGTTCAGTTCTGAATTTCTATAATGAACTTTCTTTAGATGAGCATAGACAAAAATATAAATAAATCGCTACGAAGTCAGACGAAGGCATGTATCAATAAAGTTCTTTTTTTTTTTCAACAGGTATTTCTTTTGATTAGCCTAGACAAGTCACCACGATGTCTAACGGGAACTAAAGAAATGTATTAATTGATTTCGATACTTTCAAAAGTGTATTTCTTTTGATTTTGATGAGACAACTAATATTTCTAACAGATGAACCCTGGATACATGGCTATGCAATGCACCACGATGATCAACAGGAACTGAACTAATCATGAAGTTAGAAATATATCTTTGAAGTCGGTCTTCGTTTCTGTCCGTTTGTTTGTTTGTAAAATGTTTGTGGCAGGCGTAGCGCCAAAACCATTCAACGGATTTCGACCAAACTTGGTAGGGATGAAGGGTCTAGGCTCTAGTTGTTCCTTTTGTAGTATGGTCGCCATACAACCACCGTTGCTATGGAAACGGGCGAAAACCACTCGGTGTGCGTTGTGTAGCCCATCAGTTGCTACATCGAATGATCGTCCCGATTTTTGATCCGTCTCTTCGTTTTCTTAATATTTGAGTTGCCGTAAGGGGACCATTTCCGCGGGAAACACAGACACGTCAAAACTAAGTATATCGACACAAACAGAAATGGTTTCCTATTACCTGATCGCTGATTGGCTAAAAATCCGAAAACGACCAAATATCGACCAACCAGAGAGCACTTCACATAGCCATTACAACGTCCGTTTCCCGTACTTTTAAACGAGGAGAAGAAATAAGTGAATTTGACGCTGTTCTTGCGACAACTCGATAGCTTGTTTCATTATTCGTGCGGTGTCGTGAGAGTAGAAACAAGAGAGAACCATCGTCGCAGTATGCTTGTTCTTCCACATGTGTGTTAACTGATTTTGATATTTTCAACAGGTATTTCTTTTGATGAGTCTAAACACAAGGATATACAACACGCCACGTTGTCCAACGGGAACAGAAGACATGGTTTTGTGTGAGATACAATCGATGTTTATATTTACTCCCGACAATGTCGAATCAACTAGGGAGTTTATTACAGACTTTCTGAGTGAAGCAATGGGCGTCGAAAAAAACAGGTACGTTTAAAGCGGGGAGCAACTTGTTTGCTCTTTCAAATTTCCCCGTTCTTCCGTACATAGAATGTTCAACCAAATACTAAAATTAAATAATCTCTAACTCGTCTTTTAAACCATATGCCGATGTTACCCTTTCCATCCTAATCTTTGTACCATATCGTACCGCATGAAAGAAACACATTTCCACAAAACGATGAATAACTACCTACATGTACATTTGTCTTGCAAACACCCATTCCTGTGCATTAATCAAGGTTTAATCTGTAAATTCAAAGACAACGAAATGATATAAGACACGTTTGCGGTTTTGGAGTCTTAGTGCCTCTGCGTAAGGAGAAGACTTCGGTGAGCCTGTACATATGTACAGTCTCATTTGAATCTGAAATGCCAGCTTGCGTTTTAGTTCAGTTACACTTAATAATTCTACATCGATTGCGAAACAAGCTTTCAGCTTATAGTAGTCACTCTCGACGTCTTCTTCCTCGAGACTTAACCAGTACTCGAGCCGTTTGAGTGGAAACATTCCAAGATCAGAATCCGATTATCACGGGATGAGCGGGTTCTGCCTTTGGGATTTTTACACACGATCGACGCGAGCCACAGGTGCCCGTCTCGTTTAAAATCTAAAAAATAGTAAAATGTTATTTTTAGATTTTAAACGAGACGGGCACCTGTGACGCGAGCTTGCATTTTAATTAGACCCAGATGTAATTTCTGACAAACTTCAGCCGATGATGTTTGAAACGACACTGATTATGTGTCAACACGGTTGTCCTTTTATTGAATATTTTTTAAAATCATTTTCGTTACAGAATACTTGTGGTATTAACAGACGTACCGACGAAATATGCTGGACTTGGGAAATAAAGCGAAACATGAGCCGTCCCGCGAGAAAACCAACAGTATGGCTTCTGCACATTCCGTCTCAGGGGGGTAGAGTTATGGATATTTTCGGACAAAATTAACCCTTACCACTCTCAGTGTTTTAGTTTTTAATCCTTTACCTCATACGACATTTCTTTTTACCTTTTGGCGAAGTGTACATTGGGTGTGGTCAGGGGCGTAGCTCCCTTTAGGCACTGTAGGCACGTGCCTACACATTTTTTCTTTCTCAAAATGCCCCAAAGTGCATGCAGCTGCGGCGATAGACATCTGCGTAATGTATCGACCATATCAGCCTGCGCTGTCCGCGCAGACTGATCCGGTCGACACATTCCGTGTTAGGGGGATATATGATTCCTGAAACAGAAAATCCACAGGAGTCGAAAAGTATCTACCCGGGTAAGCCTGCGCGGCATGATTAGGCAGATCCGGGTCGATTATTTACGCAGAGTCCACACTGTTGGTTTTCTCGTGGAACGGCTCTATTACAATTTCAACGAATTTTGTTACATCATAATACAATATATCACTGTTATTGTTAACACTAATTATATTTATTGATTTTTGTCCCCGTTACAAAGATTGTGTTTGATTGCCTGATGGTTATACACCGTTTTCAACAATAATTCAGTTATTTTACGGCGTTTTTTTAGTATGTTACCAGAACTACATTTCAATGTATTTTGATACCAGCGAGTCAGTCGTTATGCTTAACCCATCAATCATGAACGCCAATGAGGAAAATAAATAAGTACCAGCTTTAACGTCTTCGGTATAACCCAGTCGGGGATCGAACCTGTGACCTCCCCTACCTAAGGTGGACGCTCTACCACTTCACCGCCAATATTGTCACCATAGAGACTCTACAGACAGTTTATTTATAAAGCTCATAGAGCCATTTATTTTCCCATATTGATTTCTATAATGCACAGATTAATCAGTTTTAAAAGCAACTTCTGATAAAGTCTAGTACTATTGTTTTACGGCAATGCTATCTTAAATGACGGCAAAACGAAGGTCATCAACACCTCAGACCGTCAGACGAGGCTGATGTGAATCATCACAATTTTCGCTAATGTGCTTGAAGCACGACCCATTTAAAGGACCACAAGATAGGTTTAAATGAAAGGGGTTTAACTGAGGAGTTAATGATATAAAGATAAAGAGAAATCAAGTTGGGATTCAGTTAACCCTTCACACATAAAAAAACCCATCTGCAGCCACTACTACCATTTTTTAAGTCTTTGGCATGACCTGGCCGGGGCCCGAACTCGCGACCTCCCCCACACGAGGCGGATGCTCTACATCTGCTCCACCTTCTGGAATAAATGAAAACATTGTAAACCGTAAAGCAAATGCAAGTTCTCCACTTTCTCGAAAGTTGGGTTTACTTTTTTACGTCGTGGTTCATATCTAAGGTAGGGGGAGATACAGACATACCGAAACAAATTGGCAGATATTCGACAAGGTATTGTAATTCTCGAGTATAACTGAAGGACTACATGAAACAATGGAACATTGATGTAACCGTAATATTCAGGGAACAACATTAGACAATGTCTAGGGTAGATGATAGAGTATAATATAACGAAAGTCATAATATATGCTTGCTTCGATGACTAAATACATATGGCTTCCCCAAAAGTTTAAAGACGCTTTCTGACGCCTCTGCAGACGACATTTGAAAACATTCTAAAAAGAGAATTTCCATATTTTCGACTAAATGTCTGTTGCCGATTTGTAGTATGTGGGAAAGGGTTATACACTACCAAGAATCTGTATAGAAATTAACCGAGTGGTGAATATGTAACAATTCAGAATGATTGATTAATTGGTTGATAAAGGTTTAACGCCGTATTCAACAATGTTCAGTCATATCTCGACAGCAAGCTCACCTAGCCATGGCTTTCTCACATCTGTACTCCACGTAACAGTCCTTGTGTCACCCCATTGGTGAAAACGATTGACATCTCACGTCAAAACCCACTGAGTTACCGGGGCTCGGCACTGTAACAATCCAGCCATTAATGTATATGCAATGATGCTCAAACAATACACAGTTCCCAGAACAACAATATTTACCTCCCCGGGTGGCCATGTTGATAGGCATATTTCTTATATATTGAAAAGGGTGAGATGAACAACTCCATGTACAAACTATATCGAGGGCTTGGCGTGAAACGGTTGTAACTAAAATTGGTATTTTTTTTACCAAGGTTAATCACCTCGCCATAAAGTCTTTATAAGTGTTAAATCATTTTTCTTGGTAAACAATGGAAATTTAGGTGCCATTGCTCATTCTGAGCAATGGCACCTAAATTTGCATTGTTTACAAAGGCGTCAACATTGCCCCTAAACAAGGGTTTTCAAAATAGGTTTTTAGTTACAACCGTTTCACACCAAGCCCTCGATATGTACTCAAAAAAATTTTCAGTAATATCACGGCGTTTCTTGGGTAAGTTACCAGTACTAATGGTCCATTTATCCCGACACCAGCCAGTCAGTCGTAATGCTAACCCAGCAACCCTGAGCGCCCGGCATGGAGGGCAGCCATTACTACTATTTCTAAAGTCTAATAATCAAATCAAGAAGCTGATTTAACCCGATGACACAAGATGATCAACGAACTATGATTATCTAACTGAAATTATTTTGTGCTACATTATTGCCACATGTTTTCTTTAAAGCGACTGAACTCCAGATACCCAACTGTCGAAAAAAAAAAATCCAATTTTAAGAAAATAAGTGTTATTTTTGTATTTGGGGCATTAAAATATGATAACTGACATATTACATACCCCTATAATCGGTGAGATTGTCTTGTTTTCGATACTTTTTCCATCGCAAATTCTACCCTGTCAGTAACGGGGTAAGTATTTTTAAATAGGAAACCCCTTCATCGGGACAATTAAAAACGACTCAAGTTCACTTTATTGATAAAAAACGGTACATTTTCTACCCTGGTTTTACTTGGATAACATAAAGAATAACATTTAGGGCGAATTCGATTTCTGTCGCTTTAAAATGTAGACTAGCCTATATAAATGCTTATCATGTTATGTCTATCAACATGAAGGACAAGCGAGGTTATTATTTTCGGTCTAGGGACTGTCTATTCTTGAACACATACATGTATACTGCATAATTCATCAAAATGACTTGAGCATTGACTTGATATTTGATCAGTTTGTCAATGAGTGTATTTTTCGAAATGTGTTGAAAAGGAATTAACGAAAGTGAATTAAAGATTAAGACCAATAATAGACTGAATATAATTATGTGGGAACGGATCTGTTGGTCATGTGGATTTCAATCGCTTTAAGTGTTAGCAAATGTTGTGTTGGGTAACAAAAGTCGCGGTTAGCAGAGGAAAACACATTTAAGTTTTCTTATTCACAAACTATAAAGTTAAAAAAGAGAAAATAAATGCGGTACTCCTTGTTTACTCTGTTTATCTCCAATCTGTTTAATGTTACATGAAGCCCCGTCTCGTGTATAATCTTTTCAACATAACTGATTAGCATACTTTGTGTGTATTGAATCCTTGATTTTAATAACGAACAAGTTGCATACAGTAAGCATGCCTATCGTACGAGTGACTACCACTAAGAAGGAAGTTCCAGATGACTTGGAGAAAAAGCTGGCGGATTTGATCGTGACCTTATTTCCGAATAAGCCGTTATCAGTAAGTTTTACTTCTTTCTTCTTCTTCTTCACCCTCTTTTTCTTCTTCTTTTTCTTCTTCTTCTTCTTCTTCTTCTTCTTCTTCTTCTTCTTCTTCTTCTTCTTCTTCTTCTTCTTCTTCTTCTTCTTCTTCTTCTTCTTCTTCTTCTTCTTCTTCTTCTTCTTCTTCTTCTACGTCTACTTCTTCTTCTTCTACTTCATCATCTTCTTTTTCTTCTTCTTTCTCTATTTCTTCTTCTTCTTTTTCTTCTTCTTCTTCTTCGTCTACTTCTTCTTCTTCTTCTTCTTCTTCGTCTACTTCTTCTTCTTCTACTTCATCATCTTCTTCTTCTTTTTCTATCTTCTTCTTCTTCTTCTTCTTCTTCTTCTTCTTCTTCTTCTTCTTCTTCTTCTTCTTCTTCTTCTTCTTCTTCTTCTTCTTCTTCTTCTTCTTCTTCTTCTTCTTTATCGTCTACTCTTTCTTATCTCCTAATTACAACGTTGAAAGAGCATCCGATAAAGCTATTTCCAACTTACAATAAATATGCAGCAGTCAACTTTCGAAATATCTAGTTACAAATATTGCACATCTGTATAAATAAAAGTATCGTAGAGAAATTGCTCATCGTGAGCTGTGTTTTCAAAAATAGTCTGCTGCAGAAGCGCAGAAATGGTAAAGGGTTAACTTTGGAGAAATCGTTAATACATATAAGATAAATAAGAGTCGATACTGTTTTGATATTATACTACTATTTGTCCTGATAAAAACAGTCCAAATTCTATATTAACGTGCCGTGATAACAACCTAAGCGTATTTACGAATTACACATGTGGATAAAAGAGCTGTCCGTATGAACTCAATGCGGCGTAAAACACCGTAAACACACAGTTAATTGTGCAAGATTTTGCTACCAATTTCATTTATAACAGAGGTACAGTATGTGGGTACACATAAACAAACGTTTAATGCAACATTGCCTGCAAGTTTATCATATATATGTTTACCATTGCATATTTATAAATAGCATACTGTGCAAGGTGCACTTTGTACCTTTACAGTTTAACCCTTTCCCTAATATAGGCGCTTTCTGACTCCTCTGCAGCAGACGTCTTTTGAAAACAGCGTTACAAAAAGGAGAAATTGCTCAAAACCAGCAATTTCTCCCTTTACTATAATGTTTTGAACTGTTTTAAATAGTAACATATTAACTTGTAGAGATTTTCCATATTTTTTCTCTTAATGTTTTGGAAGTTGTCTGCTGCATATTTTTTGTTTGGGGGAAAGGATTAAAGTGTATACGCTTGAGGCGCATCTAGATATTAAGGGACTTAATAAATCTGCGTTCAGTGAAGACTCCAACGAGCATGTGCCTCTGCACAGTCTCACCAGAGTTTCTGCATTTAACGTAGGCATTGACGCATCTTTCGACAAAAAACTTTTAAAAATCGTAAACTTACGCAAATTTACCTTACATAAGTCAAGAAGCCTTCAAACCATCAGAAGGGTCTAATAAGCAATGTATATATATTGTAACAAGAGCGGTGTTTAACATAAATCGCATAGTTCTGCCCCTAATTCAATGAATAGTACTCACTTTCGAAGAAGCGACTCCGTAGTGGTTTATGGGTATAGCATTAAAACAGCCTTGCGTTCATAATAGCGGTTTGGCAGCTCACGGTGTGTAACGTTTCGTACCAGGAGTGCTACTACCGTAACGTTGTGACTTACACTCAAGACAAACACTGGTGTCGGGTCTATAAAGTAATTTAATACATATATATATGTGTGGCATGCAGGGCGGCCGAAGTCGAGCTACTAGACTGATTCAAAACACCAGTTTATATATACAACTTGGACTTCCTGTTACATCACTACACGTATGTACATGTATCTCTGCCAGTTGATCCGGGCCACTTCCTGGTGAATTTAGCCCCTGCATACTATAAGCCACGTCATATATATATGATATATATGAGCCTTTCCACGAGTAAACCAACATAATGGACTCTGCGTATCGACCCAGATCAGCCTTCGCATTCCGCGCAGGCTATTTCGGGCCGACACATTCCGTCTCAGGGGGATAGAGGTGTTGAGTAATGATTGCTGAAACAGGAGGCGAAAAGTGTCTGTCCGGGTTAGTCTGCGCGGCATGCTTAGGCTGATCCGGGTCGATACTTTACGCAGAGTCCACACTGTTGGTTTTCTCGTGGAATGGCTCATATGTTTTATTATTTTACAACGTTGAATTAATCGTAGGACCGATTTATCGGTCTCAGGTTAAACATGTCGTTAGAATCGGTAATGCTGTGATAAAATTGAAATAACTGTTGAAAGTCGCATAATTCACCATTGAGCCAACATTTTGTTTATTCATTTCCAGCACGTGTTCGTAATGGTAAGCCCGGGGACCAAGGTGTACAACAACCCAAGGAGTCCGACGGGGACCGAAGATTTGGTTCTGTTGGAAGTGCAGTCCATGTTTGCTTTTACACCCGAAAATGTCGAGGCAACTCGGACGTCATTTATCGACTTTTTGAGTAAAGAAATGGGGGTGGAGAAAAGCAGGTAAAAACAGAATATGAACTGTAAATCGTGTCTTCTCGGAAAATTGAATGATTGGTTGATTGGTTGGGGTTTAGCTCCTTTTTTAACATTTTGTTAGGCGACTATTAAGTCTACCCATTTGTTTCATGGCTTTCTTATACCAGTTATGCAAACAATAGCCTTCAAACAACTGGCAGCTTTTCCAAACAGACTGTTAGCTAATTGTTGGAAGACGAATGACTCTTGTCGGAGTGATTTTATCAAACGTCGGGATTAATGTTGTCCGAGCTGTGGTTCGAACTCACAACCCCGGTGTACACCTGTCGGAAGAATATATATATCACAATCATTATAAACTCAACAGTTAAAACAGTGATGTATTATAATGCCTAAGGTAATGATTTTACTTCACGAATAACGTGACTGCCATTATGGACTCGGTTAATATGAAATGAGCTGTGATCTGTGCGCTACTAAGCACCTTATAATTGATATGTTTAACCTATAGCCCTATATCTCCCCATGTACATTTCGAACCTCAACCGAATTCATTATTTGACGCACTGCACTTAAAGCTCTATTTGCCCCACTCCCCCCGACATATTATGAAGCTCAGCTGAATTCATCATTTCGAGCACTGCACTTTAAGCTCTATTCCTCCCTATATATAGTTCGAAGCACTTCGGAATTCATGATTTGGAGCACTGCACTTTAAGTTTTATTTCTCCCAATATACTTGTTGAAGCTCAACTAAATTAATCATTAATACCACTGCATTTTTAGCTCTGTTTTCCCCATATATATATAAATCTAGAGCTCAACTGAATTTATTATTTCGAGCACTGAACTTTAATATCTATTTCTCTCCATATATAGTTCAAAGTTCAACTGAATTAATCATTTGGAGAACTGCACTTTACGCTCTATATTTCCAAATATATCTATTTCTCTCCATATATAGTTCAAAGCTCAACTGAATTCATCATGTGGTGCACTGCACTTTGCGCTCTATTTCTCCCAATATATATTTCAAAGCTCAACTGAATCAATTGTGCGGAACAATGTACTTTACGATCTTTTTCTTCACATATATATTTTGAAGCTCAACTGAAATCATCATTTTGAGCACTGCACTTTAAGCTCT
>JASEVX010000097.1:532304-619099 GCA_031761405.1 Serripes groenlandicus | reverse complement strand
TTGCATCGGGTATATAGTGGCCTGTTTTGACTGGTATCGTTGTACATTTTCCAAGTCTTTCAAGTTCTCGGAATACCCATAAACGTCGATTGTCCGCGGTTATCCAGTGACCATCTTCGTTTACGACTGTTATTTTTGGTATGTCATTAATACTGCATCTGTGATATAAAAAAAAGAATAAGAGAAAGAATATTAGTAAAACATAAAAGTAATCCTGTAGAATACATTACACTTCATCTTTAACCCTTTCCCTCATACGACAATTCTGCAGCAGACGACTTTGAACACATTTTGTCAAAAAATAGAAAATCTCTATAATTGAATGAATAACCTATGACTAAAAGTGGATAACATTGTGGCAAAAGGAGAAATTGCACGTTTTGTGCAATTTCTTCTTTTGTCACTATGTTTTAAAAAAGCTGTCTGCTGCAGAGGCGTCAGAAATCGTCTATATGAGAGAAAGGGTTAAAAATATTTCCATAATTTCAGTTATAACACTTTTCATCCATTTTTCCAGTTGATATACATACATGTCACTGAAAAGATTAATCTGTCATTTTTAAGAAATCCAAAATGTCACTCGATTTAAACAACCAGACAAAACACGATCGAGTTTTGTAGACCTACACCCTATCTCTACTTTCAGTATAATCGAAAGGTCAATTTTCCAGAAATCTCTTATTCAAACACTTGCACCAAATCATATAAAGTTAAAACAAAAACATGAACTTAGCCTGTAAACTTATGTTCAAATAAGGAATGCAGTAAGCTACGAGAATTTCAAGAGAAAAACAAGGTGTTTTTTTCGGACTATTTTGTAGATGATGTAATTCGCAATTTGGCACCGACGTGCATTGCTGTACCTTAAGTCGCGTACAGAGGGATAATGATAACCCTTTCCCACATACAACAAATCTGCAGCAGACGGCTTGAAAACATTTAGGCAAAAATACGGAAGATTTCTACTAATTTAACCCTTTCAGCGCCGAATCGTTTAAAGTAGACTCTTCCATGTTCAAACTCGGACGAAACTTTTTTCATGTTATAGGATTTTTGGAATATCTTTATAAATTACAGCCAAACAATGCAGATTTCAGGTGAGACAGCTCGTTACGAGCTGCCTCACCTGAATCTGTATTGTTTGCAAAAAGCTCAATATTGCCTTTGGCGCTGAAAGAGTTAAGCAACATTATTATATAGCGTTAAATGCACCGGGGAAAAAGGAATAATTATGAGCAATTTCTCCGTTTGCAACAATGTTTTTCATAGCCGTCTGCAGCAGAGGATACAAAATGCGTCAAGGTTTGGGGCAGTAACCCTTTCCCACTTGCAGACGCTTTCTGACGCAACTGCAGCAGACGACTTTTGAATTTATTGTGGCAAACGGGAAATGGCTATTTACGAGTAATTCTTCTTCCGTTTGCCACAATGTTTTTAAAGCAATTCAATATTTGAACCTATGTTTTTAAAAGTACATGTATTCCATAGTTTGCCTTGATATGTACATTTTCCTCTGCTGCAGCGTTGTTGTACATGTAACATATGTTACATGTATATTGGAATGGAAGGTGGGGGGGGGGGGGGGGGGGGGGGGGGGGGTTAAAAGACACAATGAAAACATTTTCTCTTTTTCTGGTAATTCATTTATGCAATTCTTCTAAAATAATGTAATTTCATTTCTCAAAATGGATTTTTTTCTAAATATATGAAATATATGGCGACAAATGCTGTATAGTATAAATATTACAAATCGAAAGATAGATAGATTGATTGATTGATTGAGTTAATTCACGACGGTTAACTTAGCATATGTTTCCTGGCTTTCTTAAACCAGTATTTGACAATACGTTGTTCCGGCGTAGACTTGTTAGTCCGTTGATAAAAGACGAATGATGCTAGTCACAATGGCACTCGCCTATCGTCGGAAATAATGAATGGCCGCGTCTGTATCCGAACTTTGGGTTGATAGGTGCAGTCGTTAACGATTGAGCCTAAGAAATATAGCAAACCACCAGAAAGTTTAAGTGTAAGACTATACATAATTTCTGATTAATTTACGGATAACATGAACATGTTGACAACATTGAGTTGCCGTCGTTAATTTCAAAACAAACATAGAGTATAAATCCAACTTATTTTATTTTATTGAAACACATTTAACGTAATATGGGACATACTAATTTACGGATAACATGAACATGTTGACAACATTGAGATGCCTGTCGTTAATTTCAAAACAAACGTAGAGTATAAATCCAACTTATTTTATTTTATTGAAACACATTTAAATTAATAATATGGGACATATCACGGGAAACACGACCATTGGTGGTGCGATCATGAACAACCCCAAAGCAACCTTGGTTTTTATGCATTCAGATCAGTACCCTCCCTTTTGCCATCTAGTCGCACAGGCGATTATGAACAATTCAGAACAACCCGCGCATCTACGCACGCATTCAAATAAGTATCCCGACACCTCTGTGCGACAACTAGTGACGTACAAGCATAACAGGAACATTCTGAGAACAATTATGACCTAAAATTGACTATAACGGTATGTGATTTGGCCATAATTTTTTTATTGATGCCGATACAAACAAAAGTTGGTTTTGGCGTGACGTCACCAATATGAATTTGGATAAAACAAAAACTCACCTTTCTTCACAAAGATCGTCAAGAGTTTCACCAACACTTGTATAAGAATGGTTTGAACGCTGGTCGAAATGGTTGTTTATCGAGTCCTGAGAAAATCGTATATCTGATGGCTTTAACTGCATGATTAATTCAACTGTTTAATGTCCAAGCCTATTACGCTTATTACCGTATTATCATTTCAATACAGGTATACATAAGTATTTCCAATTCCAATATTCAGAAATTACGTTTCGATAAATCGATATTGGGGAAGACCTATTACGTAATATTCTAATTTAGGGTTTCTGGTATTCTGTGAATCTAAACCGAAACTAGAGATAATGTGTTCCCTTTATCTGAGGTCATGTGTAGCTCCTTTTTCAAAATTACAGCTTGTCCCTTTTTTCCTTGGTAATATGTCGTTTCGTCTGCAAAATGGCTTGTTCTTATTTTCTCTGCTATAATGTTGTTCTTCTCTTCCGTTTTGTTCAGTTTTTTGCACTATTGGGATTCGGTAGGTATCTCTTGTTGTCAGGCTGTACCGTCTGTTTGTCTGTGTGTGTGTGTGTGTGTGTGTGTGTGTGTGTGTCCGTTTTTTAAAAATCGACGCTCCACAGCCCAAGCCGAAGGGCGATTTCGATGAAACTTGGTGAACAGGTGCCATAGTATTTCAGGGTGTGCGCGTTTGAGTTTCGTTGCTAAGGACCCACCCGTTGCTATGCAGCTAGCAAAAAAACGCCTTTAACAACCCAAATAGTTTTTCCATCTTCTCCTACAGTTTTGAATGTGGAGAGCTGAAACTTTGGTTATAGATACTTCGAGATATTTAGAAAAAACGTATCCTTTACGATTTTTGATTAAGGCCTTTGGTTCCAAATGGTAGTCTATCTATTATACCTATATAGAGTTTTTGCCCTTTCTTACTTTCTCTTGTGCGTAGAATAACTATAATAATAGTGATCTGAATGCATAAAAACTACTGGATGGAATCTAATAAAACTTCATACAATGGTAAAGCACATGGAGAGGAAGTTCAGTGTACAGGAACCATAACTCTATGCAACGGCGAAAATCACCAAGGCGAATCCCAGGTCGCCTACTGGCTTGTTAGTGCATGAGATAAGGTCTGATATTTGGCCAATTGGTACCATCTGGGGTGACAAAATGTTATGATATATTTTGGATAGGTACATGTCTCCCGACCCCAAAAATACCAGGTGGACCTCTCTGAGGCACAGCTTAGTGCCATAGAATAGCTTGTTTCTATGGTAACCAACATTCTACTAAAATGTTATTTGTTTCCATATAATAACAAATGGAATTCCATGGAATCTCTTATAATTCTGTTATATCTTAGCACTTATGTTTCACTTTATCTGAGTTAGTATATTATTTCAATGTCAGATTCATCATTGCTGTCATCATCATCTGAGCCTTCATCTTCCTCAGTGTCTTCCTCTTCCTCGTGCATGTTATCACATGACTGATTTTTACAAGCGGGCGAACATTTCATGCCATTTACCATACATTGGCAATTAGGAAGTCTACATTGTCTCGCACATTTGCAGGCCATGAACTCCATAACTACTTCTGGCGCAGGGAGACCTTTCATCCAATCAACTGATAACTGTCCATCTTCCAGGCACCAACCACGTCCTTCTGGATTTGGAATTTCTGGATGTGCTTCTAAGCTTTTACGCCATATACCCGCTTGGTAATTAGCTCGTAGAGTGTGGAAGTACAGCGTGTCTTCACACGGTGGCAATTGTCCAGACTCCACATCACCTTTCTTGGCTCTGAAAAGCTGGTACCGTAGGTCATTAACTGTAGTTTGGGATGATCTAGCTGCGTACATTTTACAAGTAAACTCTTGTATGGAGAGGAATAGCTCAGGAGAAACCATCCAGTCTTCCCCTAACTTAGCCATAGCTGACTGGAGAGCATCTTGTTTCGTTATCAGTTTCATGGCAGCTACCTTTCCACGACCACCAAATGCACTGACGGAGTCACAGCCTGTAAAGGAATGTAGTCCTATCAAAGCCTCGCATGCAGCTTGACCTATGGAGTCTCCGACTTTGCTGACATCTATATTTCTCAGTCTATTCTTTGTTCCACATCTAATGTATATGTTGCCTCCAATATTTCGATATAAGCCTAGACTCAATATGAGTACATCAGTATCTTCAGACACTATAACTAGCGAATGATACTCTTCAGATGCGTGTTTAGCATGTAGCAGCATACGAGTGTCTGCTTCTTCCTGTGAAGTGTTCAGCTCATCAACCAACCAAGAGCCTTCTCTTGTAATTCTGTAGCACTTTTCTTGGCAAGTGACGTACATTTGCTTGTCACCAAGTTTTTCTAGATACGGTGGAGTTTTCCAGGTGTCAACAAGGAAATTGATGAGAGCTGTCTTGCTATCGGAAGACCCAAGAAGACGTCTCCACTGTTGAATCCTTTGACCAGCTACAATATTACTGAAAATAATTCCAGCATCAGATCCTCTTTGAATTCTTTCTGCATTCTTGATGGATATGTTTCTGTACACATCAAAAACAATATCGAGTCTTGTGCTGTTGGAGCTGGCTTGTAGTGCAGAAACAAAGATGCACTCTGACAGATCACCAAATGTTCTATTTTCACCATTTACTTTGTTTACTAAACTCATTGCATCTATGATACAGGCTGATGGTCTAGGGATTGTGTCCGCTGACGAAACTCTTTTCTCCAGAGTTCTTGCTAGTGCAGCTTTGTTTGTTTTCCTCATTGTGCCATCACAGTTAGCCAATGCCCATGGTAAAGGTCCTAAAGGGTGTTGCAACACTTGTCTCATGTCCAAATTTCTGCTTGATGCAACCAGTACCATGTGACCAAACAACTTATGATCAGCCCTTAAAATAAATTCTTTACCCGAAACTTTCGTTTTTTTCGTTTTCCGAATGTCACTAAATGTTCTGAGTTGCAGCTTGGGTAATCTGTCATAGAAGCTCTCTGAAGGTTGTTCTTTTTCCAGTCTGCTCTGTCTGAAATTATTGTATGCTCCTTCACCTTTCTCCCTGGCACTTAATATATCATTTCTAACGTCTTGAGGAGCTGCTGTTGCTGTTGAGATGGAAACAAGCTGACTTGTTTCACTATATGGGTCTATCCATCTATTCTCTAGCATGTCTTGCAGAATCTGTACAGCTTTTTCATCCGTCTTTGTGCGCTCAGGTTGAAGATCTGTGTGTGATATACCTGACGACCGTATTTCTGTCATCTCTCTAAGATTTCTGAGGCACATGCTTCTGTGTTCAGCTGTTAAGTAGTAACGGCTGACGGCACCAGGCTTTAGACTAAACCCCTTTGTTCCACCTGCAGTTTGTGTGTCCTTATTTGCTGTCTCTTCAATAGTCTGATCCACAGGAATTCGACCGAATGTATTCCATTCACCACGTTGCACGGAAAAGCCTCCATGTAGGAAATGATCGTAAGTATTGGGATGTTCAGCTTCAAGTCTGGTCATGTCACTGTAGTACACAGATAAGTACCTAGCATAATTCTGTTTGTCATATGCGAAACACCAAGGGATTATCGCTCTGATCATAGCAAGGTGCAGATGCCAATCGCCTTCTCTTGATGCCCGAATTAGCCCAAGAACTAGGTCAACCATGTCCAGGTAGCTCATCCAGAATGCTGATAATTCACCATGATCATTCCTCAAGTATTCTTGGTAAGTCATGAAAAGCTGAAAGACACTTTTACATGAACTGTTGTTGAGAACTTCAGCAAGCTGGTCTTGATTGACATTAGTATGCAGGTTTTCAATCACAACTATGGTATCATTCAGGTTCTGAACTTCTCCTTGGTGTTCCTCCTCTAACCAGCTGTAAAATCCTTTCCAGACAAGTCGCATCATTGCTTCATAAACTAACTTGTGTAATCTTACAGCCCTGTTGTACTTCCTGCCCTCCAGCACACCATCAATTGAACCTTCTGCAATGACTGATGACTCAACAGCGAGATCTCTTAGTCCGGCATCCTTGAATCGTTTTCCAATGGTACCCATTACATTACAGAGTGTGTGGAAAGCTCCCATTCTGATTATAATTGGTCTGAATGTCTCTGTATTTTTCCATATTACTTCAGCAGCTTTTGCGTACAATGCTTGGTCAAAAACACATACTATTTCTGTTAAGTCCAATTTTCTAATGATCTTCAGACACTGGTGGAGAATTTCATTCACTGTTTACATATCTGTTGCCGGGGCATTTATGGTAGGCAAATACCCAACCTTGTCTTGTATAACATATACATTGTCTCGTGTTTGTTTATTGAACCCAGTCCAGGAGCTGATCTTCTGACTGTCGGTATCGTTTTGCCGCACTAAACTCCATACTATATTCTTCAAGTGTGCATTCTGTACATCATTGTTATTGTTCAAGTCAACTTGTTGTACTATAGGCGCTGGACCTATTCTCTTGCCAGCTATATACGGAGCAAGTGTTGATGCTGGAGGATTAATGCTTCTGCGTTTTAGCTTATCGACTGGTAGATGCTCTTTAAATTCTGGGACTGTTGGAACCTGTGGTTGAATCACTATACCATTTACTCTGTGAGATGTTCCTGAACCGCTAAGTGTCTCCTCTAGACGATCTATGTTATCGAAAGCTAATGTGGTAGGTATACATGGCAGAATGTTAGAAGGTAATGCTATGTCTATATCATCAGTGTCTTCTAATTTCTGGAGACAGAGAGCAGTGTCTATTTCCTCCAGTAGACTATATGATATCCCATGTCCCAATCTGTTCAAAACTTTGATCAATTCTACATTTCCTGTTAGTGACTTCACTGCCCAAGGCAGCAAGATGTGTTTTGAAGGTTTCTGTTTACCTCCGCTAATAGCATACACACAGTCTTGAGCAAACGAATTGACAAGTCTATCAACCTTTTCTGATGGTTGTTTCTTCTCCAAGTCTCCCGCTAACATTGTTTCAAAGAAGTTGGTCAGAGATGCCGGAAGTGGTAGATACTTGTTATTCAAATGTTCTGGCTGTGGTGGCCATTCCTGTTCTATGCTTCTGTTCTTTATTTCATTGCGAATATCCAAAGCACATTTCTTTAATGTGACTCTCGGACTTTCGGATCTTAGAGATTCCAATTCAGACGTGATTCTTATATTCTCATGAACTAACATAGCTCTGGTTAAATTACTAGGTATAACATAAAGCCTGCCATTGTTAGCTGTTACAATCTCAATACTATCACCAAGTTCAGACTCCAATTTCCTTCGAATATGCTTTTTGGTCTGGGGCTTAATATCTGTAACACCAAGAGAGTTCATATTAATAACTAATGCTTCTGAAAGCTTGGTCATTGGAATTACACGAGGACTTTCAAATAAGTCACTACGAATATATTCAAACAACATGATATATGCCTCTATTTCCTTTGACGAGTACACGTCCTGCTTCTCAATTTCACATTCGCTTTGTACGGACTGTTCTACCTTAGTATATATCTTGTAGCATGACTTATGATAATGTGCCTCAGCTGCTACCAATTCACGAGATGTGATAGCCAATATCTTTTGGTCCATTTTTTTCTCAGCTATCTGTCTAACAGTCATATCTGATCTCAGATCCACCGATTTGCATAATTGTTCCCTTGAATTTGTCCCTTTTTTATATTTGCTTACCTTGTCACAAAATATACAAACTTTATCATACACTCTTGATGAGGATATACCTTGATCTCTTCTACTAAGCTTTTATAATTCACGATCAACATTGTCACTTGCACAGGATGGTCCTGCTTCTTCTTTTTGTATTCGTTCAAGTGTATGTTATATGCCATTAGTTAGCCCAAAAGATGTGTCAATCTGATGACACAATGTCGTTTTAGCCTTTTTTTAGGCAAACTAATTTGTGGTTGTTCGAACTTGTATGTATACACTAGGAGATGTTACATGTAAGAACAGCGGTTTGCTTGGTCGGTAGAGAACTAGCCTTAAAAGCGAGAGGTCCCTGGTCAGAGCCCCAGAATGACTGCATTTTCGTCTCTCCCTGTGACATTGGCGCCTTATATTGGACCGTGATAGCACAGTGTTTGTTAGTCTAATAGCGCTTGTAGTGTATATTTAGACATCCTTTTCACTTGAGTTCCGGAATTTCAGGACGAATTCCAAGTTAGGCAGGGATATATGACGCAGTTAAAACGTGTACCCAATTCGAAATATTGCAAGAAAACGGCGCGATTAGCACATTCGTTAATAGTTATTTGCGAGAGGTCCCAGGTTAAAGCATTATTGTTACGACAGCGTACGATGGTAAGGAACTTTTATCATAAGGGTATCGAACACAATTCTTAACGAAGACCTGTATTAGGTTCGTTTACACTCCAACACACCAAGTAAAAAGTAAACATTAGAGGTGATTCATTTATTATGGAAATAGTGTTTGTGTGAATGGTGTTCACCCTACTCTCAACATTATTTCAGTTAAATCAAGGCGTTGCCTTGGTAACCTATCACTTCTGCCAGTATTGTTATTCTGACAACGATGCATACGTCATCATGTATACGCAGTTCAAACACGACGGATTAAAACTCCGTATACCACCTGGTGAAAATACAGGATTGTGACGTCGGACAGTGCGCGGACTACTTTCAGCGATGTTCCCGTTTTAAATCTGCGCCACGTAGTAAAATATGCAGACAATTAGTACTATTTAGAGAAATAGTTTCTATTTTAAGTATCAAAAACCTAGCGTCAAGTTTAATAAAAACCCTCAAATAAAGATTGTTTTGTTATTTTCTCCAACAAAACAATGACAATTTAATTAGGGGTCTTGACCTTCCGCCCCGGAGGGAGATGCTCTTACCACAACAACGCGGAGAAAGTCTTTATATGTTTAAGGGAGACGAACGTTTTTTTATCATTTGAAAGAAAGAATGGTGACCGAGTCTGCTGATATAGCCGCCGCTTAACTCCTTTTCCAAAACGCAGAAGCATTTTGACGTAGCTAAAGCAGAAGCATTTTGACGTAGCTAAAGCAGAAACATATTAACGTAGCTAAAGCAGATGAATTTTGACGTAGCTAAAGCAGAAGAATTTTGACGTAGCTAAAGCAGAAGCATTTTGACGTAGCTAAAGCAGAAGAATTTTGACGTAGCTAAAGCAGATGCATTTTGACGTAGCTAAAGTAGAAGCATTTTGGCGTAGCTAAAGCAGAAGCATTTTGACGTAGCTAAAGTAGAAGCATTTTGGCGTAGCTAAAGCAGAAGCATTTTGACGTAGCTAAAGTAGAAGCATTTTGACGTAGCTAAAGCAGAACCATTTTGACGTAGCTTAAGTAGAAGCATTTTGACGTAGCTAAAGTAGAAGCCTTTTGACGTAGCTAAAGCAGATGGATTTTGACGTAGCTAAAGCAGATGGATTTTGCCGCACTGTTTTAACTTAGTTCTTTAATTATAGATTGTTATGTATACATATAGATAGTTTCCTTATAATTAGCTATATTCTTTCAAAATCATCTGCTGAAGATTGATTGCGAATGGTAAGCGTTTCACAAGACTATCACTATCTCAAATTCTGAAACAAGAGTTAGAATAGAAAGGTTTTATTAAAATGCGTCCAACACCTTCCTTCACTAGATCATCCAGAATTTCTCCAACGCTTTTTATACGAATGACTTGAACGCTGATCGAAACGGTTGTTTATCGAATACTGTGAAAATCGTATCTCCGATGGCTTTAACTGCACGATTAATTCAACTGTAACTTTTTACAAATAAAAATGTTATCAGTTCAATACGGGTATATATATGACTTTTCCGTTTGCTATATTTAGAAATGACCTATGCTATTTGGTGTTTTTACAAAGACATATTTGGAAAGATCTTTTGCGCAATATTTTTGATCCCAATAATCTTTCAACAAAAACCGAAACTAGGTATCGGGTAGTTACAATGTAAATCCAAACCAGCCGTTTATCAGTTACATGTGTGCTCTCTTAAAGGAAGGGTTTTGGCTTTAACCGACTTAATGTGGCTTTAAACATGTTATTTCTTTGGCTGCATGTCAGGAATAATATGCGTCCCTTTCTTAGATGATTTCTATACTAGTCGAATTCGTTGTCAACTGCTGGTACATTGTACAGGTACAGCAATTTATTCTACTCAAAGTTAGCTGGTTCCTTTATTCTGTTGTCATGTGTTGATCCGTTTGCAGCTTGTCCTTTATTGCTGTAATAATGTATCGCTTCTCCTGCAAAAATCACACTGTCCCTTCGTATGTAGTAATGCGTCGTTCCTTCCTCCTGCTTAATGAAGGCTTGTCCTTTTATCTGTAGTAATGTGTCGTTCAGTCCTCCAGCAAACTGACAGCTTAATCCTTTTTCTGTAGAAATGTGTCGTTCATTCTTCCTGCTAAATGACATTCCCTTTTCCTGTAGTAATTTGTCGTCAGTCCTGCTGCAAAATGACAGCTGGTTCATTTTTCTTTAGGAATGTGTCGTTCATACCTCCTGCAAAATGACAGCTGACACCCTTTTGCAGTAGCAATGAGTCGTCAGTCCTGCTGCAAAATGACAGCTTCTTCATTTTTCTGTAGTAATGTGTCGTTCAGTTCTCCTGCAAAATGACAGCTGGTTCCTTTTTCTGTATAAATGTGCAATTCCTTCCTACTGCTTAATGACAGCTCGTACCTTTTCCTGTAAAATTGTGTCATTCCTTCCTCCTTCAAAATGACAGGTTGCCCCTTTTCTATAGGGATGTATCGTTCCATACTCCTGCAAAATGACAGATTGTCCCTATTTTTCGTAGTAATGCGTCGTTCTTTACTCCTGCAAAATGAGATGGTCCCTTTTTCTGTAGTAATGTGTCGTTCTTTCCTCCTGCAAAGGTACAGCTTGTCCCGTTTTTCGTAGTAACGTGTCGTTCCTTCCTCCTGCAAAATGACAGCTTGTCCCTTTTTTCATAGACATGTGTCGTCCCTTCCTCCTGCAAAATGACAGCTTGTCTATTTTTCGTAGTAACGTGTCGTTCCCTTCTCCTGCAAAACGACAGATGGTCCCTTTTTCTGTAGTTATGTGTCCTTCCTTCCTCCTGAAATATGACAGCTTGTCCCTTTTTTTCGTAGTAATGTGTCGTTCCTTCCTCCTGCAAAATGACAGATTGTCCTTTTTTTCGTAGTAATGTTTTGTACCTTCCTCCTGCAAAATGACAGACGGTCCCCTTTTCTGTAGTTATGTGTCGTTCTTTAAGCCTATTTCACATCAGCCTTTCGGTAGCCGTACACTTGAATATGACAACAGGTTTTTGGGAAAACCGCTTGGTTTCTCAAGATTGCCGTACGAATTTTTTGAAGGTCACAAGGCTGTCACAACGTTGCAAACTAGATTTTCGACATGCACACTTTCCTTGCGAATTTCATGCAATTTTAGAGGTTGCATGGCTGCTTCAATGCATCATCACGGCACACTCAAGACGCACGCACAATCGACGTACACATTCTCACGGTGTCAGACTTGGGTAGCCGTTAGTCAAGTATTGAGTTTTTCTTGCGAAGCTCGCGCGGAGCTGCACGAACACCTGCAAGGTGCCACAAAATTGCTGCAAAACGTACGACAGCCGCTCAAATTCGCACTGATGTCCTGCAACAGCTGTGCGTTCCTATACCACTGGATATGACAGATCCGCTCAGTTCACCAATCAAATCCTGTTGAGATTTCAAGCGATCTAGAACTCTTCAAATGAACAACTTCCCTTATAGCAACGGACCATTTTCAAATTGATTTCAGATTAATGCTCCTTAAGCCTATTTCACATCAGTCTTGCTCATGTATCAAACCTCTCATCGTGTACGGCTTAATCAGTCAGGTCCGCAGCGGAAAAGCGTCATCTCCAATTTATGAATATTGGAATGCTGCGGTCATGTTTCGGGAGTGGCTCGGTCAGAGGTAAACCGATGGTGTTGTCCTCGAGGGCGGGCCATAGGGAGCACTCACTGAATATGCCAGCATCAGACCCTGACTCATTGCTGCCTACACTTGTTCACATAAGCTTCTATCGTCTATCCACCACACCCAGCAGCATAATGAAGCAGAACTCTTTGTAGTTGAAGAATTCACTCCCGGACCAGTACGGCTTCTCGATAGCGACATGTTTACCGTCTATGGCACCACACGCATTGTGAAAGTTCGAGCGTTTGAGCGTTTGCCGAACTACTGCGCCAATTAACACCTTTGGTCGGGAGTAGAAAGCAGTGCGAAAAGATCCCCTCTATACTCTTCATGGATCGCCTGGCACACCAAGGAAAAAAGAGGGAAATGGTGTTGTGAGCAGCATTGAATGCGTATTGTGAGAAATTGAAACCCATCCCTGTGCCAGAAAGCGAA
Source organism: Serripes groenlandicus (assembly GCA_031761405.1). Taxonomy (NCBI): domain Eukaryota; kingdom Metazoa; phylum Mollusca; class Bivalvia; order Cardiida; family Cardiidae; genus Serripes; species Serripes groenlandicus. The sequence goes on along the minus strand of JASEVX010000097.1, from coordinate 606,086 downwards.
GTGTTATCACCTACTTCTCTCTCGTGTTCTTTGAAGATGACGCTCATGGATCAACAGTACATAATAGCTTCGTGACGTTCTTCTCCATCACGTAGCATTCTTCCAAGCACTCTATGGTGACGTTCACGGATGAGATGTGCTCCTGACAAGCTCCGAAGAACAAGTGAAGGCTTTTGATGCTTCCCCATGCATTTATAACCTGCAACTCGGGACGAATTAGTGCGATGAACGAACATTCAATGTAAGGTGTTCGTGAGACTGCCTTGCCTTTCGATTCGTATGTAGCCGCAATAAAGTTCTGCGAATTATTACGACAGCTTTGAGGCCTTCTTGCAAATATGCACGGTTGCTGCACGGCCATCTTGCAGTTGCCATGTTAATTTGTTACTTTCATTATCCTACGTTGATGCTGCGAACACCGTGCGACAAGTGATACTGTCGTGCATGCAACATATATAGTTGCCTTGAAACGTCTACGACCTGTGAGGACCTGTCTAGATGGATTGCGATTTTTTCTGCGAGCTGTCTACAGACCCCTTGGCCTACGAAATTGTATGACCAAACTATCACACAGCTAATGTGAAAAAAGCCATTACTTCTACAAATGACAGCTTGCTTCCTTTTCTGAAATAATGTGTCTTTCATCCGACAAAATAAAAGTTTGTCCCAATTTTGTAGTTTTGTGACCTCAGTCAGTAGATTACTTCCCAATAAAGCGAGAGGTCCCGGGTTGGACCATTCTTATTTATCGTAAAGTCATACATATTCCCAGGCAACGTGCTGCCTCTGAACACAGACGTTTCAGAACTTTTTATTATATAAAAAAGTATTAGTGAGAATGGTGTTCACCCTACTCTCAACAGTATATTGGTAGCTCAGTCGATAGCGATGCGGGCTGCCAATCTAGGGGTTGTGAGTTCCAATCCCAGCTTGGCAAAAATTCTTTCAAACGTTTGACAAAAGTCACTGTGACATGCGTCATTCGTCGTTCACCAATGGGCAAATTTATGTGAAAAATCAGCCAGTTTCTAGTAATGTATGTTGATTGGAGTACTGGTATGAAAAAGTCAGGTAATATGATTGAAACATGGTTGAAAACGGCGTTAAATCCCATTCAATCAATCAGTTAAATCAAGGCGTTTCCTTGGTAACCTATCAATACTGCCAGTAGTATTTATTCTAACAACGATGCATGAGTCATAATGTATATACATGTAAATTGCTATCGAGCTCAAAGGAGGTATGCCCTCAAGACAAATGTTTAAGTCGTTGGTATGACTCGGTAAGGGATCGGACCTAAACCTCCCACTCCGGAGGGAGATGCCCTTACCACAACAATGTGGAGAAGGTCTTTATAGGTTTATGGGAGACGAACGACTCTTTTTTTTTCAATTGGAAGAAAGAATGTTGACGGAGTCTGCTAATATTGACGCAACTACAGTATGTGAATTTTGCCACAATGTTTTAACTTTATTCTTTAATTAGTGCTATTATATATAGACAGTTTCATTATAATTAGCAATATTCTTTCAAAATCATCTGCTGCAGATTGATTATGAATGGTAAGAGTTTCACAAGACTGAAACTATCTCAAATTCTGAAGCTCTTCAGAAGGATTCAAGAGAATATTCTCTATTATTTCTTTCTCTCTCACTCATCCGTTTATTTATATGTTTTGTTAATAAAAGTAATCTAATAATGTGGACAGGGAACAACAACAGACTATATGTGTGATAAATAATAATATTTTTATAACAATCAATAAAATGAACAAGTACATGTACATGAAAATCACCGGATATTTTATGTAAAAAATGAAACCTTTAAGATTACATATGAAATCAGTATATTGTGTTATAATAAATCTCAAACAAACAATATCACTCTAATCTTTTTTTGAAAGGTTAAACCAACTTTACCATTTATGTAAAAAGCGCAAATATTTTGATTTATAAATCACAATGATTGGTCAAAAAACAACATATATTAAATTTATGACGAAATTGGATTTAAGTTCGCAAATGTTGACAAACTATATACATGTTCATGCGAATTATAAACAAACAAAAAATGATTCTTTGATTAACGCATTAAAAATATTTTTTAAATACGATTTTTAACATTTTCCACATACATCAAGAGCATTTCTCAGTTTGCCACAATGTTTTCATCTGCTGCAGAGCTCCAGGAACTGAACGTATGTGGGAAATGGGGATAAACATCATCAGTCGGTTCCAGCCGCTGAACGATTTATAGAATGGTACAAAACCGTCGTTTACGTTTCTGTTCATCACGATATGACATGTGAACAATTGTCGCATCACGTGACTGACGACCTTCACCTTGTATCTTTGGTATCACGTCCTCCAGGTTGACCTCGTGGGACGGACTTGAAATACTTCTACTGTTGTCTGGTGGTACAGCTCTAGTGTCGTTTGTAGTCACAGCTGAGCGAAATACGCCTTCATTATACCCATAATGCCTCGGGGAAATTTCAGTATCCATGACGCTTTCCCTTTTAACTCCGGTAGACGTGACGGGAAACATTCTAGTGTCGTCTGACTTCCATTGTGATACAGACGGTTTCGCAGTGACTGCATCAGTTGAAATTGATCGACAACGGTCATTTCTATTTTGACCATAGATCATCGTAGAAGGTTTTGTATCAGACGCATATCCGAATTGCGTCGATGTGATTTGATTGGTTGGACGGATAGCAGGTCTTACCACTTCATTTGTTTGGAATGGCAAAACTGGATTCTTTACATGCATACCATTGCGTAGATTAAGATATGATTCTATTTTTGGACGTGGTTCAACCGGCTGAATACGACTTGAATCATGATTTACAATCGACGAAAACAAATGCCTGTTCTGTAATGGTTCACCGATTTTGTAAATGTTTGTAGACAGCGCTGGTGTATACGCATCCGGCTTCGTATGCCATCTTCCACCTGCATTTCGCCGGACGCTAATTGACTCTCCACTATTATATGACGTTCTCTTCGCATCGGGTATGTAATAGCCTATTTGGACTGGTATTGTTGTACATTTTCCAAGTCTTTCAAGTTGTCGGAATACCCATAAACGTCGATTGTCCGCGGTTATCCAGTGACCATCTTCGTTTACGACTGTTATTGTTGGTATGTCATTAATACTGCATCTGTGATATAAAAAAGAATAAGAGAAAGAATATTAAAAAAAAATAAAAGTCATCCTGTAGAATGCATCACAATTCATCTTTAAAAGGAATTTACATATTAATGGAGCAGTAATGCTAAATTGTACCAAATGAGTAGCAGGCACGATATACCAAGATCAGACCAAGATCAGACTGTACAGATATGCAGTATAATCCTGTTCAGTATTGTTCACAAATGTTGCTTTTAGACTAGTTAATGAATCGCTCGGTAAACACATGTTGATTTAAGGAAGAAGGGCCCTTATTTCCACCGGAAACTAAGCGGACAGACAATCTCGTACGAATACGGACGTATATCGCCGAGTCTATATACGAGTACAAGTTAGTACTTTTTTAAACAAAATATGAGCCATCCCGCGAGAAAACCAACATTGTGGACTCTGCGTAAAGTATCGACCGGATCATCCTAAGCATGCCGCGCAGGCTAACTCGGACAGACACCTTTTCGCCTCCTGTGGATTTTCTGTTTCAGGAATCATTACTCTATACCTCTATCACCCTGAAGCGGAATGTATCGGCCCGGATCAGTCTGCGCGTAATGCGCAGGGTGATCTGAGTCGATACATTACGCAGAGGTCATAATGTTGTTTTTTTCGCGGGACGGCTCATATCTGTTCCGTCATTTTAGAATACAAACAGGTTGGCAGATGCTTCTAACATATGTAAGTGATATACGAAAAATAGTACAGATGTTTGTGCACAATTTGAGAATGCACAGGCTGATCTGGGTCTACACTATTCACAAAAGCGAATTTTTATCTATTCGGACGGGCAGATTAATATATAGCAGAGCTCTAGATATGAGCGTTTCTTATGCTCTAAAATCCTTATTTGACCTTCAAAACCTATGTTGTGGGTACTCAAAAATATTGTCTCAGTCAAATCAATCAATCAATCAACCAATTAGTTAATCAATCATCAATCAATACATTTCTGATACAACATTTTTCACCCATTTTTCCAGCAGATATATATATATATATCACTGACTATATTAACCTGTCATTTTCAAGAAATGCAATAATAATAAAGGGGAGTCACTCAATTTAAACAACCAGATAGAACATGACCGAGTTCCTTTCACTACTTTCACATTAATCGAAAGGTCAATTTTCCAGAAATCACTATTTCAAACACGCTCATCAAATCAGATAAACATGCACAAAGCCTGTAAACTCACGTGCACATATATATGCAATGAAGTCAGCTACAGACATAAGATAATTTCAAGGGAAAACAAGGTGTTTTTAAACGGACTACTTTGTAAGTCATCCGTGGATGAATTTCGTAATTTGGCACCGTCAGGTGTTGTATAGTCGCGTACAGAGGGATAAGGTTTGTCCCTTTCCCACATATAACAAATCTGCCGCAGACGGCTTTGAAAACATTTAGGCAAAACTCACGAAATATTTCTATTTAAAAGGCACACTGAAAAACATTTTCTCTTTTATCATATTAATTCATGCATTTTATGCTTCTAAAATAATGTACTTTCGTTGCTTCAAATGTTTAGTTCTTTAAATGCAAACACGTATTTGATTTAATTCTAAAATGACCCTTCAGGGATTGGTTTAAATGGATTTTCTTAGAAATATGAACACACACACATTGAAATAAGTATCCCACCCCCTACCCCTCCCCCTCCCCCTCCCCTCTGTACGACATGTAGTCGCGTACAAGCATAACGGGAACATTATGAGAGCGGTTATGACCTAAAATTGACTATTATGTGATTTAGCCATAAATGGTGATACATTCGATCGGTCGGTTTCACAAGATGTAACCAATATGAATTTTGATAAAACAAAAACTCACCTTCCTTCACAAAGATCGTCCAGAGTTTCTCCAACACTTTTACAAGAATGGTTTGAACGCTGATCGAAACGATTGTTTATCGAATCCTGTGAAAATCGTATCTCCGATGGCTTTAACTGCATGATTAATTCACCTATTTAATGTCCAAGCCTATTTCGTTGATAACCGTATCATCACTTTAATACAGGCACACACACACACAGGTATATTTAAATATTTTCCGTTCTTATCTTTAGAAATTACCAATGACCATTTGGATTTCCCATAAATGCATATCTGGAAAGACCTATTACGTAATATGCTAAATTTAGCGTCCCAATACTTTTAGAAACAAAACCCAAACTAGAGATAGCGGGTTTTCAAACCGTGTTAGTTACAATGTATAACTTTCCAACTTGAAAGTCAGACCAGTTGTTCTCTGTTCACCCTTTCCCTGATATAGACGCTTTCTGACGCCTCTGCGGCAGACGACTTTTGAAAACATTGTGACAAAAGGAGAAATTTCTCAAAACGAGCGTATGTCTCACGTATGTTATGTTAATATGTTTGTACGATGATGATGATCAAATCAATAAACTTCTGTTCTGTTCTGTTCACATTATTTAAACTATATTCAATAATTATTCTTTTATTTCTTGCGATTTTCAAAACATATGCTAGAACAATTTTAAGTCGTCTGCTGCAGATTTGCTGTATTAGGGAAAGGGTTATACATTTTTTTTTACAATTTTACTCGCTGAATTAATGTTGCTTTCAACTTTTTATTTCTTTGACAGTATGTCATCAAACTTATTTGATCCTATATAAGATGATTCCATACCGTTTCGTTGTAAAATGCCTGTGCATGTACCTTGTCATTTAATCTATAAAGAGTGTGCTTGTTCCTTTATTCTGGTGTCATGTGTAGTTCCATTTTAAAATGACATCTAGTCCCTTTTTTCCCGTAATAATGTGTCGTTTCGTCTGCAAAATGGCTTGTTCTAATTTCTCTATTATAATGTTGTTCTTTTCTTTCGTTTCGTTTTGTTTTGTGCATTATAATATCCTATTAGATAACCAAAAACATGTATCAATCTGATGACACAATGTCGTGTTAGCCTTATTGTTAGCAAAATAAATTGTGAGATATTATACATGTAAGCACACCGGTTTGCTTGATCGGTATAATACTTGCCCTTAAAGCGAGAGGTCCCTGGTCGGAAACCCAGACTGAGTATTTGTGTCTCTCCCTGTGACATTGGTGCCCAATATTGGACCGTGACAGCACAGTGTTTATCAGTCTAATAGCGCTTGTAGTGTTTATTAAGACATCCTTTGCACTTGAGTTCCGGAATTTCAGAACGAATTTCAAGTTAACCAGGGGTATATGACGCAATTAAAACGTGTACACAATTCGAAATATTGCAAGAAAGCAGCGCGATCAGCACTTTCGTTATTAGTAATTTGCGAGAGGTCCCAGCTTAAAGCATTATTTTTACGACAGCGTACTATAGTAAAGAACTTTTATCATAAGGGTATTGAACAAATCTTAACGAAGACCTATATTAGATTCGTTAAGACCCCCAACACACCTAGTAAAAAGTAAACATTAGAGATGATTCATTTATTATGGAAAATGTGTTTGTGTGAATGGTGTTTACCCTACTCTCAACATTATTTCAGTTAAATCAAGGCGTTGCCTTGGTAACTTATCAGTACTGCCAGTATTATTTATTCTAACAAAGATGCTTAAGTGATAAGGTATATGCATTTATATTGCCATCGAGCTCAAAGGAGGTAAGCCCTTACTATAAATTTTAAACTCTTTGGTATGACTCGGTAAGGGGTCGAACCTTGACCTCTCGCTCTGGAGGGAGATGCTCTTACCACAGCAACGCGGAGAAGGTATTTATATGTTTAAGGGATACGAACGACTGTCATTATTTTATCAATTGAAAGAAAGAATGTTGACCGAGTCTAATATAGCCTCCGTTTAACTCCTTTTCCAAAATACAGAAGCATTTTCACGTAGCTAAAGCAGATGGATTTTGCCACAATTGTTTAACTCTATTATTTAATTACCTCTATTATTTAATTATTGCTTTTATATAGAGAGTAACAAGAGTTATAAGAGAATGGTTTTATTGAAATGCGTCCAACGATGATACAACATAACAAATTAAAAATACATTAAACCAATTAAAAATACATTAAACACTCCTCTGTCTCTGTCTCTTCTCTTCTCTTCTCCCCCCTCTCTCTCTCTTTCTCTCTCTCTCTCTCTCTCTCTCTCTTTCTCTCTACCTCTCTCTTTCTCTCTACCTCTATCTACCTCTCTCTTTCTCTCTCTTTCTCTCTACCTCTCTCTTTCTATCTACCTCTCTCTCTCTCTCATTCTCTCTCTCTCTCACTCTCTCTCTCTCTCTCTCTCTATATATATATATATATATCTCCTCTCTCTCTCTCTCTCTCTCTCTCTCTCTCTCTCTCTCTCTCTCTCTCTCTCTCTCTCTCTCTCTCTCTCTCAATCTCTCTCTATTCTTTCTATATCTCTCACTCATTCGTTTATTAATAAAAAAAATTAATAAAAGTAACATAATAATGTGGTCAGGGAACAACAACAGACTATAAGAGTGATACCAATAATAATTTATAACAATCAATGTAATGAACACATACATAATCAAAGCGCTGAAGGCACCACATTTGTTTGGGTACATAAAACTGTTCAAACATTTGCCTTTGCATAGATGTGTGATTTATAAACTATGCATTGTTTATAAATATTACAACTTCGGGTAAAAGAATAAATGACGCATCCGTTAAAATTAAATGCCATTTTAATTGTCTATAAAAATAAATCATGAGACATACATGTGAATATTATATTTAATTTCCAAGTTTCAAAAGACATGTTAAACAAATGGATAACCATTATGGCCCCGACTCACTCATTTAAGTATTTACCAATTTTTGTTAAAAAAGAAAATCACAATTGACTCAAAAGCTTCCTGCTTAACAAGAGATTTTTCAAGTTTTCACTATAGCCATATAAGGCCAAATAGCCCTGCCCCCTGGCGGCCATGTGTTTCGACCAATCAACATGGCTTGGAGGAATCTGATAGATGGTCTCCCAATGAACATTTCTAAAAAAAGGAGAAGATTTTTCAAGCTTTTACTATAGACATATTAGGCAAAAAAGCCCCGCCCGCTGGCGGCCATGTTTTTCGACCAATCAACTTGGCTGGAAGGAATCTGATAGAGGGTCACCCTAGGAACATTTCTACAAAATTATTTGAAAATCGGCCTGAGACTTTTGGAGGAGAAGATTTTTTTGAGTTTACAGTATAGCCATATAAGGCAAAAAAGCCCCGCTCCCTGGCGTCCAAGGAACACTTCTTTAAAATAATTTGAAAATCTGCCAACCAGTTTGGTAGAAGAAGAATTTTAAAGTTATTTTATTTTCGTTGCCATGGAAACCATAATTCTGCATGTATCACAAACATTTGAAGGAATTCTGGTGAGGTCAATGAGAGGATGCTTTCTGTGAAGTTTCATTCCAATTGACCCACTCGTTACTGAGGAGAAGATGTTGACGTGCGACAGACGCAGGACAAAAGGAGATCACAATAACTAACTTTCAGCACTTCGTGCTCAGGTGAGCTAAAAAAGAAACATCTATCCAAATGAAAGAGTAATTGAAATCATGTAGAAAGTATTGTGGAAAAAGGCAGTACTAATATTTATATGAGCACTTTAAAAGAAACATGCTTCAGACTTCAGAGGATTTTGAATTAATTTGCATTATAAAAGGATTAAATGCTCCAGAGAAAACCAATACCTGTGCCGTCTGCAGTTTACTCTACAGTATACACCTAAGCTGGCCGCTGTTTCCTTTAACCCTTCCCCTCATATAAACGCTTTTGGACGCCTCTACAGCAGACAGCTTTTTGAAAACATAGTGACAAAAGAAGAAATTGCACAAAATGTGCAATTTCTCCTTTTGCCACAATGTTTTCCACTTTTAGGTTATCCATTCAATTATAGAGATTTTCTATGTTTTGACAAAATACGTTCTAAGTCGTCTGCCTCAGAATTGTCGTATGAGGGAAAGGATTAAAGGGTGTTTAAGCTTGCCAAATCAATTAAGGATTCGTGACCATACACTGTTAATTACCATTGTGTACGAGTGTCATTCTAAACAAATTATAAATGTAACCCCTTTTCCCAATATACCTATCATATACATTTATGTATATGTAACTTGCCGGGATGTGTCGATACCGTCATGGTACAATGTGATATATGCACAAATTGGTTTCACAAATCTTGTGTTAATGCACCTGTGGATATTTCGACAACAGAATACCCTACAGAATAGAATGTTGCATGGATCATTTGCCTCGTAGTATGGCACATGGAAAACTGTTGAAAGTTACAAAGTAGAAAATGAAGAGGCCAAACAATAACTAGAACCCATGACCCTTCAATCGATTGTAAAGGAGAGGATATAATTGAAGCAAAACCTATGGCTAGTTACTAGCAACCTATTCTATTCTTGCAATGTTTTCAAATTTCGTCCGCTGCAGATGCGTCAAAAGACATTTACTTGTCGGAAAATCAATCCATCAATTCTCGTTATTGATATCTATAGATATGATATAAAGAGGAAAGTCGTTAAAACACTTTACAAAGAGATTCCATTTCAGCATGATCTCGATTTTTGGTTTAATCTATATCACTGATAAAAGCAATCAAACACATTATATATTTACAAAGAAAACCCTGGATATGATCATATGTAACAAATTATACACATTTGCACATCTTTAATTTAACATTTTTTACAACAAATCATAGCGTCCGCAGATTCGCTCTATATTCTATAGCGTCCGCATTTTCCCTCTATGTTGCATTTGTCCGCATTTTCCCTCTATAATGTATTTGCCCGCAGATCGCGTTCGCACTTTAGACCCTCCCCCCATACCGTTGTATTTATAAATAGAATTCGACGATCACGATTTCTCTGCAAATGTGTTACTCTCATTTTAAATGCATTTTATGACGTACATATTTGCTTTTTTAATTCTTTATACTATATTTATATGGCCGACAAGGCACAAAGAAAATATTTTCAATTCTGTTTTTATCTTCATTTTCAATGCGTGAATGAAAATTCAAATACCGTATCTGGAGCTTAATTCGGAAATAGTTCTCCTTGTAGCAGTTCACTCATTGAGATTTATAAATCTCTCCGCGTTCATGTTTTAAAATACAATGTTTCATTTTATTTCCAAATTCTCTTTGAATATAAGAACCACATAAGAAAACAAAGACGATATAAATATATCATTATTTCAAATATCGTGATACATTTGAAAAGTAAGAGCAAGTATTGAGTACTACTTTCACGCGTATGAAATTCATGGACTTTTCCATAAGACGAATGGCTTCAGAATTGCAGCTACTAAATTTGTTTGTTCCAAACAAATAAAAATCACCGAAAATGATATGTAAAATAAGAAACCTAGAAGGTTACGTATGAAATCAGTATATTGTTTTATAATAAGACTATACCAAACAATATCTCTCTATTCGACAGTACATATCATGATCATTCGATGTTTCTATTGAAACTGTATCTATAAGTGATCATCTGCCTTTAAGTCTATCATTAGATGTGCAATGTAATGGGTTCTTGGTAAATACAGATATTATTGATCAAATATCTCAAACAAATGAGCACTTCGACCAACAGAGTGTTTATGCATTTAGTAATTCAGATATTTTATATTACCAGTTTAAGTTGTCAGATTGTTTTGATAAAGGGTCATTTAATACATTAGCTCCGTCTTTCACCAATGGACTGTTTAACAGTCTATGTGGAAAAGCAGCCAGTTGCTTGGAAGGTATGTTGTGTGGGGTACTGGTGTGGGAAAACCAGGAAACGCATGAGTAGGTGAACTGGTCGCCGTGATATGACTGAATTTGTTTTTGAAAACGGCGTTAAACCCCAATCAACAACAACATACATAAGCAAACATGAATCAATATTATTTTAGTATAGATAAGGTTTTAAATTACTTTGAAAACATTGTAAAGCAATGCAGTGAATCTTTCAGAAAAGTTCAATTGGGAAAGAAAGGTAGACCATTTAAAACAAATTGGCATGACAAAGATTGCAATGAAATGAAGAATCTAAAAACAGAGCATTAAGAATCTTCCATAGCATAACTCTGACGTATTTTTATCTGAATACATTTTATCTAAACAAGCATATAATTCCATATGTAAACGGAAGAAACATGATCATCGAATACAATGTATAAATACTATTGATAGCAACATATATGATGGTAAACACTTTTGGCAACTGGTGAAATCAAGTGTCTGATAAGCCGTATAATTATGTTGATTTAACAGTTGACAGATGGTTAAGTCATTTCACAAATGTTTTTGATACATTTGATTAGGTTGATGATAGTGATTTTACCTCAGATGTTAATTTAGAAAATGATTACGACTATAATATGTTTAATGGTGATATAACTGACGATGAAATTATTATGCGGTAAAAGATCTAAATGTCGATAAAGCGGGTGTAGGTGATTTAATGGTGAAACACTTTATATATGGTATACAAGTTGTATTACCCCATATAAGGTTGATGTTTAATATATTATTCAGAACTAGTGAGTTTCCAGGAGCTTGGTCTCAATCGGTTATTATACCGATTCATTAAAATGGCAACATCAACGATCAACATCTTTTGTTAACGCTTATGATACAATTACGGAATCTCAGGCAGGATTTCGGCAGGGTTATTCTACAATCGACAATGCTTTTGTACTTCAAGCAGTACTTGGTAAATATCTTTGCAAAAGGGGGAGAAAATTATAATTTTATGTTGTTTTTATAGACTTTAAAAAAGCATTTGATTCAGTCAACAGGTCAAATTTATTTACAGCCCTACGGCAACACGGTTTAAAAGGTAATTTGCTAAAATCTATTGTTGGCATTTATAAAGTCGCAAAGCTCGTGTTAGAGATACAAATAATGATGCTTTATCCAATGCATTTAGTTGTGCAGTTGGTTTACGTCAAGGCTGTACGTTAAGCCTTGTATTATTTTCCCTTTTTATACGACCGTTTTTTAAAAACGGTTTTCCGCACTTTTTTCTTACATACTTTGAGCTATTGACCTGAAATTGTGTATTAGGCTTTGTAGTGATATGTCACAGATCAAGTTCATATTTCCTGGGATTTCGTCAATTTTTGAATGAGTTATGCCCCTTTTTGGACTTAGAATATTTGTTAGAAAGAATATTTGTTAGAATATTTGTTTTCCGCACTTTTTTTCTACATGCTTTGATCTATTGAGCTGAAATTATGTATATGGCTTTGTAATCATGAGTTACAGATCAAGTTCACATTTCCTCGGATTTCGTCAATTTTTGAATGAGTTATGCCCCTTTTTGGACTTAGAATATTGGTTTTCCGCACTTTTTTCTTACATACTTTGAGCTATTGACCTGAAATTGTGTATTAGGCTTTGTAGTGATATGTCACAGATCAAGTTCATATTTCCTGGGATTTCGTCAATTTTTGAATGAGTTATGCCCCTTTTTGGACTTAGAATATTTGTTTTCCGCACTTTTTTTCTACATGCTTTGATGTATTGAGCTGAAATTATGTATATGGCTTTGTAATCAAGTGTCACAGATCAGGTTCATATTTCCTGGGATTTCGTCAATTCTTGAATGAGTTATGCCCCTTTTTGGACTTAGAATATTTGTCAATTTCTGCATGAGTTATGCATTTTTCATAGTTTCCCATTATTCTTTAACAACTTATTCCTGAACGACTTTATTCACTTTTTACAAAACCACAATATATCAAAACAAAGAGGAAACTTACAAAGAAGTTCCTGACGGGCGTATTATGTACCGTTTGCGGTACTCTTGTTATAAATGATTTCGAGTCTGCGATTCGAAATGGTGGTTCTTGGAGATACAACTATCCCCTGTTCTGTTGGAAATATTCTCACTGATGTTCGCTGACAATGTTGCGTTGATGAGTGACACGGTTATTGGTCTCAGAATGCAATTGAATGCCTTACACAAGTACTGCACTGCAACTTCGTTTATATCTCAGTTTGTATGCAAAGGAATCACTATTCCTTCCATCCAGCTTGACGGAAAGATCCAAGAATCGAATACAATGTTGAAAATGTCAGCCAAATGACCTGCTATTATATCACCAGTAGAAATGAAATAATGGTTTATCATTTCATCTAACGAATATGCTTTTCTCTTTTTTAAACAAGATATAGCAGCGTGTACCTCTTTTAAACTTATCGGTTCATCCAATTCACTAAACCGCGGTTTATCATGTGACATATCACGTGCACAAAAATCGTCTGAATTCTGATTTGCCGTGCAATTTATGCAGTCTGCTATATTTTTAAAATAGTTGTAAAACTGTTCGACACTAATGTTACTATTATTATTCTTTCGCTTGGAAAAATATTTCCAAAAGTCTCGTGGGCTTTTATTTCTCAAACTTTCAATCTCTTTACTTTTTTTCCATTTTGTATTTCCTCTTCTTTCTCTATTAGTAGGCGTTTGTATTCGCGCTTCACATTAAACAGACATACACATGATTATTTGCTTTTATCTAAATTGAACATTTTCAAAGAATCTAAACACTCTTTTCTTTTACAATGATACTCTTCATCAAACCAGTCTGACTGCCTAAACTTCTCCTTCCTCATATTACTATGCCGTTCACCTTTCCCACACTCTTTTGAATAACGGATGTGTTGCTTCATTTATGAGGCCCACGAAACCATTTACTAATGTAAAAGTTCATACTCAACTTCCGGTTGGACAAGACGGACATGAAAAACAGAGGAGCAGATTTTAGTTAATAATAATCGGTGTAAATTTTCTAAATCATTTACCATCTAAGGGAAATTGTTTCATAATTATGTGAATTAATTAATACTCCATTGGTGGAGAAAGTTTCATTTGATTAAATGAAATAGTTCTTGCTTAAACTTTAACTGAATTGTCTTTCTTCAGAAACAACATTTACTAAGAAGCGGCCATTTCAAATAATTGAAAATTCTGAGTTCTAACTAGTTTATTAAAGTGACCTATGGTTACAAGGTTACAAGGTTTCAATTATAGAAAACATCTAGCAGTAGCTCAAGCATAATCAATTAAAATAATCTGTTTATTGAAGAAAATATTGTACAAATAGGATAATTATAGGTTGGGAGAATTTGGTGAGTAGTTTTTCTATTATTCTATTATTCTCTTTTCAATTCTATTTCATTCCTTCTATTGCTATCCATATGACTATTTCAATGCTTCCTCAATCAATCAATCGATTATAAAGCGCCATAAAGCATGTATCAAGATCAATATAGACAGAAACACGTCCCTCTATTAAAATAAATATAATTAAAATAAAAAGTAAAGTATCACAATAAGTGAGCAAAGCCTGAAAGAATGAATCAAGATGATTAATATCATGAGTAAAGTCCAAGTCCACGTAAAAATGTCAGGTTCAAAATACTAAAAAAAAAGAAAAATACAATCTACATACGTCCAACGAACAGGCAATTCCAAAATAGACATCAATAATTCCGTAATAGACATCAAAAAATCCCTATAACATGCTATATTAGTTGGAAAGACTATTTAAATGAACCATGGTGACTGACAGCAGTACCTAGGGTTTCAAAAAATTGTAACAATGTTGTACAAACGTGTAAAAATGTTAATGAAAACAAGAATACACATAACAATTAATTGGACAATAACCCATGAGACCCATGAGACTCGTGCATTAACAATTTGAAAAATCAAAAAAAAAAAAAAAAAAAAATATATATGTAGACAAATATGTCGTTGAAAAAAAAAAAAATTAATTGGCAAATAATCAATGAGACTTGTGTACTACAAATGTGTTAAGATAAAACTACCAATACATATGTAGACAAATATTTCCTCTAATAAACTGACATCAAGATATTTCCATAACAATGCTACGTTAGCTGGAAAAAATATTTAAAAAAAAAGAACAATGGTGTCTGACAGCAGTTCCTAAAGTTCAACAAAGTGTAAAAAATGTTGTAAAAATGATGTACAATAGAATACATAAACTAGTAACTGGCCAATAACCCATGAGACTTACTGTAGTATATTATTGTATTATAAAATATGAAAAGATAAAAATAGCAATATATATGTAGACACAAAAAAAAGTCTGGTGGACCCAAAGTGGAAGGAACACTATAAATGGATACAAATATCTATTAAAAAATATTCAACAACTGAGGGACGGCAAACCTACAATTGTCCTTTTCTGGCACTTTACATGCGACATAACCAAAAAGGAAGGAAAATATATCAGCCCAAGATTTGATTGTAGTGAAAGTCTGCTCGATCAAATAACACCTATTTTGGAAAACCTAAAAGAAATTCATTTTTTGGAAAAAATAGACATAGATGTAGATGTAGGAATCTTAGAAGCACCTCCGGTCTTTGCCAAAAAATGGAATGACCAAAAAGATGTAACTAACAAAGAGCTGACAAATGACAAAAAACTCAACGAAGACATTAAAGAACTAAATAAGAAAATAAGAACAGTGAACGAGATTTTAAACTTCAACTCCCCACGTTTCGAATGCGACTTCATCCACAGAAGACGTAACAAAAAAAAGGGTCTAGGTAAAACCAAGACAACAGAAACTCTAAACCCGATCCTCTACTTCAAAACAGGAAAAGTAAATAATTAAGAAGTGAGTGATTTTTGTCTACTCTACCAGTAAGTGACGGACTGCCGTACAACTGGAAATATAGAAGAATCAGAAATTTAAATTTACATCCAATCAGTAATGTTGACTAAGGGACTACTTAAAATAGTGCAATATTTTCAGAGCCCCAATTAAATAAATAAGAGGTGTTGAATATCTTCTATTCTACCAGTAAGTGACGGACTGCCGTACAACTGAATACACAAAAGAAACAGTAAAATAAATTAAAGAAAGATAAAAACATCATTCATATTTAAAGTAAATCATAATACTAAAAAAGAAATAAAAAATGGCAAGTGGAAATACAAGTGAAGAATCAACCTTCATTCACAGTACTCCCTTGAGAAACACGTATCAAAGAGGAAATGTAAATGGAATGGATCAACGTAAAAAATACGGCTTTGGAAGCAAGAGGAAATGTTTGTCAAGTCCAGATGCGTTCCTAAACAATTGTACAAAATGTAACGATGAACTAGATGAAAACAACATAGATTGCAAAAATTGTAAATTAAACTTCTGTTTAAAATGCTCAGGAATAAACAAGGCAGCACTTGAAATAATTAAAAATGGGGACCTGGAAGATTACAGATTCATCTGTAAATGTTGCAAGCAGACAATTCCAAGCCTAGAAAATATTGATAACAAACTAAACAAAATAAGTGAACAAGAAGAAGAAAGAATAAAGCGTTTAGAAGGAGAAGTAAAAAAAATGGAAGTTAAAACAAAAAATATCATAAAGCAAGAATTATCGGAAGTCAAAACTGACATAATGCAGGACGTAGACACCAGAATTAATGAAATGGTAGACAAAAAGATGAAAGAACTAGAGGATAGGCGTAGAAGAGAACTAAACATAGTTGTTTTTAACCTCCCAGAAGGCAAAAGTCAAAATGGAATAGAAAATAAACATCACGACGAAAAATTGATAAATTAAATAGCAACCAACATTGGGTTAGATAATAAACTTCAAATAGTTACATGTTTCAGACTCGGAAAAAAGACAGAAGTGTGGAAAGAAATAGAATCCTCAAAATAGTCCTAGTAGATAAAAATCAAAGAAAATTTCTATTGGAAAATTCAAAGAACATTAAAAATATACATGATGAATCAGTTGGGAGAGTTGCAATATTCAAGGACCTGACTGAAATCCAAAGAAAAACAAGACGGGAAACTCAAGACAAACAAAGCCAACAAACGGTTAGGGAAAAAAACAACGAAAATGAATCAATTATGGAAACTAACAACAGTTCTCCTCATACCTTATCTCAGCATGCCGATAACCCTTTCATTAACGACACGATAACTAACTCAGTATGTAATAATGCACTGCTGGACACAGGTGTTATAGACAGAACAGTTCATGGGGGTATCAGAATATCACCAGTAGTGGATAAACCACAAATAACGAAGTTGCAGCGAGAATAGCTTGTGTTTTAGCCCTCAACAGGAGGGAAACTATTTTAACTGTACAAAAAAGGTTTTTAATGAAGAAATACAAAACACTTTAACAAGTAAAAAGACAAGTAAAGACATATTACAAAAAGAAAAACTAAAAGTGACTTATACTAACGCAGACTGTTTAACGAAGGATAAAATAATAGAACTAACTTCAACAGCAGAAATCGAACATAGCGACTTAATTGCAGTGACTGAAATACTACCAAAACACTCTTACTTCGAAATAAACATGGAAAGTTCATTCAATATAAACGGTTATGATATGTTTGTTAGCAACACCAAAGGAAGAGGAGTCATACTCCTTGTTAAAAAGGAACTAAGAGCATGTATAGTAAGCTATACAAATAGTTATAACGATACAGTATGGGTAGATGTCAAACTACAAAACGGTGACACATTACTGGTTGGATGTATATACAGAAGTCCAAACAACACTATAGATAAAAACAAAGAAATGTTGGACACAATATACCAAAAACTATCCTTAGGACACTCCCACTATTTAATAGTAGGAGATCAACTGGGATTTAATCAATATCCAATCAGATGAAAACAGTAACGAATATGCATTCAGCATTAACGATCTATACTTATTCCAACACGTGAAAAGTCCTACGAGATACAGACTAGGAAACACTCCATCTATTCTAGATCTGATCTTAACCAATGAAGAGGAAATGATAGAAAATCTTCAGTATAATCCAGGACTTGGCAAAAGTGATCACCTAATTCTACAGTTTCACTACATATGCTCAGTGAATAAAATAAGGAAACACAAACCAAATACAACTTCAATAAAGCAAATTACATTCTAATAAGTGAAAAAATTAGTGAACTGGAATGGAAACAAGGGACAGAAGATGGAGTACAGGGGTCTTGGGACGATTTTAGAGAAAACCTTACCAATATAAAAGAAACACATATACCAATTAGTAAAATGAATCTCAAGAGGCTGTACCCCTACATCGACCTAGAAACAAAAAATGCAATTCACAAGAAAAAGTCGACATGGAAAAAATACTGCCACTGCAAGAACATTGTAACGTACAACAAGTACAAAAACGCCCGAAATAACGCAACTTACCTTATTAGAAAATCAAAATACAATTATGAAAAACAAATCGCTACGGACATCTAAAAAGATCCTAAACATTTCTGGAAACTCATCCGAACAATTACAAAGACACTTTCGGGAATAAGCTCAATGGAAATAAATGGTTCAAATTCTACAGATGATCAAGAAGTTGCACAGGAACTAAACCGTCATTTCTGTACAGTCTTCACTAAGGAAGAAGAACCAATTCCGGAAGCCCACATACATGATTGTAATCACCTAGAGGACATCATAATCAATGAACAAACCACACTTAAGGTATTAAACGAAATAAATCCTTCAAAATCGCAAGGTCCAGATGAAATCCATCCAAGACTACTGTACGAATGCAAAGACCAACTTCAGAAACAATTAACATTAATATACAAAGCATCCTTTGAAGAAGGAAAATTACCGAAACAATGGAAATATGCCAATGTCACACCGATCTTCAAATCGGGAAAAAAATCCAATGTAGAGAATTACAGACCAATCAGTGTCACATCAATATGCTGCAGAGCAATGGAAAAAATAATAAGGAATGCCATAGTCAATCATCTGGAAAACAACAATTTACTATCTAAACTCGAACATGGTTTCAGAAAAGGTAAATCCTGCACTACTCAATTACTCGAATGTATAGAAGATTGGACTACAATTCTAGACGAGAACAATGAACTTGATGTAATCTACTTGGACTTCAAGGCGGCATTCGACAAGGTTCCACACAAAAGACTACTAAACAAAGTTTGGGCTCTAGGTATTAGAGGAAAAGTGTATAACTGGGTTACAGACTTTCTAAAAAACGCCACCAAAGAGTGGTCATTAAAGGAAAAATCTCAACATGGGAAAAAGTTACAAGTGGAGTTCCACAGGGTAGTGTACCAGGAATTGTCTTATTCTTAATATTCATCAATGACATCCCAGACATTCTTAACTGCACAGTAACACTCTTTGCTGATGATACAAAACTGTACTCCATGACCAATACTCCTGAACAAAAAGCTCAATTACAGGAAAATATCTTCACAGCTTGTGAGTGGGCCACAACATGGCAAATGACATTCAACATGAAAAAATGTAAATCAATGCACATGGGTCCAAATTTGCCGAACGACTACTTCATGAAAGACTCACAAAATGTTAAATATAAAATCCAAGATGTCCAACAGGAAAAAGACCTAGGAGTTACTTTTGACAATAAACTAAAATTCGAAACACACATAAATGCAAAAATCAAACACGCAAATAGAAATCTGGGACTTATAGTAAGAAATTTCTCATTTATGAACAAGGAAATGTTTCTACAATTGTACAAATCCCTAGTACGGCCTCATCTTGAGTACGCAACTGTAATTTGGGGACCGTCAAGCAAAAAACACGGAAAATCTATTGAAAACGTTCAAAGAAGAGCAACGAGGATCCTAGGTAATTTAAAGGGAAAATCTTACCCAGAAAGACTAATTGAACTTGGATTACCAGCACTAGAATACAGAAGGCAAAGGACTGACTTAGTGCAGACATACAAACTAGTCAAAGAAATAGACAAAACATCGATGAAGCTACTCAACATTTGCAGTGCTGTTGAGACAAGAGGGCATAACTATAAAATATACAAACCGAGAGCAAATAAAAGAAATAAGAAAAAACTGCTACAGTCATAGGGTTATCAATGACTGGAATAATCTCAAATCTCAAATAGTCGAGGCACCTTCACTTAATACATTCAAAGCGAGATTAAACAAACACTGGTATGTTATAAACAAATTCAATGCAAAATGTTATATTCCATACTAAGTTAATAAATAAAAACTAATAAATAAAAATTAAAAAATACTAAAAGGAGTCGAGATCTAGGATTAAAGAAAGCAATATAATAAATGTATAAAAGGTGAGAAAAAAGTTGTAAAAATAAAATGTGTATAGTGTAAAAAAGTTTTTAATAAATTTTACTGTACAAAATAAAATAAATAAGTACATACAATAGTAAAAAAAAAAACAAAAAAAAAAACAGTCCTGTATAAATAGACTGAGAATAGTTGTGATTTAAAGAAATCACATAATTCAAATATGGGAAAACAAATAATAAAAGGACCAATAAAAGCATAAATTCTTATAAGCCATAAAACAGCTTATCAGGTTTCTAATTCTACATGAACTACATGAATGTATCTATGTCATTTCTATCTAATTGCTCACTATTTTGGAAAAGTGCATTGAACTGCGATAATTTCGATATAATATCTCTTCTGAAAATCTCACTTTTCTCATCATCCCATATAATCCGACTCTCTTTCGTATATGGGGTGGGGGCCTTCTAATACAATACAATTGTGAATTGTGAATTGTATACCCATAATGCCTCGGGGAAGGTTAATTATCCATGACGCCTTCTCTTTTAATTCCGGTAGACGTGACTGGAAAGATTCTAGTGTCGTTTGTAGGCATAGCTTATCGAAACAGGCCTTCTTTATACCCATAATGCCTAGGGAAAGGTTCAGTATCCGTGACGCTTTCTCTTTTAATTCCGGTAGACGTGACTGGAAACATTCTAGTGTCGTTTGTAGGCACAGCTGATCGAAATACGCCTTCTTTATACCCATAATGCCTCGGGGAAGGTTCAGTATCCGTGACGCTTTCTCTTTTAATTCCGGTAGACGTGACTGGAAACATTCTACTGTCGTTTGTAGGCACAGCTGATCGAAATACGCCTTCTTTATACCCATAATGCCTCGGGGAAGGTTCAGTATCCGTGACGCTTTCTCTTTTAACTCCGGTAGACGTGACTGGAAACATTCTAGTGTCGTCTGTAGGCACAGCTGATCGAAATGAGTCTTCTTTATACCCATCATGCCTCGAGAAAGGTTCAGTATTCGTGACGCTTTCTCTTTTAATTCCGGTAGACGTGACAGAAAATATTCTAGTGTCGTTTGCAGGCATAGCTGATCGAATGAGGTCTTCTTTATACCCATAATGCCTCGGGGAAGGTTCAGTATCCGTGACGCTTTCTCTTTTAATTCCGGTAGACGTGACTGAAAACGTTCTACTGTTGTTTGTAGGCACAGCTGATCGAAATACGCCTTCTTTAAACCCATACTGCCTCGGGGAAGGTTCAGGATCCGTGACGCTTTCTCTTTTAATTCCGGTAGACGTGACTGGAAACATGCTAGTGTCGTTTGTAGTCACATCTGATCGAAATACGCCTTCTTTATACCCATAATGCCTCGGGGAAGGTTCAGTATTCGTGACGCTTTCTCTTTTATTTCCGGTAGACGTGACAGGAAACATTCTAGTGTCGTTTGTAGGCAAAGCTGATCGAAATACGCCTTCTTCATACCCATAATGCCTCGGGAAAGGATCAGTACTCGTGCCGCTTTCTCTTTTAATTCCGGTAGACGTGACTGGAAACATTCTAGTGTCGTTTGTAGGCACAGGTGATCGAAATGAGTCTTCTTTATACCCATAATGCCTCGGGGAAAGTTCAGTATCCGCGACGCTTTCTCTTATAATTCCGGTAGACGTGACAGGAAACATTCTAGTGTCGTTTGTAGGCACAGCTGATCGAAATAGGCCTTCTTTATACCCATAATGCCTCGGGGAGGGTTCAGTATCCGCGACGCTTTCTCTTTTAATTACATTAGACGTGACAGGAAACATTCTAGTGTCGTTTGTAGGCACAGCTGATCGAAATATGTCTTCTGTATACCCATAATGCCTCGGGGAAGGTTCAGTATTCGTGACGCTTTCTCTTTTAATTCCGGTATATGTGACTGGAAATATTCTACTGTCGTTTGTAGGCACAGCTGATCGAGTTACGCCTTCTTTATACCCATAATGCCTCGGGGAAGGTTCAGTATCCGTGACGCTTTCTCTTTTAATTCCGGTAGACGTGACTGGAAACATTCTAGTGTCGTTTGTAGGCACAGCTGATCGAAATGAGTCTTCTTTATACCCATAATGCCTCGAGGAAGGTTCAATATTCGTGACGCTTTCTCTTTTAATTCTGGTAGACGTGACAGAAAATATTCTAGTGTCGTTTGCAGGCATAGCTGATCGAATGAGGCCTTCTTTATACCCATAATGCCTCGGGGAAGGTTCAGTATCCGTGACGCTTTCTCTTTGAATTCCGGTAGACGTGACTGGAAACATTCTACTGTCGTTTGTAGGCACAGCTGATCGAAATACGCCTTCTTTAAACCCAGGGGAAGGTTCAGGATCCGTGACGTTTTCTCTTTTAATTCCGGTAGACGTGACTGGAAACATTCTAGTGTCGTTTGTAGTCACATCTGATCGAAATACGCCTTCTTTATACCCATAATGCCTCGGGGAAGGTTCAGTATTCGTGACGCTTTCTCTTTTATTTCCGGTAGACGTGACTGGAAACATTCTAGTGTCGTTTGTAGTCACAGCTGATCGAAATACGCCTTCTTCATACCCATAATGCCTCGGGAAAGGATCAGTATTCGTGACGCTTTCTCTTTTATTTCCGGTAGACGTGACTGGAAACATTCTAGTGTCGTTTGTAGTCACAGCTGATCGAAATACGCCTTCTTTATACCCATAATGCCTCGGGGAAAGTTCAGTATCCGTGACGCTTTCTCTTTTAATTCCGGTAGACATTACAGGAAACATTCTAGTGTCGTTTATAGGCACAGCTGATCGAAATAGGCCTTCTTTATACCCATAATGCCTCGGGGAGGGTTCAGTATTCGTGACGCTTTCTCTTTTATTTCCGGTAGACGTGACTGGAAACATTCTAGTGTCGTTTGTAGGCTCAGCTGATCGAAATGAGCCTTCTTTATACCCATAATGCCTCGGGGAAAGTTCAGTATCCGTGACGCTTTCTCTTTTAATTCCGGTAGACGTGACAGGAAACATTCTAGTGTCGTTTGTAGGCACAGCTGATCGAAATAGGCCTTCTTTATACCCATAATGCCTCGGGGAGGGTTCAGTATCCGTGACGCTTTCTCTTTTAATTACATTAGACGTGACAGGAAACATTCTAGTGTCGTGTGTAGGCACAGCTGATCGAAATACGCCTTCTGTATACCCATAATGCCTCGGGGAAGGTTCAGTATTCGTGACGCTTTCTCTTTTAATTCCGGTAGACGTGACTGGAATTATTCTAGTGTCGTTTGTAGTCACAGCTGATCGAAATACGCCTTCTTTATACCCATAATGCCTCGGGGAAAGTTCAGTATCCGTGACACTTTCTCTTTTACTTCTGGTAGACGTGACTGGAAACATTCTATTGTCGTGTGTAGGTACAGCTGATCGAAGTAGGCCTTCTTTATACCCATAATGCCTCGGGGAAACGTCAGTATCCGTGACGCTTTCTTTTTTAATTCCGGAAGACGTGCCTATATACATTCTAGTGTCGTTTGTAGGTCTATAGTGCGATACGGACGGTCTCGCAGTGACTGCATCAGTTGAAATTGATCGACAACCGTCAGTTCTATTTTGACTATAGAACCTCGAAAATGGTATTATAGAAGCCGCATATCCGGATGTGATTTGATTGGTTGGAAGGATACCAGGTCTTGCCACTTCATTTGTTTGGAATGGCAAAACTGGATCCTTTGCATGCATACCATTGCGAGGATTAAGATATGTTTCTATTTTTGGACGTGTTTCAACCGGCTGAATACGACTTGAATCATGATTTCCAATCGACGAAAACAAATACTTGTTTTGTAATGCTTCCAAGAGTTTGTAAATGTTGGTAGACGGGGCTAGTGTAGACGGCGTTGGTGTATTGACAGTCGGCTTCGTATGCCATCTTCCACCTGCATTTCGCCGGACGTTAATTGACTTTCCACTATTGTATGACGTTCTCTTCGCATCGGGTATGTAATACCCTTTTTGGACTGGTATTGTTGTACATTTTCCAAGTCTTTCAAGTTGTCGGAATACCCATAAACGTCGATTGTCCGCGGTTATCCATTGACCATCTTCGTTTACGACTGTTATTGTTGGTATGTCATAAATACTGCATCTGTGAATAAGAGAAAGAATATTAGAAAAAATAAAAGTCATCCTGTAGAATGTATCACAATTCATCTTTAAAATGTCTTTACATATTAATGGAGAGTAATGCTAAATTGTACCAAATGAGTAGCAGGCACGATAGACCAAGATCAGACCAATACCAGACTGTACGGATATGCAGTATAATCTTGTTCAGTAGTTTTCACAAATGTTGCTTTTAGACTAGTTAATGAATTGCTCGGTAAACACATGTTGATTTAAGGAACAAGGCCCCTTATTTTCACTGGAAGTAAGTGGACAGACAATCTCGTACGAATACGGACGTATACTCGTCGAGTCTATATACGAGTACAAGTTAGTACTTTTTTTTAAACAATGTAGGTTTAGATCAATCTGTATATGAGCCATTCTGCGAGAAAACCAACATTGTGGATTCTGCGTAAAGCATCGACCCGGATCAGCCTAAGCATGCCGCGCAGACTAACCCGGACAGACACATTTTCACTTCCTGTGGATTTTCTGTTTCAGTAATCATTTCTCTATACCTCTATCCCCCTAAAGCGGAATGTATCGGCCCGGATCAGTCTGCGCGTACTACGCAGGGTGATCTGAGTCGATACATTACGCAGAGGCCATAATGTTGGTTTTCTCGCGGGACGGCTCAATTATCTGCTCCTTCATTTTAGAATCCACACAGGTTGGCAGATGCTTCTAACATCTGTAAGTGATATATATGATAAATAGTACAGATGTTTGCGCACAATTTGAGAATGCACAGGTTGATCTGGGTTTACACTATTCACAACAGCAGATTTTTATCTATTCGGACGGGCAGATTAATATATAGCAGAGCACTAAATAAGAGCGTTTCTTATGCTCTAAAATCCTTATTTGACCTTCAAAACCTATGTTGTGGGTACTCAAAAGAATCGTCTCAGTCTGAGTGAGACGATTATTTTGAGTATCCTCAACATAGGTTTTAATTAGTGCTAAGAGAGATATTATATAAGAAAGACCTATTTACTCCTCCTTATCTATTCCTCTGTATAATACAGTTCAATGAATGAATGAATGAATGTATATTGTTTTACGGCGCATCGACAGCTAAGGTCATTTAGCGCGCATTTAAATTTAATTATTCATGATCCCTGGGTGAACAAACCAGTACTAGGCTAGAAAATGTGCCTTGCCCAAGAACACTCCACCATGACCGAATTGCCGCGACTGGGGATCGAACCCGGGACACCCGGTTTCGAAATCCCCGACACTAACCACTCGACCACAGCGGATTCCTATAATACAGTTCAAAGGTCTGAGACTATCAAACGCATTCATCCTTTAGTCCCATGTAAATAACAAATACATGTACCTAGTTAGAATATTGTGCGGAGTAAGGCTGTTGGACAACCAGACGACACGTCTTAGGTGAACAGTCCACCGTCATCATTATAACTGAAATACTGTTGAAAACGCAAACCAATCAATCAATCAGTCGACCAATTTATCAATCAATCAATCAATCAATCAATCGATCAATCAATCAATCAATCAATGTTTATCAATCAATCAATCAATACATCCATCAATCACTCAATGTTAATCGACAAATTTCAGTTACAACATTGTTCACCAATTTTTCTAGCGGATTAAACCTGTCATTTTCATGAATCCTATAATAAAGGGGAGTCACTCCGTTTAAACAACCCGTCAGAATATACCTACTTTCACATTAATCGAGAGGTCAATTTTCCAGAAATCTCTGTTTCAAACATGTTCATCAAATCAGATAAACATGCACAAAGCCTGTAAACTCACGTTAACATATATGCGATGCATTCAGCTACAGACATACGATAATTTCAAGAGAGAGGCAAGGTGTTTTTTAACGGACTACTTTGTAGATGTGTTTCGTAATTTGGCACTTCATATATTAAGTCGCGTACAGAGGGTTAAGGGTTAACCCTTTCCTACATACAACAAATCTGCAGCAGCCTGCTTTAAAAACATTTAGGCAAAAATACCAAATATTTCTATTAATGTAAGTAAACTTATAGAATAGAGTTGAAAACATTGGGGCAAAAGGAGAAATTACTAATTTTGAGCTTATTACAAATAGAAATTGGGGAAGGAAGTAACACTTTCCCAGTTGCTGACACATTCTGACGCATCTGCAGCAGACGAATTTTGAATTATGTTGCAAACGGGGAAATTGCTATTTACGAACAATTTCTCGTCCGTTTGCCACAATGTTTTCAACACAATTCAATATTTGAACTCATGTTTTTAAAAGTACATGTATTCCTAGTCCTTCAAAAAAAGACATCGCATATGCTCATTTTTCATTTTGTTATTATCCTGCATACGCTAGGTTGACCAAAAAATGACAGATGATAAAACGAGAAACCGAAAGTCTAAAATATTTGGACTAATGTATTCCATGTTTTGCTTAGATATGTTCAATTTCGTCTGCTGCACATTTGATCTGCATATATATATTGGGAAAGGGTTAAAAGGCACACTGAAACCTATTTCTCTTTTGTCATTTTAATTTATGCATTTTTTGCTTCTAAAATAATGCACTTTCGTCTCTCTACATTTTGAGTTATTTAAATGCAAACACGTATTTTTACTTAATTCTAAAATGACCCTTCATGGATTGGTTTAAATGGATTTTTCTAAAAAGTATGAACGTACACATTCAAATAAGTATCCCACACCAACACCCACCCCCACCCTCACCCTCTGTTCGACATGTAGTCGCGTACAAGCATAACGAGAACGAGATCGGTTATGACCTAATATTGATTATTAAATTATGTCATTTGGCCGATACATTCGAAGGTCGGTTTTCACATTACGTAACCAATACGAATTTGAATGAAACAAAAACTCACCTTCCTTCACAAAGATCGTCCAGAGTTTCTCCAACACTTTTATGAGAATGGTTTGAACGCTGATCAAAACGATTGTTTATCGAGTCCTGTGAAAATCGTATCTCCGATGGCTTTAACTGCATGATTAATTCACCTGTTTAATGTCCAAGACTATTTCGTTTATAACCGTATCATCACTTCAATACAGGCATATTCATATATTTAGAAATTACCAATAACAACTTGGATTTCCCATAAATAACTAATATCTGGAAAGACCTATTGCGTAATATTCTAAATATAGCATCCCAATACTTTTAGAAACAAAACCGAAACTAGAGATATCGGGTTCTCAAAACGTGTTAGTTACAATGTATCACTTTCCAGCTTAAAAATCAGACCACTTTTATATACGCTGTGCTTTTGTGATTTGTTGAATGTGGGAAAGGGAAAAACGATTTTTGTTTGTTTACTGGCTGAATTAATGTTGCCTTCAACTTTTTATTTCTTTGTCAGCAATACTTTTTGATCCGATATAAGATTATTCCATACAAATCCATTTCGTTGTCAAATGTCAGTACATGTACCTTGTCATTTGTTCTATAAAGTGTATGCTTTTCCCTTTTTTCTGTGGTCATGTGTAGTTCCTTTTCCAAAATAACAGCTTGTCCCTTTTCCCGGAATAATGTGTCGTTTCGTCTGCAAAATGGCTTGTTCTTATTTTCTCTATTATAATGTTGTTCTTCTCTTCCGTTTTGATTTGTTTTGTGCATTCAAATATTCTATTAGTTAGCCAAGAAGATGTGTTAATCTGATGACACAATGTCGTGTTAGCCTTATTGTTGGTAAAATAAATTGTGGCTGTTCGAACTTGTACAGTAGGAGATATTACATGTAAGCACACCGGTTTGCTTGGTCGGTAGAGTAATCGCCCTTAAAGCGAGAGGTCCTTGGTCGGAGTCCCAGACTGACTGCATTATTGTCTCTCCCTGTGGCAGTGGCGCCCAATATTGGACCGTGACAGCACAGTATGTGTCCGTCTAGTAGCGCTTGTAGTGTATATTAAGACATCCTTTGCACTTGAGTTCATGAATTTCAGGACGAATTTCAAGTTAAGCGGGGGTATATGACGCAGTTAAAACGTGTACACAATACGAAATATTGCAAGAAAGTGGCACGATTAGCACATTCGTTATTAACTATTTGCGAGAGGTCCCAGGTTAAAGCATTATCTTTACGACAGCGTACGATGGTAAGGAACTTTTACCATAAGGGTATTGAACAAATATTAACGAAGACCTGTGTTAGATTCGCTAACACCCCAACACACGAAGTAAAATGTAAACATTAGAGGTGATTCATTTATTATTGAAAATGTGTTTGTGTGAATGGTGTTCACCCGTATTATTTATTCTAACAACGATGCATGAGTCATAATGTATATACATGCATATTGCTATTGAGCTCAAAGGAGGTTAGCCCTTTCTTCAAACGTTAAAGTATTTTATGACTCGATTAGGGATCGAACCTTGACCTCCCGCTCCTTATCAATTAAAACAGAGAATGATGACCGAGTCTACTACTATTGACACAGCTACAGCAGATGGACTTTGCCACACTTTATTAATTTTATTCTTTAATTAGTGCTTTTATATATAGACAGTTTCATTATAATTGGCATTGTTCTTTCAAAACCATCTGCTGCAGATTGGTTATGAACGGTTTCACAAGACTGTCACTATCTCAAATTCGAAAGCTCTTCTGGAGGATTCAAGAGTAACAAGAGTTAGAAGAGTTAGAAGAGCATGGTTTTATTGAAATACGTTCAACAATAATACAACATAACAAATTAAAAATACTGTAAACAAATAGAACCCCCCCCCCCCCCCTCTCTCTCTCTCTCTCTCTCTCTCTCTCTCTCTCTCTCTCTCTCTCTCTCTCTCTCTCTCTCTCTCTCGCTCTCCCACTCTATTCTTTTTTTCTCTCACTCATTCGTTTATTTATATGTTTTGGTAATAAAAGTAACTTGATAATGTGAACAGGGAACAACAACAGACTATGTGTGTGAGTGATAACAAATAATAATTTATAACAATAAATAAAAATAACAAATACATAAAAATCATCGGAAATTCTATGTAAAAAATAATCTTTATGATTACATATGAAATCAGTATATTGTGTTATAATAAAGCTAAAACAAACCATATCTCTCTATTCGACAATACAAAAGTTAAAGAGAATCTATTTTTGAAAGGTTGAACCAACTTTACTATTTATGTAAAAAGCGCAAATATTTTGATTTATAAATCACAATAATTGGTCAAAAAACAACATATATTTAATTCATGAGATATTGGATTTACGTTCGCAAATTTCGACAAACAATTATGTACATTTTTCATGCGAATTATAACAAACAATGATTCTTTGATGACACAAAAAATATATTTTACAAACACGATTGTTAACATATCCAACATACAACAAATCAGCAGCAGACGACTTTGAAACCACGACAGGCAATAACATGGGGAAAATACAAATGAAAGTTAAGATTTTGTACATAGTTGTAAACATTGTCGCAAAAGAGAATATTGCTCATCATGAGCATTTCTTAGTTTGCCCCAATGTTTTGCAAAAGTCATCGCTGCAGAGGCATCAGAAACCGAATGTATGTGGGAAATGGGGATAATCATCATCAGTCGGTTCCAGCCGCTGAACGATTTACAGAATGGTACACCACATTCGTTTACGGTTCTGTTCATCCCGACATAACATGTCAACAATTGTCGCATTATGTGACCGACGACCTTCACCTTGTATCTCGGGTATCACGTTCTCCAGGTTGACCTCGTGGGACGGACTTGAAATACTTCTTATGTTGTCTGGTCGTTCAGCTCTAGTGTCGTTTGTAGTGACAGCTGATCGAACTACGCCTTCTTTATACCCATAATGGCTCGGGGAATGTTCATTATTCATGACGCTTTCCCTTTTAATTCCGGTAGACGTGACTGGAAACATTGTAGGGTCGCCTGACCTCCATTGCGATAAAGACGGTTTCGCAGTGACTACTACATCAGTTGACATTGATCGACAACCGTCAGTTCTACTTTGACCAGTAGACGTGACTGGAAACATTGTAGTACCGCCTGAACTCCATTGTGATACAGACGGTTTCGCAGTGACTGCATCAGTTGAAATTGATCGACAATCGTCAGTTCTATTTTGACCAGTAGACGTGACTGGAAACATTGTAGTGTCGCCAGACCTCAATTGCGATAGAGCCGGTTTCGCAGTGACTGCATCAGTTGACATTGATCGACAACCGTCAGTTCTATTTTGACTATAGATCATCGTAGATGGTTTTGTATAAGACTCATATCCGAATGGCGTCGATGTGATTTGATTGGTTTGACGGATAGCAGGTCTTGCCGCTTGATTTGTTTGGAATGGCAAAACTGGATCCTTTGCATGCATACCATTGCGTAGATTAAGATATGATTCTATTTTTGGACGTGATTCAACCGGCTGAATACGACTCAAATCATGATTTCCAATCGACGAAAACAAATACTTGTTCGGTAATGTTTCACCGATTTTATAAATGTTGGTAGATGGCGCTGGTGTAGACGGCGTTGGTGTAGACGGCACTGGTGTATACGGCGTTGGTGTATGCACAGTCGGCTTCGTATGCCATCTTCCACCTGCATTTCGCCGGACGCTAATTGACTTTCCACTATTGTATGACGTTCTCTTCGCATCGGGTATGTAATAGCCTTTTTGGACTGGTATTGTTGTACATTTTCCAAGTCTTTCAAGTTCTCGGAATACCCATAAACGTCGATTGTCCGCGGTTATCCAGTGACCATCTTCGTTTACGACTGTTATTGTTGGTATGTCATTTATACTGCATCTGTGATATAAAAAAGAATAAGAGAAAGAATATTAGAAAAAATAAAAGTAATCCTGTAGAATGCATCACACTTCATCTTTAAAAAGTATTTACATATTAATGGAGCAGTAATGCTAAATTGTACCAAATGAGTAGCAGGCACGATAGACCAAGATCAGACTGTACAGATATGCAGTCTAATCTTGTTCAGTATTGTTCACAAACGTTGCTTTTAGACTAGTTAATGAATCCCTCGGTAAACACATGTTGATTTAAGGAAAAAGGGCCCTTATTTCCACTAGAACTAAGAAGACAGACAATCTCGTACGAATACGGACGTATATATCGTCGAGTCTATGTACGAGTACAAGTTAGTACAATGTAGGTTCAGATCAATCTGTATATGAGCCATCCCGCGAGAAAACCAACATTGTGGACTCTGCGTAAAGTATCGACCCGGATCAGCCTCAGCATGCCGCCCAGTCTAACCAAGACAGACACTTTTTGCCTCATGTGGATTTTCTGTTTCAGGAATCATTACTCTATACATCTATCCCCCTGAAGCGGATTGTATCGGCCCGGATCATTTTGCGCGGACTGCGCAGGGTCATCTGGCTCGATACATTACGCAGAGGTCATTATGTTGGTTTTCTCGCGGGACGGCTCATATCTGCTCCGTCATTTTAGTATCCACACAGGTTGGCAGATGCTTCTGACATCTGTAAGTGATATATAACAAATTGTGCTGAATTATGGGCACAATTTCAAAATGCACAGACTGGTCTGGATCTACACTGTTCACAAAAGCAAACTTTTATCTATTGGACGGGCAGAATCTCTAGCTATGAGCGTTTCTTATGCTCTAAGACCCTTATTTGACCTCCAAAACCTATGTTGTGGGTACTCAAGAGAATCGTCTCAGTCTGAGAGAGACGATTCTTTTGAGTACCTACAACATAGGTTTCAATGAGTGCAAAGAGAGATATTATATAAGAAAGACCTATTTACTCCTCCTTATCTAGTCCTCTGTATAATACAGTTCAAACGCATTCATTCTTTAGTCCAATGTAAATAACAATTACATGTACCTGGGAAGAATGTTGTGCGGAGTAAGGATGTGAGAAAACCAGACGACACGT
The DNA here is from genome assembly GCA_031761405.1 of Serripes groenlandicus. Lineage (NCBI taxonomy): Eukaryota > Metazoa > Mollusca > Bivalvia > Cardiida > Cardiidae > Serripes > Serripes groenlandicus. The sequence goes on along the minus strand of JASEVX010000097.1, from coordinate 573,820 downwards.
GTTAGGTGAACTGTTCACCGTCATCATTATAACTGAAATACTGTTGAAAACGCAAATCAATCAATCAACCAACCAATCAATCAATCAATCAATGTTAATCGAAAAAAAAATCAGTTTCAACATTTTTCACCCATTTTTCCAGCGGATATACATATATCCCTGTCATTTTCAAGAAATGCAATAATAAAGGGGAGTCACTCCATTTAATCATCCCGTCAGAATATCGCTTCTTTCACACTGGGCCGAGCCCCGGTAGCTCAGTCGGTAGCGACGCGGGCTGTCAATCCAGGGGTTATGAGTTCGAATCCCGGCTCGGCCAACTTTCTTTTCGACGATTGACAAAAGTCAATGCGACATGCGTCATTCGTCATTCATCTTCCACCAATGGGCTAAGTCTAAGTGGAAAAGCAGCCAGTTGCTTGGGAAGATTGTTGTGTGGAGTACTGGTGTGAGAAAACCAGGAAATGCATGAGTAGGTGAACTGGCCGCGTGATATAACTGAGAAATTTGTAAAAACGGCGTTAAACTCCAATCAATCAATCAATCTTTCACACTGGGAGTACTAATACAGTGCGATAAGCGCCAATTGCTTGTCGTCTTTACAAAACTGTTCGGGTACGTAAACCTCGATAAGCGGGTAGATAAATGCGGTATATCGATCGATAAGAACGACAAGCATATTATATATAGCGCTATATAGCTTATCGCACTTGTTTCTCTTCCCCGTATAAGTAGTCCCAGTTTAACATTAATCTAAAGGTCAATTTTCCAGAAATCCCTAATTCAAACACGTTCATCAAATCAGATAAAGAAAATCATGCACATAGCCTGTAAACTCACATATATGCAATGCAGTAAGCTACAGACTAACGAGAATTTCAAGAGAAAAACTTTTTTTTTTTAACGGACTATTTTGTAGATCATCCAAAACGCGGATTTATTTCAGAATTTGGCACCTTCATGTGTTGTTGTAGGACATTAAGACGTGTACAGCAAGATAAGGTTTAAGCCTTTTCCACATTCAACAAATCTGCAGCAGACGGCTTTGAAAACATTTAGACAAAATTACGAAATATTTCTATTAATGTAAGTAAAATTATTGAACAGAGTTGAAAAGATCGGGGCAAAAGGAAAAATTGCCGTCTGCTGCAGAGACGTCAAATTGCGTCAATGTATGGGGGAAAATTTCAATACAAACAGAAATTGGGTATCTGTCAAGGCAGTAACCCTTTTTTGGAACATTTAAATACAAACAGAAATTGAGTATCTGTTCAGGCAGTAACCCTTTTTTGGAACATTTAAATACAAACAAAAATTGGGTATCTGTTCAGGCAGTAACCCTTTTTTGGAACATTTAATTACAAACAAAAATTGGGTATCTATTCAGGCAGTAACCCTTTTTTGGAACATTTAAATACAAACAGAAATTGGGTATCTGTTCAGGCAGTAACCCTTTTTTGGAACATTTAAATACAAACAGAAATTGGGTATCTGTTCAGGCAGTAACCCTTTTTTGGAACATTTAAATACAAACAGAAATTGAGTATCTGTTCAGGCAGTAACCCTTTTTTGGAACATTTAAATACAAACAGAAATTGAGTATCTGTTCAGGCAGTAACCCTTTTTTGGAACATTTAAATACAAACAAAAATTGGGTATCTGTTCAGGCAGTAACCCTTTTTTGGAACATTTAATTACAAACAAAAATTGGGTATCTATTCAGGCAGTAACCCTTTTTTGGAACATTTAAATACAAACAGAAATTGGGTATCTGTTCAGGCAGTAACCCTTTTTTGGAACATTTAAATACAAACAAAATTGGGTATATGTTCAGGCAGTAAATCTTTTATGGAATATTTAAATACAAACATAAATTGGGTATCTGTTGAGGCAGTAACCCTTTTTTGGAACATTTAAATACAAACAGAAATTGGGTATCTGTTCAGGCAGTAACACTTTTATGGAACATTTAAATACAAACAGAAATTGTGTATCTGTTTCAGGCAGTGACCCTTTTTGGAACATTTAAATACAAACAGAAATTGGGTATCTGTCCAGGCAGTAACACTTTTATGGAACATTTAAAAACTTAACAGAAATTGGGTATCTGTTGAGGCAGTAACTAGTTTTTGGAACATTTAAATACAAACAGAAATTGGGTATCTTTTCAGGCAGTAACCCTTTCCGATTAATCATTTGCAGACGCTTTCTGACGCATCTGCAGCAGACGAATTTTGAATTAATTGTCGCAAACGGGGAAATTGCTATTTACGAGCAATTGCTTGTCCGTTTGTCACATTGTTTTTAACACAATTCAATATTTTAACCTATGTTTTTAAAAGTACATGCATTCCATATTTTGCTTCGATACGTTCAATTTCGTTTGATGCGCATTTGATGGGCATGTATATTGGAAAGTGTTAAAATGCACACTGAAAACAATTTCTCTTTTAGCATATTAATTCATGCATTTTATGCTTCTAAAATAATTCATTTTTCGTCTCTCTAAATTTTGTGTTATTTATATGCGAACACGTTTTTTATTTATTTCTAAAATGACCCTTCATGGATTGGTTTAAATGGATTTTTCTAAAAAGTATGAATGCACACATTCAAATAAGTATTACCCCTCCCCCTCTGTTCGACATGTAGTCCGGAACGATAACGGTTATGACCTAAAATTGATTATTAAATTATGTGATTTGGCCGATACATTCGAAGGTCGGTTTCACATGACGTAACCAATACGAATTTGGAGAAAAAAAACAAAAACTCACCTTCTTTCACAAAGATCGTCCAGAGTTTCTCCAACACTTTTATAAGAATGGCTAGAACGCTGATCGAAATAGTTGTTTATCGAGTCCTGAGAAAATCGTATATCCGATGGCTTTAATTGCATGATTAATTCAACTGTTTAATGTCCAAGCCTATTTCGCTTACTACCGTAATATCACTTCAATACAGGCATATTTAAATATTTTTCGTTCTTATCTTTAGAAATTACCAATGACCATTTGGATTTCCCATAAATGCATATCTGGAAATACCTATTGCGTAATATGCTAAATTTAGCGTCCCAATATTTTTAGAAACAAAACCGAAACTAGAGATATCTGGTTCTCAAACCGTAATAGTTATAATGTATCAATGTCAAATTTGAAAATCAGACCAGTCTTAAATCAGTTGTAAACATAGTGACAAAAGGAGAAAATGATCAAAACGAGCGTATGTTATGTTGATATGTTTGTACGATGATGCTCTGTATTTAGTTCTGTTCTGTTCACATTATATAAACTAAATTCAATACTTATTCTTTCATTTATTGAGATTTTCAAAACGTTTGCCAAAACAAGTTTAAGTCGTAAGTTGTATGTGGGAAAGGTATAAACGATTATTTTTTAATTGTACTTGCTGAATTAATGTTGCTTTCAACTTTTTGGTAGACTTGCGCATGCGCAGAGGCTGCTATAGTCATAGTGAGTTTGAAGTCACGTGATGTATATGCCCTTCACCACCAACAATTAAGTGCAATTTTTGGTTTGACTAATTTACGAATGCTCACAAAAGCAAACATAGAGTAACGAAAAAAAAATCCGATTATTCAAGCTTATAATAGAAAATAACAAGTCTTGTAAGTGTAAATATCATATTTAAAGTGTACACACTTATTTAGATATCACTACGCCAATATAGCACTGCACCGCGCAATTACCCTTTGTAAATTGTAACCCTTTTTTCCCTCTCGGCAGAGATGTAAACATCCACTCGCCCGCTAGCATAAGCGAGTGGAATGAAGGATCGGCTAGTACGAAATTCTAGGCGCTAGTCCATACATATTCGTTCATGTCCTTATTAATAAAGATAGTATGCATTGCAAAGCCTTTTCTTTCTCTTTCTCTCAGTCCATCTATTCCTTCGACAACGATTAACGATGACTTGCATTTTGGATAGGTGCTTTTGACAAGGTCCGCGTCTAAAGAAACAAATTTCATCAAATGATTTGAGCGCTTTAAATCACTTGTTTATAAAGCGTTTAGAATAATTTGATTATAATAGGCAGAACGAATAACGAATAAATCTTGCAAGAAATCGATCATTTCTTTCGGCCAAAATCAGGTAAATGACCCGCGGCTATTGGTTGTTACAACATAACTGATTCATCCTTTTATTCTAAATTTGTATTACACAGTTCAAAATTAGATTCTAGATTCGTTCATAGAGTTGATTACTGACAGATGACTAAGTTGATGATGGAAAGAACATTAACAAGTTAAGTTAAGCTAAAACATGCACAGGCAGGCGAGTGTTTCATTAGGATAAGTGCAACACTCAATTCCCAATCCTGCTTGCCCTTTAACAAATCACAACCCACCCCACAATATAAAAACTCTGCAGCAGACGAATTAAAAGAAATCTGAGCAAAGATACAGAAAATCACATTTATTGGAAGTGTAATCATTGAATATAGTTGAAAACATTGTTGCAAAAGGAGAAAGCTTGTTATGAGCAATTTCTTCTTCTGCATCAATGTTTTCAAAAGTCGTCGGCTGCAATTACGTATGCAAGTGGGAAAGGTTAAATAAGAAACACTTTTTCAAATGATAGTCAGTTGGCTATTGTAGTATATAATGTCCGTCTTAAATAATAATGACAAAACTTTCAAAAAACAAGAAAAAGATTTTTTACAATTTAATTGAAAACATATTTAATCAAAGTTGGGAAAGTTGTCCCTTTCCGTGCTTTTTTTATGAGAGTTCAAATCACAAGCAAAACTTATGGGACAGAGTTGACAAATAACACATTGACACAATTTCAGATTTAGGCTTTAAAAAAAGGAATAATTTTATTTATGATAAACAACATTACAATGATGGTGTAGATAATACATGTCAACAATACATTTTTCAATTTGTACATTCATTGCACAGACCAAATCTTAGCAAGTTTGAAATTATGGACCTCTCAGCACATTTTTTTCTCAATTCATTACTTCTTGGCAGGATTTTACTGCTAAAATTGATGATTTTTTTTAATTTTTGGCCGGATTGCTCTAGCAATTCCGGTCTATAGATTGGCGATGTCTGTCTCTCCGTCTGTCTGTTCGTCAACATTTTGGTTAAAGTTTCAGGTTGAGGCAAAATCTCAGCACTGGAAAGGGTTACACACTTGAAACTTTGCCTGAAGGTAACCGGTAAAATAAATATTCATATATGCACTTCTGTATCTCTTCTTAAACGATCGCAATTCTACCTTCAGTACTTTGTACTTTGATTATTTCTTTGACCCTATGTCAATAATACTATTTGATCCGATATAAGATGATTCCATACAAATCCATTTCGTTGTAAAATGCCAGTGCATGTACCTTGTCATTTAATTTATAAAGAGTGTGCTTGTTCCTTGTATCTGTTGTCAAGTGTAGTTCCTTTTTAAAATGACAGCTTGTCCTTGTTTCCCGTACTAATGTGTCGTTTCGTCTGCAAAATGGCTTGTTCTTATTTCTTCTATTATAATTTTGTTCTTCTCTTCCATTTGGTTTGGTTTTGTGCATTAAAATATCCTATTAGTTAGTCAAAATCAATCTGATGACACAATGTCGTGTTAGCCTTATTTTTGGCAAAATAAATTGTGGTTGTTCGAACTTGTATATATACACTAGGAGATATTACATATAAGCACACCGGTTTGCTTGGTCGGTAGCGTACTCGCCCTGAAAGCGAGAGGTCCCTGATTAGAGCATCAGACTGACTGCGTTGTTGTCTCTCCCTGTGACATTGGCGCCCAACATTGGACCGTGACAGCACAGAGTGTGTCAGTCTAGTAGCGCTTGTAGTATATATTAAGACATCATTGCACTTGAGCTCCAGAATTTCAGGACGAATTTCAAGTTAGGCAGGGATATATGACGCAGTTAAAACGTGTACACAATTCGAAATATTGCAAGAAAGCGGCGCGATTAGCAGATTCGTTATCAGTTAATTGCGAGAGGTCCCAGGTTAAGCGGCATTATTGTTACGACAGCGTACGATGGCAAGGAACTTTTAACATAAGGGTATTGAACAAATCTTAACGAAGACCTATGTTAGATTCGTTATCACCCCAACTTTTATCATAATGGTATTGAACACATCTTTACGAAGACCTATGTTTGATTCGTTATCACCCCAACTGTTATCATAAGAGTATTGAACACATCTTTACGAAGACCTATGTTAGATTCGTTATCACCCCAACTTTTATCATAAGGGTATTGAACAAGTCTTAACGAAGACCTATGTTAGATTCGTTATCACCACAACTTTTATCATAAGGGTATTGAACACATCTTAACGAAGACCTATGTTAGATTCGTTATCACCCCAACTTTTATCATAAGAGTATTGAACACATCTTTAAGAAGACCTATGTTAGATTCGTTATCACCCCAACTTTTATCATAAGGGTATTGAACAAATCTTAACGAAGACCTATGTTAGATTCGTTATCACCCCAACTTTTATCATAAGAGTATTGAACAAGTCTTAACGAAGACCTATGTTAGATTCGTTATCACCCAAACTTTTATCATAATGGTATTGAACACATCTTTACGAAGACCTATGTTTGATTCGTTATCACCCCAACTGTTATCATAAGAGTATTGAACACATCTTTACGAAGACCTATGTTAGATTCGTTATCACTCCAACTTTTATCATAAGGGTATTGAACACATCTTAACGAAGACCTATGTTAGATTCGTTATCACCCCAACTTTTATCATAAGAGTATTGAACACATCTTTAAGAAGACCTATGTTAGATTCGTTATCACCCCAACTTTTATCATAAGAGTATTGAACACATCTTTACGAAGACCTATGTTAGATTCGTTATCACCCCAACTTTTATCATAAGGGTATTGAACACATCTTTACGAAGACACCTATGTTAGATTCGTTTACACCCCAACACACCAAGTAAAAAGTAAACATTAGACGTGATACATTTATTATGGAAAATGTGTTTGTGTGAATGGTGTTCACCCTACTCTCAGCATTATTTCAGTTAAATCAAGGCGTTGCCTTGGTAACCTATCAGTACTGCCAGTATTATTTATTCTAACAAAGATGCTTAAGTGATAATGTATACGTATGTATATTGCTATCGAGCTGAAAGGAGGTTAGCCATTACTTCAAATTAGGAATCAAACCTTGATCTCCCGCTCCGGAGGGAGATACTCTTACCACACCAACGAGGAGAAAGTCTTTATAGGTTTATGGGAGACGAACGACTCTATCGAATCTTTTATTAATTGAAAGAAAGAATGGTGACCGAGTCTGCTAATATTGACGCAGATACAGCAGATGAGTTTTGCCACAATGTTTTAACTTTATTCTTTAATTAGTGCTTTTATATATAGAAAGTTTCATTATAATTGGAAATATTCTTTCAAACTCATTTGCTGTAGATTAGTTGTGAATGGTAAGCGTTTCACAAGACTGTCATTATTTCAAATGCTGAAGCTCTTCTGAAGGATTCAAGAGTAACAAGAGATACATGTACAAGATAATGGTTTTATTGAAATACGTCAAACAATGATAAAACATAACAAATTAAAAATACTGTAAATAAATAGATGAACACTACCCCTCTCTGTCTGTCTGTCTGTCTGTCTGTCTGTATATCTGTCTGTGTCTGTCTGTCTGTCTATCTGTCTGTCTCTCTCTTTGTCTATTCTTTCTGTCTGTCTGTCTATCTGTCTCTCTTTCTTTCTCTCTCACTCATTCGTTTATTTATATTTTTTGTTAATAAAAGTAACTTAATAATGTAAACGGGGAACAACAACAGACTATATGTGTGATAACAAATAATAATTGATAACAAACAATAAAATGAACAAATACTTGAAAATGACCGGAAATTCTATGTAAAATAAGAAAATTACATATGAAATCAGTATATTGTGTTATAATAAAGCTCAAACAAACAATATCACTCTGTTCCACAGTACAAAAGTTGAAGAGAATCTTTTTTTTGAAAGGTAAAACCAATTTTACTTTTTATGTAAAAAGCGCGAATATTTTGATTTATAAATCCCAATGATTGGTCAAAAAACAACGTATATTAAATTAATGAGATATTGGATTTACGTGAATACAAATGAAAAGTAAGATTTTGTATAGTTTTAAACATTGTCTCAAAAGGGGAAATTGCTCATCATAAGCATTTCTCAGTTTGCCACAATGTTTTCCAAAAGTCGTCTGCTGCAGAGGCTTCAGAAAGCAAATGTTTGTGGGAAATGGGAATAAACATCATCAGTCGGTTCCAGCCGCTGAACGATTTATAGAATGGTACACCACCATCCATTATGTTCCTCTTCATCACGTGACTGACGACCTTCACCTTGTATCTCGGGTATCATGTTCTCCAGGTTGACCTCGTGGGACGGACTTGAAATACTTCTTATGTTGTCTGGTCGTTCAGCTCTAGTGTCGTTTATAGTCACAGCTGATCGAAATTCTATTTTTAGACGTGGTTCAACCGGCTGAATGCGACTTGAATCATGATTTACAATCGACGAAAACAAATGCCTGTTCTGTAATGGTTCACCGATTTTGTAAATGTTTGTAGACCGCGCTGGTTTGTACGCATCCGGCTTCGTATGCCATCTTCCACCTGCATTTCGCCGGACGCTAATTGACTCTCCACTATTATATGACGTTCTCTTCGCATCGGGTATGTAATAGCCTTTTTGGACTGGTATTGTTGTACATTTTCCAAGTCTTTCAAGTTGTCGGAAAACCCATAAACGTCGATTGTCCGCGGTTATCCAGTGACCATCTTCGTTTACGACTGTTATTGTTGGTATGTTATAAATACTGCATCTGTGATATAAAAAAGAATAAGAGAAAGAATATTAGAAAACATAAAAGTAATCCTGTAGAATGCATTACACTTCATCTTTAAAAAGTATTTGCAAAAATAATGGAGTAGTATTGCTACATTGCACCAAATGTTCTAGCTTAGTACTGGTTTGTTTACCCAGGGATCATGAATAAGTGAGCTGTCGCCGTCATATAACTGAAATAATGTTGAAAGGGGCGTAAAACCCCAATAAAACAAACAAACAAGCATTGTTCCAAATGAGTAGCAGGCACGATAGACCAAGATCAGACTACGGATATGCAGTCTAATCTTGTTCAGTATTGTTCACAAATATTGCTTTTAGACTGGTTAATGAATCGTTCGGTAAACACATGTTGATTTAAGGAAGAAGGCCCCTTATTTCTACCGGAACTAAGTGGACAAAGAAGGCCCCTTATTTCTACCGGAACTAAGTGGACAGACAATCTCGTACGAATACGAACGTATATCGCCGAGTCTATATAGCAGTACAAGTTAGTCCCTTTTTTTTTAACAATGTAGGAAAACCAACATTCTGGACTCTGCGTAAAGCATCGACCCGGATCAGCCTTAGCATGCCGGGCAGGCGAGCCCGGACAGACTCTTTTTCGTCTATTGTGGATTTTCTGTTTCGGGAATCATTACTCCATCCCCTTAAACGGAATGTGTCGGCCCAGATCAGTATCCATGGACTGCGCAGGCTGATCTGAGTCGACACATTACGCAGAGGCCATACTGTTGGGTTTTTCTCGCGGGTTCCGTCATTCTATAATCCACACGGGTTGGCAGATGCTTCTAACATCTGTAAGCGATATATAAAAAATAGTGCAGAATTTTGGGCACAATTTCAAAATGCACAGGCTGAACTGGATCTAGACTATTCACAAAAACAAACTTTTATATATTCGGACGGGCAGATTGATATACAGCAGAGCTCTAGATATGGGCGTTTTTTATGCCCTAAAATATTATTTTTCCTCTAATCAATCAATCAATCAATCAATCAATCAATCAATTAATCGACAAATTTCAGTTACAACATTGTTCACCAATTTTTGCAGCGAATCTACATATATCACTGAATATATTTACCTGTCATTTTCAGGAAATGCAATAATAAAGGGGAGTCACTCCATTTAAATATCTCTACTTTCACATTAATAGAAAGGTCCATTTTCCAGGAATCTCTAAATCAAACATGTTCATCAAATCAGATAAACATGTACAAAGCCTGTAAACTCACGTTCACATTTATGCAATGCAGTTCTCTGAAAATAAATATGACCCTATGCACACATATCAACGATATTTATGCATAGGGTCATATCTATATTTAGAGGAACACGTTCCTGTGACACAGTAAGCTACAGATATACGATAATTTCATGAGAAAAACAAAGTGTTTTTTTAACGGACTACTTTGTAGATCGTCCCAACCGTGGATGTTTTTCGTATTTTGGCACCTTCAAGTATTGTTGTTCAACATTAAGTTGCGTATAGAGAGTTGAAAACATCGGAGCCAAAGGAGAAATTGCTCATGATGAGCAATTTCTCATTTTGCAATAATGTTTTCCAAAGCCGTCTGCTGCAGGGGCGTCAAAATGCGTTTGTACGGAGCAAGAGTAAGTACAAACATAAATTGGGGATTTGTTCAGGGAGGAACACTTTCCCACTTGCAGACACTTTCTGACGCATCTGCAGCAGACGACTTCTGAATTAATTATCGCAAACGAGGAAATTGCATTCTGAGAACGGTTTTGACGTAAAATTGACTATAAAATGACGTGATTTGGGCCATATATATACTGGTCATGCCGATACATTCGAAGGTCGGTTTTCACATTACGTAACCAATACGAATTTGAATAATACAAAAACTCACCTTCCTTCACAAAGATCGTCCAGAGTTTCTCCAACACATTTATCAGAATGATTTGAACGCTGATCGAAACGGTTGTTTATCGAATCCTGTGAAAATCGTATCTCCGATGGCTTTAACTGCATGATTAATTCAACTGTTTAATGTCCAAGCCTATTTCGCTTCCGTATTATCACTTCAATTCTGGTATATTTAAATAATTTCCGTTCTTATATTTACAAATTACCAAGATCCACTTGGATTTCCCATATATACATATCTGGAAAGACCTATTGCGTAATATTCTAAATTTAGCGCCCCAATACTTTTAGAAACAAAACCGAAACTAGATAATCGGGTTCTCTAAACGTGTTAGTTACAATAAATCAGTTGTGCTCTGTTCCACATTTTCCCTGATATAGAAGCGTTTGGACGCCGCTGCAGCAGACGACTTTTAAAAACATTGTGACAAATGGAGACATTGCTCAAAACGAGCCACATTGTTTTCAACTATATCAGGGACGTAGATCTTATCTACGTCCATGACTATATTAAATAATTATTCTTTCATTTATTGAGATTTTCAAAATGTTTGCCAGAACAATTTTAAGCCGTTTGCTGAAGATTTGTTGTATGTGGGAACGGGTTAAACGATCAATTTTTAATTGTACTGGCTGAATTAATGTTGCTTTCAACGTTTTATTTCTTTGACCGTATGTCAATAATACTATTTGATCCGATATAAGATGATTCCATACAAATCCATTTCGTTGTTAAATGCCAGTGCATGTACCTTGTCATTAGTTCAATAAAGAGTGCGCTTGTTCCTTTTATCCGTGGTCATGTGTAGTTCCATTTTAAAATGACAGCTTGTCCCTTTTCCCCGTAATAATGTGTCGTTTCGTCTGGAAAATGGCTTGTTCTTATTTTCTCTATTATAATGTTGTTCTTCTCTTCCGTTTGGTTTGGTTTTCCAATTAGTTAGCCAAAAAGATGTGTCAATCTGATGACACAATGTCGTGTTAGCCTTATTGTTGGCAAAATAAATTGAAGCTATTCGAACTTGTATACAATAGGAGATATTACATGTCAATGGGACCGGTTTGCTTAGTCGGAGGAGTAATCGCCCTGAATGCGAGAGGTCATTGGTCTTAGTCCCAAACTGACTGCTTTTTCGTCTCTCCCTGTGACACTAGCGCCCAATATGGGACCTTAAAAGCTGTGTGTTTCACTCTAATAGCACTTGAAGTGTATATTAAGACATCCTTTGTACTTGAATTCCAGAATTTCAGAACGGATTTCATGTTAAGCAGGGGTAGGTGTTGCAGTAACAAATTGTACACAATTCGAAATATTGCAAGAAAGCGGCGCGATTAACACATTCGTTATTTATTATTTGCGAGAGGTCCTCCCCCCCCCCCCCCCCCCCCCCCACCACACACACACACACCAAGTAAAACGTAAATATGAGAGGTGATCTGCGAACATTTAATTGTAAAGCATTCAAAACCAGTTTAATCTGAGTCTGCTCTGTTCATGAATAAGTCATAGAAAGTGTCAAGAAACCATTTGGAACCTTAGCATGGATGCACAGAAAAACTTTTCAAATATATACGTATACAACAAATATCTGTTTAAATAAATAAGTGTCTGCATCGAGCCTGTTCGATCGATTCACAGAATTACACAACACCCGGTGTCACTTTTAGACTCAAAGTTATCATAAGGCGGGTTGTATTGACGTTCATTCCGCACTCTTTGTGGTGTTGATCTTCCTTCATAAGCGCGTGTATTCGAAGGAGTAATTGACCTCGAGCTGGGATATATCACATGATCTGTCGCCCCAAATGTTCTTGTTTCTCTTGGATGTATAGGCAGGTTACTTATTCTCGTCGATGGACCAGATGCAGTCCTCTCTGGTTGTTTTATTCTCGGTTGACTAACGGTACAATCTGGCATGGCTCTTATCCCGCCAACATGTGCGTTTTTATTTGGCAATGTTCTGTTTGAGTTGTATTGGGCTCGATCGGCATCATACTGTTTGTAGATTGGGCTTGAGCTGTATCCATACCCTGGATCATTGCTAGGCTTTACAGTGTGACTATATCCACCGGTATACGATGGGTTAACGGTACGGCCATACTTTGCAGACGTTATATTATCCCTTTGTACCGTTGTCGTTGACGACGCTTGTGACCTTGAAGAAGATGTTGGCCTTGTCGTATGCTTTGTTTGCGTCGGTTTTCTATACCAATTGCCCCCGGCGTTCCCGCGGACTCTGACGCTTTTGCCATCATTTGTGGATGTTAGTTTAGCTTCCGGAATGTAATTCACCTGGCGGACTTGTATATGGTCGCATTTTCCGAGCCGTTCCAATTCACGGAACACCCAGAGACGCCGGTTGTCAGCTGTAACCCAGTTTTCGTCGTGGTAAGCAACTCGTATAGCTGGGATATCGCCGACATTGCACCTGAAAGTTAAAAGCATAGCCCTGCAATAGTATGTAACATTAGGTTATTTCTCTTGGGTCATTGCCAATGGTTTCATACATACATACACATGCGTGATACTGGTTGGGCTAAGTTTTATTGGAGTCCATCGCCGCTTTCAAAATTTATTTCAGTTATATCACGGCGACAGAAAACCTATTCGTTGTCCTGGGTAAACAAACCAGTACTAGGCAATGGAATTTGCCTTGCAAAAGGGGACTTCACCATAACCGCCGCTATCAGGTTTCGAATCTGGGAAGTCCGGTTTCAAATCCAGCACGCTAACCGCTCAGCCAAGGCGGATTCCTGATACTGGTTGTACTTCTCTTAAAGTTATTTTTTATAGGAACCTTTGACTTCTAAATTCACGTATTACTGGTAAAGATATATTGGCAAGTATTACTGGTAATGCGGCAGGATCAATTGGCCAGTATAATTTTTAATATGACAGGATTTATTGGCCAGTGGTACTGGTAATGTGGCAGTATGAATTTCCAGTATTACTGGTAATGTGACAGACTATATTTGCCAGTATTACTAGTAATGTGACAAGATCATTAGGCTAGTATTACTAGTACTGTTGCAGGATGAATTGGCCAGTATAACTGGTCATAGGGCAGGACATATTGGCTAGTATTACTGGTAATCTGACAGAATATATGGGCCTGTATTACTAGTTATATGGGAGGATAAATATGCTTGTTTTACTTGTAGTGTGGCAGGATATATTGGCCAGTAGTATTGGTGATGTGGCAGGAATAATTTGCCAGTACTACTGGTGATGTGGTATGATAAATTTGCTAGTATTACCAGCATTGTGGCAGGATTTAATGGCCAGTATTACTGGTAATTTGGCAGGATAAAATGACCAGTATTACTTGTTGGGGAATGATAAATTGGTTAGTATTACTGGTAATATTGACATATAACTTATTACTGTATTAACAATATTACTGGTTATGTGGTAGGATTAAATGGCCAGTATAACTGGTAATATGGAAGGATAATTTGGTAAGTATTACTAGTAATGTGGCAGAATTAAATGGTCAGTATCACTGGTAATGAGGCAGGATTAAATGGTCCGTATTACTAGTAATGTGGCAGGATTAAATGGCCAGTATTACTGTTAATGTTGCAGGAGAACTTGGCACGTATTACTTGTTATGTGGCCGGATGAATTTGGCAGTATTACTGGTAATGTGGCAGTATTAATTGTCCAGTATGGCTGGTAATGTGGCAGGATAAATAAGCCAGTATAACTGGTAATGTGGCAGGATATATTGTCCGGTATTTCTGGTATTGTGGCAGAGTGAATTGTGCAGTATTATTGGTAATGTGGCAGGATAAACTATCCAGTGTTACTAGTAATGTGGCAGGATGAATAAGTCAGTATAACTGGTAATGTGGCAGGATAAATTGTCCAGTATTACTGGTAATGTGGTAGGATGAATAAGTCAGTATTACTGGTAATGTGGCAGGATAAATAGGCACGTAATACTGGTAATGTGGCAGGATTAAATGGCAAGTATTACTGGTAAGGTGACAGGATATATTGGGTCAGTATAACTGGTTATCTGACAGGATGTATTGGCAAATATTATTAATGTGGCTGGATAAACCTGCCAGTAATACAATACAATACAATTCAGGTAATGTACCCTAGAAACGCCGTAAATTTTCTAAAAATTGTTGAAAACGGTATTAATCAACACTATAAAGAACAATAAACATTTAAAAATATATAAATAAACAAATACAGGGACATATTGAAATTGTTTTGATAAATAGTATGGTATTCTTTCAAGTGTCTCGTTTCATTCGTGAGCTAGTGCGAATTGATAAAATAATCATGCATGCTCATGTTCAATTCGAAATCGTACATGGAACACTTCACATTATCATATTCATTCTTATCAAAATGTAAATACAGCAAGTTAAAAGATAACGAAATGCATCAAAGATATATGTACCTCTGTTATACAGTGCATATTAAAGTCAGTTGGAATGAATGTGTAAATTCATCTTTCAGCAGTTCCTCCAATGCCTACATGCAGACTCGTGTTATGTCGCATACGCGGCAGACGAATGTAGAAACCGTTGTTGCTCATGTTACCATTTCTCCTTTCGTCGCAATGTTTTCAACTTTTTCAATAAGTATAGATCTATTTATAAAGGTTTTCCGTTATCTTACTTCGATGTTTTCAAATGCGTCTGTAGCAGATTTTTGTAATGTAATATGCAGTCACATCTTGGACAGAATTGCTTGGGAATGTTATTCAGTTAGTTCACGGCGGCCAAATAACATAACCATGTGTTTCGTGGTTTTCTCGTACCAGTGTTTCACGCAACATCATTGCCAGGCAACTAACTGGCTGGTGTATCCCACTGGTGGAAACTCAATGACGCTTGTCGCAATAGAGTTTCGAACGCACGACCTCTCTTTTACGACTGAGCTGTGGCGGCGAAGAATAAAGGTAAACAATGTAAATATTCTTACCGATGGTCACATATATCATCTAGTGTTTCGCCAATCGTTTTGTGACTGTGGTTGCACTTTGAATCGAACAGATTATTGATGGAGTCCTGAGAAAAACGAATTTCTGACGGTTTAAGAAACAACATTCTTAATGCTTAGACGGCGTTACAACAGTCCAGATGTGATTTTTTTTTATTTTGAGAATTCACATGAAATATGTAAGGTAAAGTTAAAATATTGAGACTACCGTTATAGAGTTGTACGAATATTACACACTATCTTACGAAATTAAACGATACATTCATATCTATTGAGTTATATATCTCCATACAGTATCCTTAATACGCAGTTAAATGTTGGCATATTACTTCAAAACGCATGTTAACAATGAATCGATAATGCCTTACTGCAAGTAGTAGAACTACTTTATCATTTTCCATGAATACCGAAAAGAAAACCGAAAGTAGAATGCTGACCCTGAGACGTCTGCTCCTGGAAAAGAAACATTTATCTGTAGCCTGACCTTTCTGCACCATCTCCCTGTTATCACTTTATTCTATTTAACCCTTTTCCTCATACGACAATTCTGCAGCAGACGACTTTGAACATATTTTGTCACAAAATAGAAAAATCTCTTTTATTGAATGGATAACTTAAAGTGGCAAAAGGAGAAATCTATCGGTTTTAGCAATTTCTTCTTTTGTCACTATGTTTTCAAAGATCCGTCTGCTGTAGAGGTGTGTAAATAATACACTAACAGTTGTACTATTACAGGTACAATTACATATGTGTAAATAATACACTAACAGTTGTACCATTACAGGTACAATTACATACGTGTAAATTATACACTAACAGTTTTACCATTACAGGTACAATCAAAGTACAAAGTACTGAAGGTAGAATTGCGATCGTTTAAGAAGAGATACAGAAGTGCATATATGAATATTTATTTTACCGGTTACCTTCAGGCAAAGTTTCAAGTGTGTAACCCTTTCCAGTGCTGAGATTTTGCCTCAACCTGAAACTTTAACCAAAATGTTGACGAACAGACAGACGGAGAGACAGACGGAGAGACAGACATCGCCAATCTATAGACCGGAATTGCTAGAGCAATCTGGCCAAAAATAAAAAAAAATCATCAATTTTAGCAGTAAAATCCTGCCAAGAAGTAATGAATTGAGAAAAAAATGTGCTGAGAGGTCCATAATTTCAAACTTGCTAAGATTTGGTCTGTGCAATGAATGTACAAATTGAAAAATGTATTGTTGACATGTATTTTCTACACCATCATTGTAATGTTGTTTATCATAAATAAAATTATTCCTTTTTTTAAATAAACTTTTAATCAAAATGTGTGTCTCAGTGTTGTCTTCTTCAGCAGTTTGACAGAAACAAAGCCTAAATCTGAAATTGTGTCAATGTGTTATTTGTCAACTCTGTCCCATAAGTTTTGCTTGTGATTTGAACTCTCATAAAAAAGCACGGAAAGGGACAACTTTCCCAACTTTGATTAAATATGTTTTCAATTAAATTGTAAAAAATCTTTTTCTTGTTTTTTGAAAGTTTTGTCATTATTATTTAAGACGGACATTATATACTAGAATAGCCAACTGACTATCATTTGAAAAAGTGTTTCTTATCTAAACCTTTCCCACTTGCATACGTAATTGCAGCCGACGACTTTTGAAAACATTGATGCAGAAGAAGAAATTGCTCATAACAAGCTTTCTCCTTTTGCAACAATGTTTTCAACTATATTCAATGATTACACTTCCAATAAATGTGATTTTCTGTATCTTTGCTCAGATATTTTTTAATTCGTCTGCTGCAGAGTTTTTATATTGTGGGGTGGGTTGTGATTTGTTAAAGGGCAAGCAGGATTGGGAATTGAGTGTTGCACTTATCCTAATGAAACACTCGCCTGCCTGTGCATGTTTTAGCTTAACTTAACTTGTTAATGTTCTTTCCATCATCAACTTTTGTCATCTGTAAGTAATCAACTCTATGAACGAAATAATCGCGTCAAAATCTTGAATCGCGTCAAAATCATAACGAACAAACTGTCAAAATCTAATTTTGAACTGTGTAATACAAATTTAGAATAAAAGGATGAATCACAGGGACTTGCTCCTCTAAAAATAGATATGACCTACTATGCATAGATATTAACAAGGGTGGACACAGATTTCTGGGTCGCCTCGCTTCAACTAATTTTATTCAAAGTATTCAAACAAATATATGAATTTGAAGTAGGGAATCAATCAATAATGCTTTTCTCTATCGAACTATACCAAAATAATGTGTTTTTTTCCTCCCTACGTATGTTTACTGTCTGACAAATTTTCAAGCCGCTAAATTCAAAATTGCGGTCTCTTAAGTGTTTAATCAAGATTGTCCTACAACTTGGCATATTGACCTAATTTTTGAACAAACATGACCCATATTCAAACTAAATATAATAAAAACAATAATTCTGATAAAGTTTCAGCATGCTCATGCTAAAAGTGCAACTTCCAGAGTCTTAACAAGATTTTCCTTCAACTTGGCTTAGTGCCCTAGTTTTTTATCCAAAAAATTGGCCTATCATGAAGACAAACTTTCTAACAAAGTTTCAAACTGCTCAAGACAAAAAGGTGGTGTTTATAGTGTTAACAAGATTTTTCTACACTTTAGCTGACACATATTCGAACTTATCCTAGATATCATACAAGCAAATATTCTGACGAAGTTTCAACATGCTCAAGTAAAACATGCGACTTCCAGAATAAAATTTGTCAAGCTGAACAGAAGTAGTCATGATCATAAAGAAAGAAACATATTTGAGGCCAGCCTGCAGAAAAACACAAATCTAATAAACCATTTTTTCCCCTCAACAAATATGATGGCCCTTTATCCCTCACATGAGTAAACATCAGGAAAGTTAATTCAGTTTAATTCAGATACATTGATGAAGTGCCCATCAGACGAGCCTTAGTACCACTTAAATTTAAATTCTGACAGTTGCTTAAAAAAGAAAAGATTTTCAAAAGTTGTTTCCTGCTAAAAGACAACTTTATGAAATTTAGACAATCTTAAATAGGTAAACATATATGATTATGTCAGCACAATTCTTAACTAATAAGGCATGCATACAGCTCTCAGTTTGTACATAATGAGATTAGTGCACATGTGACTTCCAAATAGTCAAACAAGAGCACCGCCTACTTCTGTTTGTAGAACTGAGAGAAATAAAGGAATTTGTATTTGTATTGTATTGCGGGTGCCCGACGCTCGTCTGATATTATCCTTTTACAGTTTATTTATTTTATATAAAAAATATTCACAATGACCGCACACAACTGCTGTTTTTCAAGTATTGAATCAAGATTAACCGTGTGGAAATAAATCCAAATTCATATGCATGATAAGGAAGATCTTCACGTTGGATGGCTGTCACAATCAGTCAAGATCATAAGCTGAGTATTGTGTATGCAATGAACAGGCAAAAGAGATTCCTGCATTAAGTTAACTGCAACTAAGGATATTGAATATTTTACTGTTTTCCTATTTTTAGTAACAGTGATCCTTGACCCTCAAAACACAATCTGATTGGTGATGTTCATAATATGTAGAAGTACATTATGCTTTTATTGTTTGTGGAAAATTAAAATCAATGTAACAAAAAATGATGAACAATGTCCAATTCTCATAAACGACCAAAATACATCAAAACTTATATTTTTTACCCCAAAAAAGGCCCGCTCAGCATCTTTATCATTCAATGTGAAGAAGATTATTAGATGAACAAGTTTTCCAAATTTAAAAGTACAAGTCAAAGGTTTGATTGATACTATGTAAGAGACCAAAACACAACATTTAACCAACTATGTCCAATTCTCAAAATCAACCAAAATTCACCAAAATAAATGTGTTTTACCCCAAAAAAACAGGCCTACTCAGCATACTTTATCATACAGTAGGTTTGATAGTTTCCATTTAAGTGACCTAAACGGAAATGAACCAACACCGCCTATTCTCAAATCAACCCAAATACATCAAAATTTATGTTTTTTACCCCATAAAACAGATGTAAAGAAGGGTATAAGGTGATCAAGTTTTCCAAGTTTCAAAGTATAAGGTTTGATAGTTTTCATGTAAGATACCTAAACATATTTAGTATACAATGAGAAGAAGGGTATTAGATGAACAAGTTTTCTAAGTCTCAAAGTATTAGGTAATAAAATAGTTTGATTGATTAATTGGGGTTTAACACCATTTGCAACAATATTTCAGTCGCATCACGGCAGCCAGTTCAACTACTCGTA
Source organism: Serripes groenlandicus (assembly GCA_031761405.1). Taxonomy (NCBI): domain Eukaryota; kingdom Metazoa; phylum Mollusca; class Bivalvia; order Cardiida; family Cardiidae; genus Serripes; species Serripes groenlandicus. Next base: position 553,805 of record JASEVX010000097.1, on the reverse strand, counting down.
TGTTTCTTGGCTTTCTTATACCAGTACTTCACATGTAACATTCTTTCCAAGCAACTGGCTGCTTTTCCACATAGTCTGAAAACCCATTGGTGGAAGTCACAATGGCTTTTGTCAAACGTCGGAACCGGGAAGGAATGTAGGCTGAGCTGGGGTTCGAACTCACAACCCCTGTTTGACAGCCCGTGTCGCTACCGACTGAGCTACGGTATACTGAGTAATCAAATAGGAAACATGCTGTACCAAAGTGAGCTTGCAAAGATATTTTCAAAGTTGTCTGTCTGCTGTAGATTGGTTAAATTTGGGTAAAGTTGTGATCAATAATTTCATTGTGAAATTAATTCTTCTCATGTACCAGTACTCTCTGAAATCTAGACAGAGAAAACAGATTTAAATAGTTATAATATTTCAATCACCCTTTCCCTCAAATAGATACTTTCTGAGACGGCTTTTTGAAAACATGGAAGCAGAGGAAGAAATTGAATAACTTTTTTGGCAAAGCATCATGCATAATAGGCACAATCTGGAAAATTCATTATAAATATACATTATATTTTTTCATTCTTTTCAATAATAAAACTTGTATACATAATATCATCAATACAAATAATTGCACTCACTAAAGTTTGAAAGTTTTCACATTCACTTAACCACTTTTGTCTCCTTTAATGAGCCTAAATAGTGTAAAAATACAAGAACGATGTTACACTTGTACAATATATGTCATATGATAAAACGGACACGCGAATGTCTTCATGAATTAAGCTCTGTCGTTATGCCAAATGCCTATAAATAGAATTAAATGTGTTCTCACAGATATATACTACATGTACACCACTACGCGGCAGAACTGCTTCGCAAAAATTTACCAGCCTCAGAACACATTTATATTGTCTATTCTATACGTAATATACACTTCGACGAATTTCTAATTGGCCACCATATAAAACATGATATTATGCGACATATTTAATCTATAAAGCTAAAGTTTAGTTATTTTTGTATTTATATATCGATTTACAGAAATAAAACACGTATTCATGTACAAAATCATCCAAGCGGAACGGTAGGTGCGAAAATAACCAATGTGCTCGCGTTCCTCGTGCACGGCATGGTAGTTGTAGTATTTGGTAGGAATGTATTCTTCGTGGATTGTCTTTTATGTAAAACATTTAATATGGCGAGAATGAGCATTGCAGAACGCGCTCAAGCCGTCGGAATAATTCGTGCCGGCACCCCCATCAGACAGGTATGTTACGCGTCGTTATAAAAGATGCAATATGTTTTATTATTTGTTATTTAGTGCCAAATATTGACAGAAACATGTTTTTTATTATCGAATGGCGTGCAAAAAGTCCGGATTTAAATCCGATCGAGCACGTGTGGGACCTATTGAAGCACAAGGTGCATGCCCAGCCGCTGCAACCAAATTTCAGGGAGATCACGCGTGTTATTCATCAGATGTGGGCGGCCATTCCACAACAGCATCTACACAGATACATTATATCAATGAGGACAAGGTGCCTAGCTGTAATTGCCGCAGCAGGTGGACATACAAAGTATTGAAACTAAATCAACTACGACGTGATTTGATCTTGCAGTTTTTGTTTTAAGGGTGTCCATGTTAAACCCGTGATCAAATTTCAATGTAGTTTTGCTTTACATATTAGGAATAAATTGTATAAAACTTATATTTGGTTATTTGTATTTTTCTCCAAAGTCTTTTCCTAAAATATGATAAAAACTAGGTAAAGCGACTATAATCTTTAAGTAATAATCATCAACTACTTATCTGTATAAAAGAAATGATTCCAAATCACGTCAGACTTTGTTTATCCCAAGATAATTCCAAATTACATAGACTTTGTGTATCCAGTTTACATTTGGAAGCTTCCAGTATGGGCACGGCACGCTTAGTGACCATGTGACTCAATATATCACTCACAGGGTCGTCTCAAAATATATTTAAATGCTTTCAGGGGGCGACTCAAACATATTTAACGTCGCTAAAAAACATTTTTCACACCTGTGATATCTTGTTATTAAAGTGCGCTTCATAAACCTATTCACGAGGAAAATAAAAAAGCTATTTTGATTTATGTTTTTTTCTTTACATAATCATCCAGTGGGGCATTTCATATTGCATTGAAATCACATTATAACTCGGTTAAGTTTCCATGTCTTCAACTCATTTTGATTATTGCGGTTTGTTTATGGATCTCAATAAACTCAAAAGTTAAAGAATTGTTATGATATAATAATATATTTCATATTTTGACTCTCCCCTGAGTGGTTGATTACGACGAGTTTGACTGTATTTTGAAGCTATTCAGAAGAATAACCAGCATTGTAGCCCCTTTTGTTTGACTCTATACCTCTTTAAATGATGCCAACATGCAATGAAACAAGACCCTGTTTCGCATTGCACGATTAGCACGTATAGAGAATAGATATAATATCGATAATAATTGTTTGACATTTCTAAAGCTACCAACTATAAAAAGAATCGGTCCGGTATCGATTAAGTTGCTTGCAGAATAGATAATTGTTCATGGCGAGCTTTATTAAAATCAATATGCCTGCCGGATCAGCTAAATGATATATTGAATTAAATAACTAGGAAGCACATACCTGTTAAAGGAGGATAATACTTTATAAGGTACAATGTATTTATTTAATGTGTTTGTTCATTTCTTTAAAGGTATTTTTTTATAAATAATATATCCCATTGAGCTCTGTTTCTGGAAATATTTGAAATAAATGAGACGTCCCGCGAGAAAACAAACAAGTGTGGACTTGGACGTAAAGTATCCATCCGGATCAGCCTAAGCATGCCGCGCAGACGAACCCGGAGATACACTTTTCACCTTCTGTGGATTTTCTGTTTCAGGAATCATTACTCTATACTTCTATCCCCCTGAGACGGAATGTGTCGGCCATGATTAGCGCGCTGGCTGATCTGGGTCGATACATTACGCAGAGTCAATAATGTTAGTTTTCTCGCGGGACGGCTCATATATATATATATATATATATATATTGCACCAGTAGCTTGAACACTCTTTCAAAGCACGATGTTCGACAAGGATCTTTACTGAAAGAAGTGGTACAATGATTGAGTGATTGATTGGTGTTTTTCGCCGCTTTCGACATTTTTTCAGTTATATCACGACATTTCCTGGGTACGTTACTAGTACAACTGGTTCATTTATTCCTAATACTAGCCTTTCGGGCGTAATGCTAACATTGCAACCTTGAGCGCCAAGGAGGTCAGCCATAACTACCTCTTTTAGATATAGCTATTTGTGCTGGTATGGCCTAAAGAACAAGCTTAACATATTATTTTTCCAATACAATTCACATAAGCTTTTAAAAGTAAAAATTTGATATTGTATATTCAAAGTTTTGAAAAACTTCGAACGGCTAGAAAATAAACAACGTTTTTAAAATTACAGTAACGATCTATCGCGCTATATTATTCTCATTTCGGATGGTTGCTAGGGGCGTGGTAAATACAGCTGTACCGAGACGCAATTTTGGTTCGACTAGCATATCGACGGCAAACCGACAATAATAACGAATTTTTATCTGTGGATTACTGACAGAAAATAACGTATTATGGTATATTCGCGTGGATATTTTACTTCCTAATTACGGTTTTGATGCCTTATGTTTGAACCTCAATAAAGTAAAGCCAAAGTTCAGCACACATCTTTTGTTTTCAGTTAAGAAAAAGAATGGTAAGCATATTCAGAAAGGCCCCACATATGTAAATCTACTTTATTTTATATGAGAAATCAAACAGAGAAGCAACAAGACATTTCTCTACATGATGAGGCTTTTCATTCTTTATTTGACCAGTTAAAGGACCAACCATGACTCATGACCTAATAATAGTGGCAGATGAAAAAGATGCTATCAGAAGATATGTGCCTCCGATCATAGACTCATTGAGATATGTAAAACCCGACGTGAAAATTAAAATAAGTAATCTGAAATATTATGGAAGGAACGACATTCCCAAAACAAAGAAAATTCTCTTTCTGCTGTGGGGAAGCGTTGATAGAGCAGAAGAACACTGCAAGCGATGGTTTAAGTATCTTCAAAGAGGATTGGACATTGGTCGAAAATACCTAGCCATTACGATATGCAATGAAGAGCCCCAAGCCATTGCAGCTATCGGACATGAACATCAAAGTAACATTTTAACCGTCAGAGATATAGATGTAGTAGAAGAATGGATCCCAACATTTGTCAAGATATTTTTCAACGTAAGGGAAAACCACGAAAGTCCAGCCCATATCCTTAACATGTCACCAGAGTACAAATATGCCAACCTGGTAGAAAACAGTATGAAAAAGGCATTGCAAAATCTGGGTTTTCATATTCAAAATCAGCATAGCAGGAACCATTTTATTGTGATTCGATCTCGACTCGTGCACGATCAAGATACGATCAACGAAATCGAAGCATTACGCAAATGCAAACACCACGATTGTTTCCACGTTATAAGCTCGCAATTGAGAAGCGAAGAACGTCATGTAGCAAACCTACAGGTACCCGTGCATGGCCGCCCAGACATTGTGACATGCATCATTATGGCAATGACTGACATAGGTGTAATACAGAAACAAACAGACTTTGGAAAACTTACATGGAAATGCAATACATATGTATCTTCTCTATTTTTATGTATATTATCAACATGGGCTAAAATATTTTTTTCTGGCATTTTACTTATAATGCACGGAGTATACGTTTTCAGTGTGTTACCAATCAGTAGTTTGACGATTCTTTGCAGTTACAGTGCTTTCTATAATTATTCTGATGGACGGGTGCCTATAGTGTTCATTTCCGTTTTACATATAGGAGCATCGTGCGGTTGGTCGTTATGTACCTGGTATGCTGGTTTTATGTCTGGAGCTATTTCAGCACAAATAGCTATATCTATAACTGTATCTATTGTATTGTATTACCTCGTATTCTACACTGTTTTCAATATATGGTTGGCAAAACGTTATTCGTCGTCTCTAGAATCCACGTGGTTATACGAGTGTCAGTATGGATTTTTCAGTCTCCCATTTATTTGGTGGAAAAGAACTTACTATTGATATAATTAAACTAAAGTACAAATTATGATAGACATTGCTGTATTTCTATTCAGAGCCTATCCAAACAAACTGTTCCCCAATTATATGTCAAGATCATGATCAGTAAGTTTGTAGGGCTCAGTCCATACATGGTTCCCACAACTATCATAGTCATCTCCCTTGACTTCCATTTTGATAGGCAAATTTGATGAGCATTAATAGAGAATTATTTTTTAAATAATGAGATAATTATGAAAACACATAAGGATTTTAAAATTGACAACCATGTGTCGTTGTTACCTTTGAATGTTCTGTTTATATCGACTTCTAGATTGAATTATTTTTGCACATGCAATTGATTAATTTAATTAAATTTGATATTTCCCTACCCAACATATTGTTAATTCGCCAATCAGAATGGCTTACAAGGGATATAATTATTGTAAGTGGAAAACTATGTACTATTGGCTTATTCTTCGATTTCTGTCAAGATGTGTACGTGTTATTTATCAGCGTAAAATATTGTTTATTTTTATGAACATTTTATCTTAACCGTATCCCTCATGCAGAAACCTGTTGACAGAACTAGGCTTCGAACTCACAACCCCTTGATTGACAGCCCTTGTTGCTACCGACTGTGATTCTGATTGTCGGCCTTTCGGATTGCCAATATCAGTAAGTGAGCGTAAGGCAGAAGTGGTTACAATGTAAAACCCACTATGTGTCTCCGACCAGTAGTATTGTTAACTTACACAGGGCACCATTTAAACAATCACAAGTCACAATAAAGTCAATATTGTCATCCAATTTACGCAGTGATTGTGTACGTGTGCCCTGGCTCAATTTGCATCCTGAATGTATTCCTTGTTACAGTCTTAACCCTTTTCAATATATAAAACAATTTCAGCAGACGAATTTGATAAAGAGTATGTAAAAATATGTAAAACTCTATAGTTGAAAACATTGTGGCAAAAGTCGCCTGTTGTAGATGAGTCGTTTTCAAAATAATTACGTGTTCTGAAACATATTAAAAATGTTTTTTTTTTTAATTGATGTAACTGGAAAACATATAACAAACAAAAACTGAGTTTATGCTTCAACTTCAACTTGGTAGATGGATACCTTGTCATTTGCTTTCCTTATGTAGATCTTAGGTAATAAAATAACTACTGGTCAATGTCTTCAATCATTCTCATTTCGGAAACTACAAATATCACATTTGAATGCTGTAACAGCATTGACATAATGGTAACTGCAGAGATCAAATGTGTAACTGTACTGACAAATTACGTTTTGATGACAAAAATACTCAAATTCTTAGCTTTGTTAAAAATAGTAAACTGATTATATCTGAAGTCCTCTTTTTGTTTTTTGGAAAACAAAAAATAATTAATGAGCTTAAAATAAAACACCTTAGTAAAAAGGACTTCGACATAATATGAGTAACCTTAATGACAATGTGGTAACACAATGGACACTTGTTTGAACATTTTCATTCTAATATATATGCACACATGTACCTCAACACCTAATTGTGCATAAAATTCTTTGGAAAATACATAAGTCTAAATTGAATGCTTTTTGTTGATGCCGTAAATTGATTATTGATACTCAGTAACAGTACTGACAAACTTAGTGACTGCAATTACATAATCTCACCATAGTTGAACGCTTTTGACAGATATTGGAGAAAGAATGCTTTCCAACATTCATCTTTGTTTATCTTTCAAATATGAACTTGTTCGCTTTTTACCGAACTATTTCGATACATTCAACATAAAAACGTCAGCACATGACATATCTTTGACCACATCATTCTGAATATGGTATACAATCATAGCATACACTTGCATGCTTCCCTTGATAGTACATGGTTGTAAAAGCTTTAGTTTTGTCATGTCTCAGTTCCTTATTCAATTTGTCTTCCTTTCCCTCTATTAATCTCAATTACCTCACTATTTCCTGCTTGTTATTCCACAACCTCATTAGTTGGCTTTAACATTTTTATCTATAAATAGATAATTATGGACTTTCTTCTTTTGCATTTACCATCCCTTTAGGTATTTCTCCATAACTGTTGACATCTGTCATTGTAACAAAATAGATTTGGCGTGGCCTAAATAAAAGTCGGTCAGTTAGTGCAGGTTGGTCACGTATGGTTTTAACTTATCGCAGGATTGTCAGGGAGATCATTGTTTATGAAGTTATTATCATATACATATGTGATAAGTGATATTAAGCATATTAAGAGTTCATTTCATGTAAATCCGTTGAGAATTAAGGAATTGACGGGTTTAAAAACGTTAATTACGTTAAACTATGTTGCTATTTTCATTTGGCCTATAAATGTATTGAAACTAGTTGTTGATTGTGAATTACGATTTGCACGGGAATTTTGCCTGTCATCAGGAGACCCAGAGGTTGATTGGTGCTATATAACTTACTCAAACATTTGTTTTGACCGTCAGTATCACAGGAGTTACCAGATGGTTTTCACTCGTTATAGTGAGTTAGTTGATGTGACCAATTCACACGGCATATGGGTATGTAAATTCTTAGGTATTGTGCAAAGGGGTTTTCGGCATAATTAAGGAATGGAATCTGTGCAAATTTACAATGTTAGGGATTGAGATAATTATTACATGATTGAATTGTTTAGAGAATTTCTGGTTCACGAAGTGAATGTTTTTTACAGAAATTGAGTCCGTTAGGAGCGAGACAATGTGTTATGTTATTGGGAAAGATATGTTGTATGAAAAGGATAAGAATGGAAGTGGGAAATGTAAAAGGATATTAGTATAGAGATGAGCTACCATAGGAGTACAAAATGGTAGGCTGTTAGGTTTACGGAGCATTATTGATATTATTGTAAGACATGGTTATTTATTACAATTTTAGCCGTTTTATGTCTGGCAGACAATCGAAGGTCCAAACGTAGAAGTTTGAAGAACCAGTGTGTGTGACGCAGTCCACAACTTAATAAGACGTCGTAACGGGGGACATTAGGAGGAGTGCCGTCATAGGACGTGTAGAACCATATATCCACAGTTGTGTGGCTTGTCGATCCCGGAATCCAAGGATATACGCGACGCAATGAATATAAGTACAACGACTCGGTGAAGTCGGGAAACGGATACAGTTGGATGTGAAGTACAACGTGTATGAACATTCCAAATACAGGGTACAGTAACGGAAGTGATGGGACAGTTAAGTGACTGGTGTGAGAGTGTATGAGAGTGCGTGAGTAGTTCTTTTGTTTATAGCCTCTCGAATTGTTAGGAAAGAAATTGTTATTCAAAATTGTATATATTTCATAACTGTAAATTAAACATATATTTTTATTCAACCATCGGCGTTCAATTCTACTTTAGTGAGTTGTCGACCCTTGACCATCTTGTGACAGTCATATTGTTAATTTGTTTTACGGACACTTCTGACAATATTTTAGCATTAAAAATTCATTTACCACTATTTGCTCGACATGTTCACAGTTTATATCTTGATTTAGTGTAACTTTACCTTCCATCAAACTTGTTACCATCAGAATACATTGCTCTATTCCTTCTTTTCTAATCACTTTCTCTTGATCTAATGTTTTTCTTTCGATCATCTCATTTACCGATTGTTCATATACTTTAACCGCTTTCTGAAGTTACCTGCAGATGTCCACGTGACCAACAACTAAATGGTCATTGTTAATAGGAATTAAGGATGTGTACAACATGATTTGGTTTCCAATTTATTGGTACTATGTCATTAATTGTTTCCAACATGCAAATGGTTCAACTTATTTTCAGCATACACATTTTAAAAAATATCATAGGAAAGACAGGAGAAATTGTTTTTTACAGCCATTTTGTCCTTTTCTCACTATGTATCCATTTCTTTACCAAATCGACACTTTCGTGCAAAGTTATTTTTCATGGTTCAAGACTTTCTTACTCACCTGCTGCAGATTTATTTCACCGGTTACGGCTTAAAAGGCTATATTTGTATTTTGTTTTTAGTACCGTAGAACTTTAGCTAGATTAACAAAATCTGGTATATGTTATGATCTTTTATTAATTCATTTAGTATTGTATTCGAGGGGTAAACAGATAAACAGACAACACAAACAATATACTTTTTTGTGTAATAAACTAATGTCTATGCAGTTACTTTGAAATGTCAACGCAGTTACCTTTATTTTGACAAAAGTTGCAAGCTAATTATGAAAAAAGCCAGTTTATGTCTATCCATGTGGTCGTACACTTACAGGATAACATGGATTTTGCATCGATAGTATCATAGTCATTTTATGAACGAAATGACAAGTTTTACCACATCTGTGAACGACGTTACCTCAAGGTCAATACAGTACCTTGCATGTTAATTGTCTTTCCAAACATGTTACATGGACTTATAAAAATGTATTTTTTTACTGGTTAAGTGTTTGGTTAACAAACTATAAAATATGACGTAACCATTTCAAATGACAATTCTTAATCAATGGGTCAATACAGTTTCCCTGTCTGTCAATCAGGTTACATATTTCAATGTAACTACAATGACAGTTATTGCATTGTCAATTTCAGTTTGATTTTAAAAGAAATGTGTGCAATAGTTATGGCAAAATGAAAGGTTCTTTTTATGTTTGTTATAAAATTAAAGCAAGTAACGAAAACTTTTACACAATTTTCTATGATAACATTTTCTAAGTCAGTAACAACATTTGAAACGGTTTTGGTGGGAAAAAACATTATTACAAAATAGAGCCATGAAGTAGAAGATTATAAATAGCGTCTGAAGAGCTTAACAAAGGCCAAGGTAATTATTATAATAGGTTCCTTTAAGGAGTAATGGTCAGATGTTACAACTCTCCAAACCTATTAACCGTGTGCTTGGGACAAGAATGTTTTAATAGAGGGAGCCTATTAAATCAATAATTTCTGCTCCAGAATAATATATAAACCAACGGCTGCTACATGTTTCATTTAAGTTATTCTCTATTTACAAAGGACTTTAAACGAACTAGAACGAATACATCACCACTAAAATGATATTGGACACATATTTGTCTTTTCTTAAAAGAACTCCGATACGTCCGAATGCGCCTACAAGTAGAAAGTGGTTAAACAAGAAGAATTCAGCCAGGGCCGGGTGGTTAGCGCATACAGTTCACGTTCGTCGTTCGAGCTTTGATCCATTCTAGCAACAGTCATGGTTGACTGTCCATGAACAAGGATAATTCAATGTACATGTATTTCCCTATTCTGTATAGTAACCTGATAGCATTATCTAATCGCTCCATGTAACAAGAGGCCCAGAGAGCCTGTATCGCTCACCTTTATATTTTAGCAATCGTGGGGAAATGTTCTAAAGAAAAGTGAATTTGCAAAGAATTCAACATCTGGAGTTTTCTATTGTGAAGAATGCTCCAGACTAAATGATCTAGATTACTTAATTCGTACTGTAAATGGAGTTAAATGAGTTTTCTCTGGTTTCCTGGTTTCCTGTACTGGACCTATGTCCTTAAGAAGGGTTCGTCCTTGCATTTATATGTTAGGTTGGTTTTGCACTGGAGTTATCCAGATCAAATTTGGTTCAGATCTTTTTACCTATTGTCAAGGAGTTTATCAACATTGAGTCTCTTGTGCGCAATGATGCTACAGACCAATATCATCCATTTGAGGTTTGTTCAGAAGAAGTTGTTTTAAGACTCTTATATATTTGACCACTGTGACCTTGAAAGTAAATCAATGTCATCTATTTGAGGAAACTATATAGCATTTCATGCCAGGTATCTACTGGCAAAATATCATCACTCTGGGCCTCATGGTTATTAAGAAGAAGCTGTTTAAAGGTTTTCATATATTTGACCCTTATGACCTTGAAAGTATGCCAAGGTCATTTATTGAGGAAACTATATAGAGTTTCATGTTAGGTATCTACTGGCAAAATATCATCACTCTTGGCCTACTGGTTATTCAGAAGATGTTTAAAAGTTTTCATATATTTGAACCTTCTGAACTTGAAAGTAGGTAAAGTTCATTTATTGGAGGACACTTTATAGAATTTAATGGCAGGTATCAAGTGGCAAAATCATCACTCTGGGCCTCCTGGTTATTCTGCAAACGGGTCTTTGAATGTTTTCACACATTTGGCCCTTGTGACCTTGAAAGTAGGTCAAGGTCATTTATTTAAGGAAACTTTATAGAATTTTATGCCAGGTACCTACTGGCAAAATATCATCCACTCTGGGCCTCCTGGGTATTCAGAAGAAGTTGTTTAAAAGTTTTCATATATTAGAAGCTTCTGAACTTGAAAGTAGGACAATGCCATTTATTGGCGGAAACTTTATAGCATTGCATGCCAGGTATATACTGGCAAAATATCATAACTTTGGGCCTCGCGGTTATCAGTAGAAGTTGTTTTAAGGTTTTCATATATTTGACCCTTGTGATCTTAAAAGTTAGCTAAGGTCATTTACTTGAGAAAACTTCTTAGCATTTCATGCAAGGTACCTACTGGCAAAATATCATCACTCTGTGCCTCCTGGTTATTCAGAATTCGTTTAAAGAAAATAGTTGATGGGCGGAGCCGGACGTACGGTCGACGGACGGACGAACTCATGGGAGAGTACTTGTGGGGTTATTTCTTTTGATGTTTTACTTGTGGGGTGCACCCAACAAGTATGCAATTCATTCCGTAATTAACCCCCTTTTACGGAATGAATAACAATAATATGCAAATGAGATACCCGTTATAAAAAATAGAAAAAATCTACTTATCTAAGTGTCTTTATAAGGATGGTGGGTGGGCACCCCACAAGTACTCTCTCATGCGGACGGACGGTCGACGGACGACAGACAACACACCATAATATAAGCTCAAAGGCACTTCGTGCCAGGTGAGCTAATAAACTTAAATATTTGAGACTGCAGGACGGTAGAAACATGTTTTCCTTTATTAGTTAACACTACAATTATGTTTAACGATTTTTAATTATTATATATTTATTCAACAGAAACAATCAAAGGAAAAACAATGTATACATAAATACTTTAATCTCTTTCAAATTATTTAAAACTTTAATCCTTAAAATGCTTCATTATTGCAGTAAGACCACTTCCTGTTTATAACCTGTGACCTTTTGACCTGTGATACATTGAAGTGTGATAGTGACCTTTCAAACAAACATGCCTTCCACGTTTCATGAATCAAGCTCTAATATTGTTCGAGTAATCACATAAAACTCTTTAGCAGATGAGCTTTTAAAATACTATGGTAAAAGAAGAAACTGCTCATCGTGTGCTACTTCCCCTTTTACCACAATGTTTGAGACCGACGGACAGAGTAAGCATGCGGAAGGAGCGTAAACATATTTAATCCTTCCAGTGACGTCGGTTGTGGGATAATAAAACATGAACAATGACCGAAATCATAAGTAAAAGAAATGTCAATGCAAGAAAACATTTCATATATCGAACTGTATGAATAAATAAATGAACGTCTTTTAAAATGAAAAAAGAAATGTCATAATGCACGAGCAGAATTCAGATGTATAGGCATAAACCCTTTCAAACATATTGCAACTTGATCAAAACTATGATACATTTCTATATAATTATAACAAAAACATTGTGTCAATATCTCCTTTTTCGATAACGTTTTCAAAAGTCGTCAACTGCATATGGTCAAAATGCAGGTAGGAACGAATAAGATCATCTAGAAAGCATCCACCATAATAAAGCAGCTCCCGCAACCCATATGCCTTTACTTGTATAACTTGAGCCATTAGGCATGTTGGTATGTTCGTCCTTCGAATGCCAAGTCCCCCCGGGATCTCCGCGTACCAAGACGGTCTCTCCACCGTTCGTTGAATTCAGCTTCCCTGGTTGCATGGAAGATACGATACTGGCAGTTATACTATCACAACGACCGAATCGTTCTAGGTTTTGGAAGACCCATAACCGCCGGTTGTCTACCGTAACCCATCTGGCACCGAACTTCATGACCGAAATACGGGGAATTTTGGATATCGAGCATCTGGAAAATAATACAATATTATTTTATTTATAGTCAATCAACCCAGTCTGGCACCCGTCGTACTAGTGGCAACAATGGCGACTTGTCTGGTATCCGTCGTACTACCGTAACCAGTAAGTCTGACATGAACCAACAATGGCGACTAGTCTGGTACCCGTCGTACTACTGCAAACTAGTACGTCTGGCTTGAACCAACAATGGCGACTAGTCTGGTACCCGTCGTACTACCGTAAACTAGAACGTCTGACATGAACCAACAATGGCAACTAGTCTGGTACCCGTCGTACTACAGTTATGTAGCACGTCTGGCATGAACCAACAATGTAGAATAGTCTGGTACCCGTCGTACTACAGTAAAGTAGCACGTCTGACATGAACAAACTATGGCGACTAGTCTAGTACTCGACGTACTATACTAACCATGATTGAAAGGTTTAACTGGTTGGCCCACAAAAAGGCTGCCTCTATGGCCGTTTATTTGTTTCACCATGTCAAAAGGGCGCAGCCGTTATTAGTGTATGCCTGACTCGATAATTTTTTATGTAGGGGCAGGTTACTCTAGATTATCCTCCACTATACTGGATACTGTATGTGATGCCGAAAGCGAGTTCGGCAATCGAGTGTATCGAATAGTGCATATCGACTTTTTAGATCACCTAGAGTCAAAGTGCATTGTTAAATCTTTAAAAATCTTCTTGTCCTAAAGTATTTGCCCGATTTGAAAATTATTTTGCACAAATGTTCCTTGGGGCACCCTTTAATAAGATTGTTCAAATATTTTCGATCCGTTGAAAAACATGGCCGCCAGGGGGCGGAGCTTGTTTTCCTTATATGTGCATTGTTAAAACTTTAAAAATCTTCTTGTCGAAAAGTACTGGCCCAATTTAAAAATTATTTTCATAAACGTTCCCCAAAATACCCTTTACCAAGATTGTTCAAATATTTCCGATCCGTTGAAAGACATGACCGCCAGGGTGCAGAGCTTGTTTTCCTTATATGTACATTGTTAAAACTTAAAAAATCTTCTTGTCAAAAGGTACTGGCCCGATTTGAAAATTAATTTGCACAAATGTTCCTTGGGGCACCCTTTACCAAGATTGTTCAAATATTTCCGATCGGTTGAAAAACATGGCCACAAGGGGGCGAAGATTGTTTTCCTTATATGTGCATTGTTAAAACTTTAAAAATCTTCTTGTCCAAAAGTGTTAGCCCGATTTGAAAATTACTTTGCACAAATGTTCCTTGGGGCACCCTCTACCAAGATTGTTTATATATGTCCGATCCGTTAAAAAACATGGCCGCCAGGGTTGCTGCGGCATCAGAAAGGGGGCAAAATGTCCAAACTTTAAAAATCTTCTCTGAATCTGCATGTCAGATTCCAATATAGTTTGGTAGAAATGTTCCTTGTATGAGCCTCTACAATGATTGTTCAAGGCATACTGTTTGGTTTAAAAATATGGCATTCAGGAGGCATCAGAAAAGGGGCAAAATGACAACATTTGGAAATTCAATTTTTTTAAGTTCTTGTCTGATATTAAGGAAATTAAATAGGAATCCTACTTCAGTGATCCTCGACTTATTTGTTCAAGCCGTATTGATTGGTTACAAAATCATAGCAACCTTGTGTCATCACAAAAGGGGTAAATTGAACATTTAGCTACAAATGACAACTCCTACCATTCCATTCGACCAATTTCAACATTACTTCACAGGAATGTTCCTTTGATGGTCCTCTTTCAAAATTGTTCAAACACTTGCATTCTGGGCAGAACTTGTGTTGCTGCGGCATCAGAAATTGAGAAAAATATCCAAACTTTAAAAACCTCCATCTCCATAATCCATTTGTCAGATACTAAGGTAATTTGGCAGAAATGTTCTTTGGGGGACTCTACAAAAACTGTTCAAGCCATGTTGATTTCGTTGACAAACAGGGCAGCAAAGCGGCATCAGGAAAGGTGCAAAATGACAAAACTTTATAATTCCATTCTTATTAAAGTTCTTGTTAGATTTCAATGGCTTTTACTGATAAACTATTTCTTTATCTGAGTGTCCACTCCTTGAAGTTTCATTTGAACTCCTGATCAAATGTTCACAGATATTTGCAGTTAAATATTTGCTTCTAATTGACTATCATTCAGGTGATCGATTTAGGGCCATCTCGGCCCTCTTGTTTTAGATTGGTTAGACTTCTGCATCTAAATTGCAAACGGATCTATGAATTGTGTACGATGCACTACCGAGTATCATCACATCGATAATGTATCTCTATCTTTGATTTGATTGATTGATTATTTTTATTGATTGATTTGAGTAATAACAGTTTATTAGTTATATCTCTTCATCTGTGCCCTTGTGACTGAGAGAAGCTCAATAAGAATGGTAGCCACAGTCTGACCCTTCTTTAAACCGTAAGATCCGGTTGAATTGGTCTGAATGATTGGAGTCAATAAAAGTTTTGAGCTTCAGCAGGTAGGGTAGTCTGGAGTACCTTCCCCTTGTTACTATGTAAAGGTAGTAAAATGCAATTATTAGTACGACGGGAACCAGACTACAGGTAGGGTGGTATTTGTTTAACTTTTTTCTATAATTATATCTCGATGTAAATATGAGGTGTTGGAAAGAATATCATCTTTCCTGTCCGCCGCGATATGACCTTAGCTGTTGAAAATGGCGTAAAACAAAAACAAAAAAACGAAAACAAACAAGAAATATGTGAGCTACTGCTCACTAGTGATACCCCCGCTCATGTTTTGAAAGACATATGTGATGGTGGGGTAAAGGGCCATAACTCCGTGAAAAATCATCCAACCGGAACGCAAACACGATATGCGCATCTACACTTGGTGGTGATCCTTCCTATGAAGTTTCATAAAATTCCAAAAAGCGGTTGCAGAGAAATAGCCCGGAAATGAATTTAGTCATACATAGCCTGATGGTGGAGTAAAGGGCCATAACTCCGTGAAAAATAATCCAACCGGAACGCAAACACGATATGCGCATCTACACTTGGTGGTGATCCTTCCTATGAAGTTTCATAAAATTCCAAAAAACGGTTGCAGAGAAATAGCCCGGAAATGAATTTACTCATACATAGCCTGATGGTGGGGTAAAGGGCCATAACTCCGTGAAAAATAATCCAACCGGAACGCAAACACGATATGCGCATCTACACTTGGTGGTGATCCTTCCTATGAAGTTTCATCAAATTCCAAAAAGCGGTTGCAGAGAAATAGCCCGGAAATGAATTTAGTCATACATAGGGGTAAAGGGCCATAACTCCGTGAAAAATAATCCAACCGGAACGCAAACACGATATGCGCATCTACACTTGGTGGTGATCCTTCCTATGAAGTTTCATCAAATTCCAAAAAGCAGTTGCAGAGAAATAGCCCGGAAATGAATTTAGTCATACATAGGGGTAAAGGGCCATAACTCCGTGAAAAATAATCCAACCGGAACGCAAACACGATATGCGCATCTACACTTGGTGGTGATCCTTCCTATGAAGTTTCATCAAATTCCAAAAAGCGGTTGCAGAGAAATAGCCCGGAAATGAATTTAGTCATACATAGGGGTAAAGGGCCATAACTCCGTGAAAAATAATCCAACCGGAACGCAAACACGATATGCGCATCTACACTTGGTGGTGATCCTACCTATGAAGTTTCATCAAATTCCAAAAAGCGGTTGCAGAGAAATAGCCCGGAAACGAAAGTGTTACGGACGGATGGACGGAAGGAAGGACGGACATGGGTAAAACAGTATACCCCCCCTTTCCTTCGGAACCGGGGGTATAAAAAAAGAATCTTTGTTTGTGTTATCTTAGTACGGAAGACAATATGGGCACGGAGATCTGTCAAAGTTATGTTTAATAAAACTAAACACATGACAATGGCCCGACACAGTTAATATATCCCTTCCCCTCGCACTTATTCTTACGCGTTTATACAAAACAAGAGGGCCATGATGGCCCTTGATCGTTCAACTGTTTTTTTTCTTCACTTAAGCCATATAAGGCTCGCACCCTGGCGGCCATAGTTTCCGACCAATGAACTTAGCTTGAAGAAATTTGTTAAAGGGTCACCCAATGAACAGGAGTCGGAGGAGAAGATTTTTTAAGTTTTCACTATAGCCATATAATGCAAAATAGCCCCGCGCCCTGGTGGCCATGTTTTTTCACATGAACATGGCTTGAAGGAATCTGATAGAGGGTCATCTAAGGAACAGTTCTACACAATTATTTGAAAATCGGCCTGACACTTTCAGAGGAGAAGATTTTTTAAGTTTTCACTATAGCCATATAAGGCAAAAAAGCCGCCCCCTCCTCCCCTGGTGGCCATGTTTTTCGACCAATCGACATGGCTTGAAGGAATCTGATAGAGGGTCATCCAAGGAACATTTCAACAAAGTCTTTGAAAAAGCGGCCTGACACTTTCGGAGGAGAAGATTTTTTAAGTTTTCACTATAGCCAAGGCAAAATAGCCCCGACCCTCCTGGCGGCCATGGACGCCGGACAAAAGGCGATCACAATAACCTACCTTGAGCAAAGCTCAGGTGAGCTAAAAAGAAACCAATATAATGTTACCTTCCTTCACAAAGATCGTCCAGCGTTTCTCCAATCTGTTTAGAAGAGTGATTGCTGTTTTCGTCAAAATAACTTCTGATAGATTGCTGTGAGAATAATATCTCCGACGGTTTTAACGTTACTTTAGATGATCGAAACATTATAGAATCATATGAGCTTGATTTAATTCATTAATCGAAATGAGAATAATATCTCCGACGGTTTTAACGTTACTTTAGATGATCGAAACATTATAGAATCATATGAGCTTGATTTAATTCATTAATCGAAATATTTACTCTCTATCTTTGAGTCTCTCAACGTAATCTGGCTTTATCACTACTTATCCAGATTTAATAATGTACATGTTACTATTTTCCGAAAATGCATAGCGAAAGTTGGACTCATGCCCTGCGTGCGTTCTGTGAAGCAGTATGATAGCTCACGCTTTGTTATCGGTCAGCAGATTTATAGATGATGAATAAGCTGTAATGTCATTAGTGTGTCGGCTAACTTTAGCTGACACAAAGTTTAACTGAACGCAATATTGAACTGAATACTTGTTAACCCTTATCCCGCTGAATTCCTGCAACTTTAACATCACCGCAGTTTTGACATCATTGTTGAGTACCGTTTGATACATATTGATTTAATTCAGAAGCTAACAATGTACCTAGTTGAAAGTGCAGACCAATCTTCTATCCACATTGGTTGAAAATGTAGTTAAACGTCTTATAGTACGTAGGGCATACATAAATGTTGTATGATTAAAACATTGTATTTAAATTTACGTATTAACAATATGTTTTTATCTTTAAATAATTCTTACACATTTAACCCTTTCTCAAAAACACAATAAATGCACAGAAGACGACTTTGAAAACATCATGGAAGAAACATAGAGCTAACTTCTCTCTATAAATGGAGGTACAACTAATTGAAAATGTGAAAACAGTGTGGTAAAAAGAGAAGTGGCTCCTTAATGTTATCGTTTACTACTTTTTACCAAACTGTTGTCAGAAGTGATCTGCTGCAGAGGGGTCAAAAGTCGTCTTTATGATGGAAAATGTGATGCTGATCCGATGATATAATTTATCAGTGCAAGAAGTATGTCAAACTGTATGCAAAGTGTACACTGAAGTGTATGTTTCGTGTACATGTATATGTAGTAATGAGTGATTTCACCTTTCCAAACAATGTTTTCAATTTATTGCATTAGTTATACTTTAACATAGAGAAGGTATTTCTGCCTAGATGTTTTTAAAGTGACCGTCACTGGAGTGGACCGCCCACTTGATTGATTGATTGTTTGGTGTTTTACGTCCATTTTAAGTAATTTCACGGCGTTTCCTGGGTAAGTTACTAGTACTTCTGGTCCATTTAGCCTGAAACCAGCCACACAGTCGTAATGCTAAGCCTGCAACCCTGAGCGCTAAGGAGCGCAGTCATAACTACCATTGTATGAGTCTTTGGTATGACCTGGCCGTGGATTGAACTCGTGACCTCCCGCACCCGAGGCGGACGCTCTACCACTACACCATCGAGGCAGTCACGCCTGCTTGAAGATGGGTGCTCAAGATCGCAGCGCCGTATTTTAAGGGAACAATCGGCCCAGAGGCCCTTGTCAATGGACTGGAACGCATGCCCATAATATGTACATCCTTAACAGAGCCCCGTATGTTCACCTATATGTACAACAAACTAGAAGCGCAACCCTACTAGTCGTATGTCAATGTAACTTTGTATGTGTTAAAACTGGAAAAATCAATAAGACCCAAACATTGAAGCAAAGGTATATGTCGACTCTAGTAAATTTCAGAACCAGATCAACTTGTGACTTTACACAAATTGATCAAGATCTGCACTGTTCACATGTTGTTTACATAAGCTTTGCAGAGGCTTCTTACAATGTGTGTAGATTCGACTTAGACGGAGCGCATGTATCTGCTTATCTGGACCTTACACTCTTCAGAAATGTCAACGTACACATTTTCACATGCACTAGCTCATATATATACCTGTTGCATATATCGTATGTAACACGTTTGTATTTTCCCGTACATGATTAAGGGAGGGAATCGCTCGATTTTTTAAAAACTAATCGTTGAATTGCCTCTCCTTAAACATCAACCATTGAACCATCGATGAAACAACATGAACTGAGCTAGGGTTCAATGTTACTTTATTTCATTAATAACGTTTGAGCGACTTTGAAACCAAATGCGCAGACGTTAGAAACTCTCTTTTAATGAAAGAGCAAGTAATACACAAATTATAATCAATGAGCAATTTCTTCTTTTTTCACAACGTTTTCAAAATTCGTCTGCTGCAAAACATAGATATTTCTTAGCCATGTACTGTGTTTTTTTATCCAGGAAACATGACTAAATAAACTGTCGCCGTGATATAACTAGAATAATCTTGAAAACGGCGTTAAACTCCAACAAAACAAAGCTTTCTGAAATTGTTCATATTTAGCAATTTCCCACATAGAAATACATGCAATAATATGAAAACTTTCTATAAATCGAAAGTAATATTATTGAATAGAGTTTAAAACATTGTGACAGATTCCGCCTACAAGTGGAAAGGGCTTAAACAGGAATAACTCAGCCGTGGTCAGGTGGTTAGCGCATACAGTTCTAGGTCGTCGTCCGAGCTTCGATTCATTCTAGCAGCAGTCATGGTTGACTGTCCATGAACAAGGCATACTCCATGTACATGTATAAACCATAATTTGTATAGTAACCAGATATCATTATCTATTGGCACCATGTAATAAACCTAAATAGTTGAGACTGCAGGACGGTAGAAACATTTTCTTTATTAGTAAACACTATAATTATGTATAACGATTTTTAATTATTATATATTTATTCAACGGAAACAATAACAACAAGATGTAGCAATTATCTCCAATCACGTTTTAAAAATAACGATATTGATATCAATAACGAATACAAATACAAATAACAACTCAAATTGCAAAAACAATAACATTTGTGTAAGAAACAATGTATACATAAATACCTTTGAACTCTTTCAAATAATTTAAACTTTAATCTTAAATGCTTGATTATTGCAGGCAACAAGTAAGACCACTTCCTGTGTATAACCTTTCAGCTGTGACCTTTGACATGTGATACATGGAAGTGTGATAGTGACCTTTCAAACATACATACAAACCAAGTTTCATGAATCTAGCTCTAATACTTTTCGAGTAATTACTAAAAACCTCCGCAGGTAGACGACTTTAGAAAACATTGTGTTAAAAAGAGAGAAATTGCTCATCATGGCCTTTTCTCCTTTACCGTGAATGTTTGAGATCGACGGAGTAAGCATGCGGAAAGAGCGTAAACATAATTAATCCTTCCAGTTGTGGATTCTTGAGCAAGGAGGCGCACACTAGTCTTTTTCTACACGTGACTTATTACACTTAGAGGAATTTCAGTGAGCCGTCTAAACACAATTGGTTCTACTTGTTTGGCCATCCAGAATATTGCTTCTACGCAACAACGTCTTTTAAACATGCAAAATACCAATGTCAAAATGCCGACTGCTGATGCATATTTAAGGAATTCTGGTGTATCAGCAAAAAACCTTACCAACCTAGTTGCAACTATATTGCATTACTATTTTAAAAGAAATTGTGTCAATGTCTCCTTTTTTTGACAATGTTTTCGAAAATCGTCAACCGCATATGGTCAAAATGCAAGCAAGAACCTATAAGACTATCTAGCAATCATCCACCATAATAAAGCAGCTCCCGCAATCAATATGCCTTGAAGCAAGGACGAGTCTGCATCGTATTTTGGTAGGTCT
>JASEVX010000097.1:435288-532104 GCA_031761405.1 Serripes groenlandicus | reverse complement strand
TCCGAAAATGCAAAGCGAAACTAGGACCCATACCCTTTGTTCTGTGACGCAGTATGATAGCTCACGCTTTGTTACCGGTCATGGGACTTACAGAGGATTTCATTAGAGTGTCGGCTGACGTTAGCCGATATATAGAGGATATTTGTTTGTTTTGAGTGGATATGGAATATATCTCATTGGGATGTGATACAATGGAATATTTTCAGGAGCGCGTAGCGTTGAAATTGTATCACTTCGAGTTGAAATATATTCCATATCCCCTCAAAACAAACACATTTTCTTTTTATTTAATGATAATTGATGACGAAAAAATAGTTTACCCATTTATCACATGACGTTGCTTGTATCCCATGTAATATACCCATTACGTATTTCTTTATATACAACGTGTGTAATATAACATGACCTAATACTAGGAAAAAATGACGTCACGTCAACGTTTTGACGTCATACGTTAGTCACTTTGGCGCCAAAACCCGTAAATTTCATCTAGAAATATTGTAAACGTTAAGAACATTTTTATCGAAATACGCCTCATAAGTCACTTTATGTGATAGATATAATATCTCATGAGTGTTATTTATTATTCTTTTTAATAAACTAAGCTGAATATGACCTCGGAATAATTATTTGTGGCATTGTTATACGATTTACTGACGAAATTAAAATAGCTTTGGAAAACCCGCTTTTCTTTGTGTGTTTTCGTCATGTGATAAAAAGAATCTGACATTCGTTGTCATTTAATAAAGTTTTATTAAACTCGTTCAAGAAATTTATTATTAAGCTCGCCAAAGGCTCGCTTAATAAAAAAAATCTTGAACTCGTTTAGTAAAACTTTATATAAAATGACAACTCATGTCAGATCCTATATTTATATATTAACGTGTGTAGTATAACATGACCGAATACTAGGAAAATGACGTCACGTCAGCGGTTTGACGTCATCACGTTAATCCCTTTGGCGCCATAGCTATAATCACAGTGTGGGTGATATGGATTATATCTCACTGATAGAACTCAGTATCTCATCGTTTAGCATTAAATAAAAAGTGTTACTACACGCACTAATCTACTGAATACCACGACCCTTATTACACTGAATTCCTGCAACTGTTAACATCGCCGCATTTTTTACATCTATATTGCTGAGTGCCAATGGATACATATTGATTTAGATTAGAAGTGAACAATGTACTTATTAGTCGGAAGTGCAGACCAATCTTCTATCCACATTGTTCGAAAATGTAGTTAAACGTCTTATAGTACGTAGGGCATACGTACATAATGTTTATTTAAAGCAGTAATTGAGTCCGCGACATCACGCACTCGAGGCGGACGCTTTACCACTACACCAGCGAGGCAGTCACACCTGCTTGAAGCTGGGTCCTCAACTTGTCAGCGCCATATGTTAAGGGACGCCATATGCAACCCTACTAGTTTTATGTCAATGTAACTTCGAATGTGTTCAACATGGAAAGTCAATAAGACCCAAACATTGAAGGAAACGTACATGTCGACTCTAGTGAAGTGCAGATCCAGATGAACATGTGCCTTTACACAGATTACACGGATGTACCGGCTTATCTGAACCTTACACTATTCAGAATTGAAAACGTGCACATTTTCTCATGCATTGGCTCTCATATATACCTGTAGCATAGTTCTCATGTATCACGTGTGTATTTTTGGAAACCCAGACAAATACCGAACTTACCTAGAATAGAAACAGAAAGTAAGCTCGTACAGGATATACGGGAGGAAACTCGTTCGAAAGAACATTAAAACTAATCGTTGAATTACCTCCCCTTAAACATTAACATTTCATCCATCGATGAAAACACATGAACTGAGCTATGGTTCAATGTTGCCTTATTTCATTAATTAACAAGAGTTGCTGCAAGATGCAGCAATTGGCGCGGAAATCAGCAGTTTATGGCTTAAGAAATACGGTTTGATTCGAAAAACACGAAACCCGCTTTTAAATATATATAATATAAATATATGATAACAATAGTTTTTTAGTGAAATACGTGAAACGAAAACAAAAATACCTTTTCTCAACGTGTTGATCTCGATCTCCCAGGATTATTGTAAACAGAATGTCTCCTCATTATTCTTCCAGCAACCTGATGTATAAGTCTCAAAACAAACGTGCAGTATTCATGGTGGATCGGTCACAACACTCTCAATGAATGACACACACACAGACACACACCCACACGTTAAACTCCAGAAGTGAGCAGCTCAGCTTTCCCGAATGTTACGGGACGCACCTGTCGGGAGTGCTTAGCCGACATATCCGAATCATTCACGATCCGGAGGACTCTGTTACGAGCGAATACGACTATGTTCAGACAATGATAGGACATTCCAGATCATAGAGGATAATAATCGTGATCTCAAACGGGAGCCATAATCGGTACTGTGTGAACGTCGCATGAACGCCGCAATATGGTTTGCATAAGTGTAGTTTAAAGATTCAGTGTAAGCTTTAACCCTGAACCCTTTCCAACACTCTTGTAACGTCAAGGCAAAACTTTGTTGAGGTTGAACGTCGTTTCAACATTGTAACAGTCATAGCATAGACGGTCTTAGTTGTCCCACCTCTGTACGCCACTCAACATAGTATACAACCCCCCCCCCCCCCCCCCCCCCCCCCCCCCCCCCCTTGTACTCCACACAACAGCCGTTCCAGGTAACGTGCTACTATCCCACGTATACTACTCATCTAGACGGTACTCTTTGGTACTGGTTGTCCCATCTCTGTACACCACTCAACAACCTTCCAAGGTAGCGTGCATCTATTCCACGTATACTACTCACCTAAACGGTACTGGTTGTCCCACCCCTGTACTCCACTCAGCAACCTTCCAAGGTAACGTTCTTCTATTCCACGTATACTACTCATCTAGAAGGTACTGGTTGACCCGCCCTTGTACTCCACACAACAACCTTCCCAGGTAACGTGCTACTATTCCACGTATACAACTCATCTAGACGGTACTGGTTGTCCCGCCCTTGTACTCCACACAACAACCTTCCCAGGTAACGTGCTACTATTCCACGTATACAACTCATCTAGACGGTACTGGTTGTCCCGCCCTTGTACTCCGCACAACAACCTTCCCAGGTAACGTGCTACTATTCCACGTATATTACTTATCTAGAAGGTATTGGTTGTCCCGCCCCTGTACTCCACACAACAACCTTCCCAGGTAACGTGCTACTATTCCATGTATATTACTCATCTAGACGGTACTGGTTGTCCCGCCCTTGTACTCCACACAACAACCTTCCCAGGTAACGTTCTTCTATTCCACGTATACTACTCATCTAGAAGGTACTGGTTGTCCCGCCCTTGTACTTCACTCAGCAACCCTCCCAGGTAACGGGCTACTATTCCACGTATACTACTCATCTAGACGGTACTGGTTGTCCCGCCCTTGTACTCCACACAACAACCTTCCCAGGTAACGTTCTTCTATTCCACGTATACTACTCATCTAGAAGGTACTGGTTGTCCCGCCCTTGTACTTCACTCAGCAACCCTCCCAGGTAACGGGCTACTATTCCACGTATACTACCCATCTAGACGGTACTGGTTGTCCCGCCCTTGTACTTCACACAGCACCCTTCCCAGGTCTAGTGCTACTATTCCACGTATACTACTCATCAAGACGGTACTGGTTGTCCCTCCCCTGTACTTCACTCAACAACCTTCCCAAATAACGTGCTACTATTCCACGTATACTAACTCACCTAGAAGGTAATGTTTGTCCCGCCCCTGTACTCCACTCAACAACCTTCCAAGGTAACGTGCTACTATTCCACGTATACTACTCATCAAGACGGTACTGGTTGTCCCGCCCCTGTACTCCATACAAAAGCCCTCCCAGGTAACGTAAGCACAGTCGTGGGCTGTTAATCCAGGGGCTGTGAGTTCGAAGCCCAGTTATGTCAACATGATACTGCTAAGTTAAAATGTTGCAGCGGGTGTTTAAAGTACTTGTTAAACAGTTCACAAATATAATCAATAGTTTACACGTACACATCTTGAGAGAACACGTAGAATACACGTATACAAATTTACTATATGTTTGATAAAGAAATATTTAATTTAAATTAAACAACAGACGAACGGCAAGTCGCGGTACGACAGTCCTGGTGGAGTGCTGTTAGGCAAGGCACATGTCCTGGCCAAGTACTGGTTTGTTTACTCAGGGACCATGAATAAGTGAACTGTGTTGAAAGCGGCGTAAACTCACACATAAATAAAACAAACAGACGGACGGACGGACAGACAGACAGCCCGATGGAGAGACATACGAAGTAGAAGTGTTCACAACGTAAAATGTACTATGTGTCTCCGACCAGTAGTATTGTTAACTTACACAGGGCACCATTTAAACAAACAAAAGTCGGTATAAAGTCAATAGTGTCAGACAGTATATCACAATGATTGTGTACGTGGGCCATGGCTCAAGTTGCTTCTGGAAGTATTCTTTTTTACAGTCTTAACGCTTTTCAAGATATAAAACAATTGAAGCAGACGAATATGATAATAACTATGGACAAATATGTAAAACTCTATAAATGAAAGTAATATATTGATTTGAGTTGAAAACATTGTGGCAAAAGTCGCCTGTTGCATATACGTCCGAATGCGCCTACACGTGGACAGGGGTCAAACGAGGTCGGGTGGTTAGCACTTACAGTTCGAGGTCGTCGTTCGAGCTTCGACCCGTTGTAGGTGCATGGCGGACTATTAATGAACAAGACATACTCCCTGTATGTAACCCTAGCAATCGCGGCGGCATAATGGTTAGCGTCGGGGATACGGGGTTCGATCCCAAGTCACAGCTATGTGGTCATGATGGAGTGCCATTGGACAAGGCTGTTTACTAGCCTAGTTCTGGTATGTTTAACCAGGGGTCATGAATAAGTGAACTGTCGCCGTGATATAAATAAAACAATCTTGAAAAACGGCGTAAAACCCCTACAGAACAAAGCTTCCTGAAATTATTCATATAACCGGATAGCATTATATATTGTAATAAACTTAAACGCAAGACGGTAGAAACATTTTTTTCCTATTAGTTAACACTATAATTATGTATAACGATTTTTTACTTATTATATATCTATTCGACGGAGACAATAAAAGCAATAAGCAGCAATTATCTTCAATAACAAATTGTGTAAGAAACACTGTATACATAAATACCTTAAAATCTTTCAAATAATTTAAAACTTCTAAAAATGCTTGATTATTGCAGGCAATAAGTAAGACCTCATCCTGTTTATAACCTGTCACCTGTGACCTTTGATATGTGATACATTGAAGTGTGATAGTGACCTTTCAAACAAACATGCCTACCATGTTTCATGAATCAAGCTCTTATATTGTTCGAGTAATCACATAAAACCTCTTCAGCAGATGAGCTTTTAAAAAAAAAGTTTGGTAAAAGAAGAAATTTCTCATCGTGAGCTATTACCCCTTTTACTAAAAGGGGTAATCAAATTTACCACAATGTTTGATACCGACGGTCAGAGTTAGCATTCGGAAGAAGCGTAAACATATCTAATCCTTCCAGTGACAACGGTTGTGGGATAATAAAACATGAACAACGACTTTAATCATGTGTAAAAGATATGTCAATGCAAGAACGCATTTCATATATCATACTGTATGAAGAAATACATGAACGGTATTCTGTAAAAGATCCGCGCGGTCTGATCTGCTACTGCACTGGTCATTTATTATAGAAGGTCTCAAGAAACTTCTGTAAAGACGTATCCTTTTGGACTCTTACGTTAAACATGAATTTCGGTGAGCACCGTTCTTATACGCTTGCTTCTAAACAACAACGTCTTTAAAAATGAATAATACACGACTGGTCGTATCGATTTTAGAAATTCAGGTGTATAGGCATAAACCCTTTCAAACATATTGGAAACTCTATAGCAGACCTTCGGTCAAAACTATGAGACAATTCTATATAATTATAGCAGTGTTTTAAATGAAGAGTTTTACAAAAACATTGTGTCAATATCTCCTTTTTCCACAATGTTTTCGAAAATCGTCAACCGCATAAGGTCACAGTGCAAGTAGA
Source organism: Serripes groenlandicus (assembly GCA_031761405.1). Classification (NCBI taxonomy): domain Eukaryota; kingdom Metazoa; phylum Mollusca; class Bivalvia; order Cardiida; family Cardiidae; genus Serripes; species Serripes groenlandicus. The sequence continues at coordinate 525,991 of JASEVX010000097.1, read as the reverse complement.
AACGTATAAGATTATCTAGCAATGATCCACCATAATAAAGCAGCTCCCGCAATCAATATGCTTGTAAGCAAGAATGGCTGATCGGTATCTGTGGTAGGTTCAAATTGTGTGTCATTACGCCAAGACGGTGTCGATCTGCTGGCATCGTCAAATGGCCGCTCAATGGGCCTGCGCTTTTCCTTTCGAACAGTTTCACGTCCCCGATAACTGTTCAAGGGCGGCGCCGGTGGGGTGCCGCTTCGCCTGTCAGTGCTATTTGGCCGAGCACTGTTCGGGAGCTGATTTGTGCGGACATAATAATTCGAACTGATTGTCCGACGGACCTTCGAATGCCATGTCCCCCCGGGATCTCTGCGTACCCGGACGGTCTTTCCACCGTTCGTTGAATTCAGCTTCTCTGGTCGCATGGAATATACGATTCTGGCAGTTATACGATCACATCGACCCAATCGTTCTAGGTTTTGGAAGACCCACAACCGCCGGTTGTCTGCCGTAACCCAACTGACACCTTTCTTCATGACCGAAATACGGGGAATGTCGGATATCGAGCATCTGGAAAATAATACAATATATCTTATTTATAGTCAAGCACAGTCTGGTACCCGTCGTACTACGGGCGGCAATGTCGACGTGTCTGGTACCCGTCGTACTACAGTAAACTAGTACGTCTGGCATGAACCAACACTATCGACTAGTCTGGTATCCGGCGTACTACAATAAACAAGTATATCTTGCATGAACCAACAATAGCGGATACTCTGGTATCCGTCGTACTACAATAAATAAGTACATCTGGCATGAACCAACACTATCGACTAGTCTGGTTTCCGTCGTACTACAATAAACAAGTATATCTGGCATGAACCAACACTATCGGATACTCTGGTATCCGTCGTACTACAATAAACAAGTACATCTGCCATGAACCAACACTATCGACTAGTCTGTTTCCGTCGTACTACAGTAAACAAGTATATCTGGCATGAACCAACAATATCGGATACTCTGGTATCCGTCGTACTACAATAAAGAAGAACATCTGGCATGAACCGACAATATCGACTAGTCTGGTACCCGTTGCACTACAATAAACAAGAACATCTGACATGAACCAACAATATCGACTAGTCTGGTTTCCGTCGTACTACAATAATATAGGTTTATTGCATTTGTATCGGAAAATATTGTGTTGGACGAGTTCCTTCGGCTGAGTTGCCCGAGCTGGCGGGGTCAGAACTCCGTCGAAGAACGAGTCCCAACACAGTAGTTTTCCATAAGCATGCAATAACCTTTTTATTGTATAATTTGATATTGGCTATTTAAAATGTGTCGTTTTGTTTGTTTGAAACACTTCAATATTTAAAAATTAACGCTCGTGTTTAATTGTTTAGATAAATAAACATTAACGATCTATCGCGCAATTATACTGTCCTTTCCGCTGTTTGCTAGGGTCGTGAAAAATAGAATATACGAACCGCCATTGATGTTCCCCAATTTGGTTTCGACTCGAAATTGATTCGTCGACAAAATGATGTGTAATGCTTTTTCTAACAGTGTATTTCACTAAGAACCCGTGTATTATCTTATTCTGGTATTTACGCCCTTTATTACGATTTTGATGCCCCTTTTGACCTCACAGTATGTTCAGTAAAGCGAACACACATTTTCTATTCTGCGTTGATAAACTTCACATCGGAGAATGACACAAATAATCAAAACACCTACCTTTAAAATAATTATATATGCACATTCATCCTAGCAGTTATTAAATCCCACTTTTGTTCGTCATGTTTTATTGAGCTAAACTTATATAGATCGTCAATGACTATAAAAAACAACTAGGAATATAGCGTATGGCAAAATGTGTACAGTCTACCGTACAAATACCACAATTCATTTAAAATCACGTCACAATATTACGTCAGAAACTACGTACGTCCTAAACTATAACGAGGGCTTGGTGTGAAACGGTTGTATCTAAAAACCTATTTTGAAAACCCTGGTTTAGGGGCAATTTTGACCCCTTTGTAAACAATGCAAATTTAGGTGCCATTGCTCAGAACGAGCAATGGCACCTAAATTTCCATTGTTTACCAAGAAAATTGATTTAATGCTTATAAAGACTTTATGGCGAGGTGATTAACCTTGGTAAAAAAATACTAATTTTAGTTACAACCGTTTCACGCCAAGCCCTCGAATTAAGTTTTTACATTTTACACACATTTTACACACGTGGATGACTTGATTGGGTTTTGTGTGCGTCTACCGAGTTTTCATATCGTGTCTACTAAAACGTTGTTAGCTGGTCTCTAAATTCATAAAAGGCTTGATGGGAGCGCCCTGTTACGTTACTGTATGGAAATAGTTCCGTCCTTAGCAGCACGTGAACACAGATCTTTATGCAATATAAACCCGTGCAATATCAACTGATATTGCATCCTTCGTTCAAATGGAAACAAGGAGGTAAAATATCAAAGTACACAATAAACAAGTTTATTGTATACTTTGATATTTTTCCTTCTATTTTCCATTTGGTAAAAGGATGCAATATCAGTTGATATTGCACGGGTTGATATTGCACTGAGATCGTTTTCATGTAACGCTAAGGACGGAACTACTTTCGCTGTCAAAGAGACGCGCCATCTGTCATTCGATGTAACTTACAGAAAAAGATATTTTCGAGCCATTTGAGCCTAAGAAATCCCGTGATCTGCAAGGTGTGGACATGGATATGTTCATTGACGATAAAAAAGGAAAAACACAAGAATAAGTACGGAACGAGATTTGAAGAATGTACAAAGATGGCTATTTGACAACAAGAGAGAGCCAAGAAATATTGAAATTATTCCAGCTCACCACTTACAAGAATTCACGGCTAAAATGTTTATATGTATTAGAAAAAGTGATGGACAAAATTATGAACCAGTTTCATTAGAGGCTATGAAAAACAGCATAGGGAGACATCTAAAGGAAAGGGACTATGAACATACTCTCATAGACAGAGTGTTTCAAAAGGCAATAAAAACTTAGACTTCAAAGAAAATTAAATTGAATTGAAGAAAACAAGTGATGGGGAGACAACCAAACAAATCCTGCCATATTAGCCCAGAAGAGGGAAATAAAATGTTAAATTGTGGAGCACTTAGTGACCCTAGAAGCTTGATAACAATCTTATTGTTTATGTTTGGAAAGCTGCTTGGCATAAGAGCCAGGGATAAGGCAAGACAGATGACTATTGTTGATATTCAGTTGAAGGTATGTATATATCTGTACAATTTTATAAATAATTTTAACAAAATCCTGCCATATTAGCCCAGAAGAGGAAAATAAAATGTTTAATTGTGGAGCACTTAGTGACCCTAGAAGCTTGATAACAATCTTATTTTTTATGTTTGGAAAGCTGCTTGGCATAAGAGCCAGGGATAAGGCAAGACAGATGACTATTGTTGATATTCAGTTGAAGGTATGTATATATCTGTACAATTTTATAAATAATTTTAACAAAATGCCTTGCATATAATTTCTTTATGTATTTTTTTTCTAAAAAGACTGGATCACACTGTCACATGATTATAATAGATGTCATTTAACTTATTTGAAGACTTGATACATTTGTTTTGTAAATATTTATAAAGGTTCAAATGCATAGATCCAAAAGAAGAGTGATAAAACTTACATTTGTAATTAAAGCTATATAAGGTTCATATTTTATATTTTAAGGAAAAGGATGGGGAGAAATATTTGGAATTGTACAGAGGTCCACAAAAACAAGGGATGGTTCTAATCTGAAGAATGTCAGAGATACAATACTAAGGATCTACTCCTCACATGACAAAGATAATAAAAGGTAAACAATTTAAGAAAATGAATGCATATAGTTATTAACAGTTCTTCAAGTAAATAATTATAGTATCTAGGCTTCACATCAATATATATTTTAGTCTGGTAGAAAAACTAAAAGTGCTGATGAATTAAACAAATTGATTCTGTCATTATGTACTTTTCAAAAAGTGTTTATATATATGTATAACTAAATCACAATTTGGAATCAGTGAATTAGTGTGATGACTAACATAGATATTGATTCAATACACACATAATCCATGAAGTTTTTTAATAAATTGAAGTAAAAAAAAAAAGCTGTAACAGTTTGATGGAAAATAGTTCCATCGATACAAATTTAGCATGTTTCTTATATATTTTATTTCAGAAATCCAATTTATCTAATTGAATTTTACATACAAAAAGTCCAACATCATAGATGAAAGCCTACAGCCCCCTTTTTCTTACCCCAATACCCCTGACTAGAATCACAGAGAGAGGAGAACCATGGTAAATACAAACATTTATACATAATGTACACTTAACATATATTCATTCTTAGATTGTACTTGATATAATTAACTGTAATACATTGTATTGTGCATACCAAGTATCTAAAGAATGACATTGTTTCTATACATCATTAAATTTGCATTTCCAGATAAAAGAGAATGGGGAACTATTATGTTGTGTCTGCAGATTTGAATTTGGTAAAATGTTGTTGTTAATTAAAAGAAATAGTGTTATTTAATATATTATTTGAAGCTATGCATGAAAATATCAATTGATAATAGCAGTAATGTATCAATAAATTATCCTCATGTTTTATCCAAGGCCAATGGTAGAGAACACACTTGGAAAATCGATGAAAGATGCAGCTTCCATGGCTAAAATTGACAAAAAAAGTCACAATCCACAGTGTCAGAAAAACCACAGTCACTTCTCTATCTAGACCTGGTGTTTTATACTCATTTTATTGACAATAAAAATGATAAGTATAGGGTCAGTATAAACATAAGAATAATGAGATGAAGTGAAGAAGAAACTATACAGAGTTTAAATCCATACCAGAACAAGATATCCAAGAGACGAGGTACCTATGTTTCTTTGTTGTTTTATGTCGCTTTCTAGATGTTAAAGGTGCTGAACACCAGGGGGATAACCTTTTTGAAATGTTGAAACACCTGCAAATGTTGCTTATAGTGACAACAAAGTAAGTAATAAATAGTTAAAAACTGTTTGGGCAGTAAATGTTGAAAAACAGTCAATTGAAAGTCAGGAACATGTACACACTTTGGCTTACTGGGTATGTCTACCCGGTAACAATGAATCATAAACGACCAATATTTATGTTTATTTTACTGGAAAGTGAAATTATATTTTATCCCAGAGTTATGATTCTAATATTTGAAGACAACTTATTTATGTAATGCAGTTTATTTAAGTTTTGCAGTTGTAAAACTTTGACTCTACCATCTATAATAATGGAGTTCAGAACGTTAAATATATTTCACAATATGAAATTTAAATTGAATTTGTATTTGTATATGAAATTGAATTTGTATTCGTATGTGTAACAATGATGTACTTATTTTGGACAAGTTGAAAATAAAGTATCTCTCTCTCTCTCTCTCTCTCTCTCTCTCTCTCTCTCTCTCTCTCTCTCTCTCTCTCTCTCTCTCTCTCTCTCTCTGTCTATTTGTATCTGTCTAGTCTATGTCTCTCTCTCTCTCTCTCTCTCTCTCTCTCTCTCTCTCTCTCTCTCTCTCTCTTTTCTCTCTCTCTCTCTCTGCATATATGTCCCCCTCTCTATCTCTGTCTATATGTATGTCTGTATGTCTGTGTGTGTGTGTGTGTGTCTGTCTGTCTGTCTCTCTCTCTCTCTCTGTGTCTTTCTCGATGTATCTCTCTTTCTCTATGTATCTGACTCTCTCTCTGTCTCTCTGTATCTGTCCGTCTCTCTTTTCTCTCTCTCTCTCTCGCCCCCCTCTCTCTCTCTCTCTCTCTCTCTCTCTCTCTCTCTCTCTCTCTCTCTCTCTCTCTCTCTCTCGCTCTCAATCTCCCCCTCCCCTTCTCTCTCTTCGCCCCCGCCGCACATGTATATATACACACAAAAAGTATCATTTTACCTTCCTTCACAAAGATCGTCCAGCGTTTCTCCAATATGTTTACAAGAATGATTGCTTCTTTGGTCGAAATAATTATTGATAGTGTCCTGTGAGAATAGTATATCCGACGGTTTTATCGTAACTGATGATTCAAACATTTTCGAGTCATATGAGCTTGCTTTCATTCATTTTTCGAAATATTGGCTCTAACTCGAAGTCGCTCAACGTCATCTAGTGTTATCATTATTGATCCAGATTCAATATGACGCAACTATTTTTCGAAAATGCAAAGCGAAACTAGGAATGATTATCTGCGTTCTGCGCAGCAGTATGATAGCTCACGCTTTGTTACCGGTCATGCGACTTACAGAGGATGAATAAGCTGTTATTTCATTAGTGTGTCGGCTAACGTTCGCTGACATAAAGTTTTACGGAACGCACTGCTCTACTGAATAACACGCTGAATTCCTGCAACTGTAAACATCACCGCAGTTTTTACATCTTGGCTGAGTACCAACAATGGATACACATATTGATTTAGTTTACGGAAGTGAACACTGTACTTAGTTGAAAGTGCAGACCAATCATCTATCCACATTGTTCGAAAATGTAGTTAAACGCCTTACATACATGTTGCTTCATTAAAGGTGTGTATTTAAATCTACGTTTTAAATCATTCTTACACGTTTAACCCTTTCTCAAATACATACAATAAATTTACAGAGGAAAACTTTGAAAACATCATGGAAGAAACACAGAGGTTGCAACTTCTCTCTATAAATGGAGATAAAATTAATTGAAAATGTGAAATTAGTGTTGCATAAAGAAAACTCGCTCCTTATGAGCGATTTCTTCTTTTTGCTAAACCGTTTTCAGAAGTGATCTGCTGCAGATGCGTCAGAACGCGTCTATATGTAGGAAAAGCTGATTGGAATCCGTAATATAATTGATCATTGCAAGAAGTATGTCTTATTTATACGGAGCGTATCAACTGAAGTGTATGTTACATGTATATGTAATAACGAGCGATTTCATCTTTTCCAACACTGTTTCAAATTTATTTCATTAGTTATTATTTAATATATAGAATGCGTTTCTGCCTAGATGTTTTTAAAAAGCACCGCTGTCACTGGAGTCAAACAGCCTGCTGATTGATTGATTGTTTGGTGTTTAACGTTCCTTTTAAGTTATATCACGGCGTTTCCTTGGTAAGTTACCAATACTACTGATCCATTTAGCCCGACACAAGCCAGCCAGTCGTAATGCTAAGCCCGTAACCCTGAGCGCAAAGGGGGGCAGCCGTAACCACTATTTTAAGGATCTTTGGTATGACCTGGCCGGGAATTGAACCCGCGACCTCCCTCACCCGGTGCGGACGCTCTAACACTACACCACCGAGGAAGTCATGCCTGCTTGAAGATGGGTGCTCAACTTGTCGTCGCAATATTCTAAGGGAACAATTGGCCCAGAGGCCATTGTCAATGGAGTGGAACGCATGCGCAGTATGTACATTCTAATCAGAGCCCCATACGTCCGCCTATATGTACCTCTTCTGACAACAAACCAGAAGTGAAACCTTACAATGTAACTTTAAATGTGTTCAAACTGGAAAAATCTATAAGACCAAAACATTGAAGGAAATGTACATGTCAACTCTAGTGAAGTGCAGATCTATATCAACATGTGCCTTTACACCGTTTGATCAAGATCTGCACTGTGTACATACTGTTTACATAAACTTGGCAGAGACTTCTGTCAACTTGTGTAGATTCGAAATAGACGCAGCGGATGAACCGGCTTATCTGTACCTTACACTCTTCAGAAATGGCACCTTTTCCCATGCACTGGCTTACATTTATACCTGTTGGATATATGAACCGTTCCACGAGAACACCAACGTTGTGGACTCTACGTTAAGTATAGACCCGGATCAGCCAAAGCATGCTACGCAGGCTTACCCGGATTTACACTTTTCGCCTCCTGTGGATTTTTCAGAAATCATTACTCTATTCCTCTATTCTCCTGAAACGGAATGTGTCGGCCCGGATCAGTCTGAGTCGATACATAACGCAGAGGCCATAATGTTGGTTTTCTTGCGTGATCATATATCTTATGTAGCGCGTGTGTATTTTTGGAAATTCAGACGAAAATACCGAATTTACTTAGAATAGAAACCGAAAGTGAGCGCGTACAGGATTAAGGGAGGGAATTCGTTCGAAAATTAAAACTAATCTGAGCTATATAGCTCAATGTAACATTAATAACGTTTTAGCGACTTTGAAAGCATATACGCAAATGATATAAATGAAAGACCAACTATTGGATAAGTTTTATATGGGAAAGGAGCAATATTGAACGCAATTAAAGATATATCTATCCCAACTCCCTTTATGTTTAAGCAAAAGTACATACAATATAGATAGAGAAAATACTGATGCATTTAAGTAGGTCTTAAACTATCAGGGTCGCTTGCACAATTCTAGTATAAGATTAAAACCAAGTTCAAATTCTAGTTTAACCGTCGTGGTTTGAAATATCGAAGTTTATCTATTCTCAGACTAGACATCATACCTTATGGTTTGCATAAGTGTAGTTTAAAGATACAGTGTAAGCTTTAACCCTGAACCCTTTCTCACACTGTTGTAACGTCTAGGCAAAACTATGAACACTTTCTACAAATGAATGATTGGTTGACCCGGTCGGCGATTGAACCCGCGACCTCCCTCACTCGAGGCGGACGCTCAAGCACTACACTACCGAGGCATTCATGCCTGCTTCAAGATGGGTGTTCAACTTGTCGGCATAATACTTTTAAGAGAACAATCGGCCCAGAGGCCATTGTCAATGGAGTGGAACGCATGCGCATAGGTACATTCTAATCAGAGCCACATATGTCCGCCTATATGTACCTCTTCTGACAACAAACCAGAAGTGCAACCCTACAATGTAACTTTGAATGTGTTCAAACTGGTACAATACATAAGCCCAAACAGTGAAGGAAATGTTTATGTCGTCTCTAGTGAAGTGCAGATCCAGATCAACCAGTGACTTTACACAGATTGATCAAGATCTGCCCTGTTCACATATTGTTTACATAAGCTTTGCAGAAGCTTTTGTCAACTTGTGTAGATTTGAGTACCGTCGTATCTGTACTTACACTCTTCAGAAATGGCAACGTGTACCTTTTCCCATGCACTGGCTCACATTTATACCTGTTATATATGCATCGTCTCACGAGAAGACCAACCGTGTGGACCCTACATAAAGTATCGACCCATGCTACGCAGGCTTACCCGGACATACACGTTTCGCCTCCTGTGGATTTCATTACTCTATTCCTCTGTTCTCCTGAGACGGAATGTGTCGGCCCGGATCAGTATGCGCAGACTGCGCATGCTGATCTGATCGATACTTTTCGCAGAGGTCATTATGTTATATCTTATGTAGCGCGTGTGTATTTTTGAAAATTCAGACGAAAATACCGAACTTACCTAGAAAAGATACTGAAAGTAAGCGCGTATATTACATGATTAAGGGAGGGAATTCGCTGGAAAGAAAATTAAAACTAAGCGATGAATTACCTCCCCTTAATCATCAACTATTCATCCATCGATGAAAAAGCATGAACTGAGTATAGCTTAATGTTGCATTTATTACATTCAAAACGTTTTAGCGACTTTAAAAGCATATACGGAAAAGTTATAAATGAAAAACCAACTATTGAATAAGTTGTTTACGGGTAAGTTTATTTTCGAATTCACAACCCCTCGACTGATAGCCCGATTCGCTAACGACTGAGTCTATGTGGAAAATCAGCCAGTTGCTTGGAAAGTATGTTGTATGGATTACTAGCATGAGAAAGCTAGGAAACACATGAGTAGGTGAACTGGCCGCCGTGATTTTACTGAAACATTGTTGAAACGGCGTTAAGCCAGAATCAATCAATCAATCCGTAATTTGAATAAGATAGAGTTGAAACATTGTGGCAAATGGAATATTGATAATAAATTATAGTGATTGGTTTTAGTTTATACTGTTCTCATGGCGATATGATTACATTACGGCGGCCAGCTCATCTAGACGGTACTGGTCTTCCCGCCCCTGCACTCCAGACAGCAAACTTCCCAGGTAACGTTCTACTATTCCACGTATACTACTCATCTAGACGGTCCTGGTTGTCCCGCCCCTGTACTCCACACAGCAACCTTTCCCAGATAACGTGCTACTATTCCACGTATACTACTCATCTAGATGGTACTGGTCATCCCGCCCCTGTACTCCCCACAGCAACCGTCCCAGGTAACGTGCGACTATTCCACGTATACAACTCATCTCGACGGTACTGGTCATCCCGCCCCTGTACTCCCCACAGCAACCGTCCCAGGTAACGTGCGACTATTCCACGTATACAACTCATCTCGACGGTACTGGTCATCCCGCCCCTGTACTCCCCACAGCAACCGTCCCAGGTAACGTGCGACTATTCCACGTATACAACTCATCTCGACGGTACTGGTCATCCCGCCCCTGTACTTCCCACAGCAACCGTCCCAGGTAACGTGCGACTATTCCACGTATACAACTCATCTCGACGGTACGGGTTGTCCCGCCCCTGTACTCCACACAGCAACCGTCCCAGGTAACGTGCGACTATTCCACGTATACAACTCATCTCGACGGTACTGGTCATCCCGCCCCTGTACTTCCCACAGCAACCGTCCCAGGTAACGTGCGACTATTCCACGTATACAACTCATCTCGACGGTACTGGTCATCCCGCCCCTGTACTTCCCACAGCAACCGTCCCAGGTAACGTGCGACTATTCCACGTATACAACTCATCTCGACGGTACGGGTTGTCCCGCCCCTGTACTCCACACAGCAACCGTCCCAGGTAACGTGCTACTATTCCACGTATACAACTCATCTCGACGGTACGGGTTGTCCCGCCCCTGTATTCCACACAGCCACCCTCCCAGGTAACGTGCGACTATTCCACGTATACTACTCATCTCGACGGTACTGGTTGTCCCGCCCCTGTACTCCACACAGCAACCTTCCCAGGTAACGTGCGACTATTCCACGTATACAACTCATCTCGACGGTACGGGTTGTCCCGCCTCTGTACTCCCCACAACAACCCTCCCAGGTAACGTGCGACTATTCCACGTATACAACTCATCTAGACGGTACTGGTTGTCCCGCCCCTGTACTCCAATCAACAACCTTTCCAGGTAACATGCTACTATTCCACGTATACTACTCATCTCGACGGTACGGGTTGTCCCGCCCCTGTATTCCACACAGCCACCCTCCCAGGTAACGTGCGACTATTCCACGTATACTACTCATCTCGACGGTACTGGTTGTCCCGCCCCTGTACTCCACACAGCAACCTTCCCAGGTAACGTGCGACTATTCCACGTATACAACTCATCTCGACGGTACGGGTTGTCCCGCCTCTGTACTCCCCACAACAACCCTCCCAGGTAACGTGCGACTATTCCACGTATACAACTCATCTAGACGGTACTGGTTGTCCCGCCCCTGTACTCCAATCAACAACCTTTCCAGGTAACATGCTACTATTCCACGTATACTACTCATCTCGACGGCACGGGTTGTCCCGCCCCTGTACTCCACACAGCAACCTTCCCAGGTAACGTGCTACTATTACACGTATACTACTCATCTATACGGTACTGGTTGTCCCGCCCCTGTACTCCACACAGCCACCCTCCCAGGTAACGTGCGACTATTCCACGTATACTACTCATCTCGACGGTACTGGTCATCCCGCCCCTGTACTCCACACAGCCACCCTCCCAGGTAACGTGCGACTATTCATCTCGACGGTACTGGTTGTCCCGCCCCTGTACTCCCCACAGCAACCCTCCCAGGTAACGTGCGACTATTCCACGTATACAACTCATCTCGACGGTACGGGTTGTCCCGCCTCTGTACTCCCCACAACAACCCTCCCAGGTAACGTGCGACTATTCCACGTATACAACTCATCTAGACGGTACTGGTTGTCCCGCCCCTGTACTCCAATCAACAACCTTTCCAGGTAACATGCTACTAATCCACGTATACTACTCATCTAGATGGTACTGATTGTCCCGCATCTGTTCTCCACTTAACAACTTTTCTAGATAACGTTGGTTCTATTTCACGTATACAACTCATCTAGAAGGTCCTGGTTGTCCCGTCCCTGTACTCCACACAGCAACCCTCCAAGGTAACGTGCTACTATTCCACGTATACTACTCATCTAGAAGGTACTGGTTGTCCCGCCCCTGTACTCCACACAGCAACCCTCCAAGGTAACGTGCTACTATTCCACGTATACTACTCATCTAGAAGGTACTGGTTGTCCCGCCCCTGTACTCCACACAGCAACCCTCCAAGTTAACGTGCTACTATTCCACGTATACAACTCATCTAGAAGGTACTGGTTGTCCCGCCCCTGTACTCCACACAGCAACCCTCCAAGGTAACGTGCTACTATTCCACGTATACTACTCGTCTAGACGGTACTGGTTGTCCCGCCCCTGTACTCGCCACAACAACGTTCCCAGGTAACGTGCTACTATTCCACGTATACTTATCATATAGACGGTACTCGTTGTCCCGCCTCTGTACTCTACACAGCAACCTTCCCAGGTAACGTGCTACTATTCCACGTATGCTACTCATCTATACCGTACTGGTTGTTCCGCCTCTATACTCAACACATCAACCATCCTTGGTAACGTGCTACTATTCCACGTATGCTACTCATCTATACCGTACTGGTTGTTCCGCCCCTATACTCAACACATCAACCATCCTTGGTAACGTGCTACTATTTCACTTATACTACTCATCTAGACGGTTATGGTTGTACCGCCCCTCTTCTCCACACAACAGCCTTCCTAGGTAACGTGCTTCTATTACAGGTATAATACTTGTGCGTAGCCCATTCATGAAAGTTGAATGACCCTTTTCACAATGACCTTTCCATCCTTTAAGGGGATGGCCGTATCTAAGTTGTGAGAACTCGTGGCTAGACCTGTTTGCCTATAACATATATATTTGTAAATCTACATTTCATTCTGTATGTATAGTTTTTGGGCAATAAAATATGTTTTAAAAAAAATCTAACTTTCGGCAGATTGGTAGACTTTGTCTTTATCGACTTATCTGTCATTAAATTTAGTAAAATATATATAGTAACCATTTGATTTTACTTTATAGAAATATTTGTAATGATGTTCTGGCAAAAGCATAATCAGTTCATTACGTCATTGTGTCCCAATGTTTTTCAAAGGTCGTCGAGTAAAGTTTATCCTTTGACGACTTGGCTGATAAGAGATTCATGTAAAATTTCGCCGGACCATAACAACAACCGTACATCAAAATACATTATAATATAATGGCTGGATAGCGAACAGGGTAGACCAGTATCAAACTGCGCACAATCGATCTTGCTTTTATCAAATTTGGTATTGTATCACTCCAGCGAATCGGGATGAAGGTGTCTTCATATAGGAAAGGGTAAATGCACTTTAGAAATACTGCTATTTTGGCCCTACAGAAGGCCAGACGAGATACAAATTGATTTGAGATCATATAGATATTCCACGTTGATGCATACTAATTTGAGATCATATAGATATTCCACGTTGATACATAATGATTTGGGATCGTATAGATATTCCACGTTGATACATAATGATTTGGGATCGTATAGACATTCCACGTTGACGCACTTTAAAGATATCCTGTCATAAAACATTGATTGATTGGGGTTTAACACCATTTTCAACAAATTTTCAGTGATATCACGGCGGCCTGGTGGAAGACAAATGACGATAGACTTTTGTCGAACGTCGGAAAGAGTATTGGCCTAGGTGGGGTTCGAACTCACACCCCCTGGATTGACAGCCTGCTTCGCTACCGACTGGGCTACCGTGGCCTGACTGGCATACAACAAGTGGGTTAACTTCCAGTTATTTGTCAGAGGGTACATTTAAATATAGATTTCCACTAGAAACCAACATGTGGACTCCGCGTGATGTATCGTCCAGATCAGCCTGCGCAATCCTTGCAGGCTAATACGGGCCGACACATTCCGTCTCAGGGGTATATAGGTATAGACTAATGAAAAGGTATCTGTCCGTGTTATCCTGTGCGGCATGCTTTAGCTGATCCGGGTCTGTACTGTGCGCAGAGTCCACACTGTTGGTTTTCTCGTAGAACGGATCATACATGTACGGTGAATACTCTGGTGAGACTATGGGGGTAGACAGTCTCGCCTAAGTCTTCACTGTAAGTAGCTGCATCTAGGCCCCAAATCGCTAGACGCGGCTCATACTCAAAGAAAATATTTTTCATATACACCCTATATGATAAACTTCCCTTGTATATATATTTAACTAGTTTAAACTTACTTATTTTACATCTATTACGATACAAGCTTTAAGCTTATATTATTCACGATCTATATCTGCTTCTTGAGACCTAACCAGTTATCACACCATCTGTGTGGAACAATTCCAAAGCAGAACCCGCTCATCACGGGGATTCGAATCTGGCACCTTTGATACGAGAACCGCCGCCCTCCACACATTCACGACGAATATATCTAGCATTGGGGGCGAGAGACCATACTTCAATATCCGGATTAGTCATACCGAATAGTTTAAACATGGAAGTGATCGCTTACCTACTTGTCACTCAGGGTTAAAGGAATAGCAATAAAATATGAGCCGTCCCACGAGAAAACCAACATTGTGGACTCTGCGTAAGGTATCGACCCGGATCAGCCTAAGCATGCCGGACAGACGCTTTTAGCCTCATGTAGATTTTCTGTTTCAGGAATCATTTCTATAAACATCTATCCTCCTAAGACGGAATGTGTCGGCCCGGATTAGCCTGCGCGGACTGCGCAGGCTGATCCGGGTCGATACATTACGCAGTGACAATAATGTTGGTTTTCTCGCGTGACGGCTCATATGTATTTAACTCTTTCAGCGTCAAAGGCAATAGTGAGCTTCTTGCAAACAATACAGATTCATGGTGTGTCTGTTCGTAACGAGCTGTCTCACCTAAAATCAGCGTTGTTTGCCATGTAGTTATCAAAACATTCCAAAACTCTTATAACATATGAAATAGAGTCGCCCCCGACTTTAGTTTAAACATCATTCAGTAATTTTCAATATACAATTCAATACATAATCAAATTTTCAACTTTTGAAAAAAAAGCTACAGATTATTTTAAATATCTCCCTTTAACTTACGACTTTGAACATGTAAGATCGAGTCTACTTCAAACTGTTTAAAAATGTAGTTAAAAATCGGCATGGGAAGAAACAAGAATACGACAGGTGTATCCGCCTGGTTTAAAGGGACTGAACACCATAATGGTCCAAAATCGTTATATTTTATACTTATTCTAATTAATCCAAAATACGTCGATATATATGTAACGGAATGTTGTAGAAGGTCGTACAAGTCTTATTTTTCATTATTTCATAGTAATAGGAAATAAGCAGTTAAAAAAAGGTCCGCTACGTGTTTTACCGTTTAAAAATACTTTGGAATGTCCTCTTGCTCATTTGAATTTGTGGATTCAATTCAGCATTCTCTAACACTATCGACTCATTACATTCATGTATGCGTGAGTGTAAGGAACAACAACTCTGGGAAGGAGATTCTCAATTCGGTTGTAGTGATCACGTGATAAATATACAGCAATATTTTAAGATTTACTGGGTTGCTAACCCAGTAAATTTTACAATGCAAAATAACGAAAAATCTCCGCAATATTAATAGTGTGCATATATTGTAATACATCAGTCAGCAAATCTCAATGCCTTACATGCAAAAACATCAAGGTAATAGCAATTTTTAACAATTTTCTTTTTTTTTCGCTTTTTTCTCATATGGGATTCAGTCCCTTTAAAGGTTGAGGAGAAAACGATTTAACAGGTTTGTTGCAACGTTAACATTGGCTAGCCGAATCAACCAATCAAACGTTATATTTTGACTAGCGCTCGTCGAGCAGTCCACTCTGAATACACTCCGGGTTAAAATAGATTTCTTGTCTCACAATGTTTTCAAAAGTCGTCTGCTACAGAACATTTCAAATTACGTCGGTATGGCGAATGAGGGTTAAAACTTATAAATGTGTCACGAGGCTTTATCTTTAACCTTTGTCAGCCGAACACACATTTTGTCTACCGATGTTTTTAAAATTGTGATAAAAGCAGATGTTATCCTTCGTTTGTCCTCCTCTTTCCAAGAGCACGGCTCCGGTAGCTCAGGTGGTAGCAATGTGGGTTGTCAATCAAGGGGATGTGAGTTAAAACCCCAGCTCGGCTCATAATCTTTCCGACGTTTGATAAAAGTCGATGCGACACGCGTCATTCGTCTACCACAAATAGACTAACAGTCCATGTGGAAAAGCAGCCAGTTGATTGGAAAAACTGTTTTGTGGAGTGCTGGTATGCGAAAGCCAAAGAGCGTATGGATACGTTAACTGGCCGCCGTGATAAATGTTGATAACGGCGTTAAATCCCAACATAAATCGATCATCCTTGTGACTTTGTTTTACATCCATATCTTGACACAATGCTTTATTGCCAGGCGTATACTCCTTTAGTCTACCAATTGACTCATAAAACAAAGGCTTGGTTTTCTTATTGGGATAAAAGCAGCTGTCATCATTCGTCTGCCCTTCCTTTCGAGAGCCGAGCCCTGGTAGCTCAGTCGTTAGCGACGCGGGCTATCAATCCATGGGTTGTGAGTTTGAACACAATCTAGGTCAACAGTCTTTCCGACAGTCTTTCCGACGTTTGATAAAAGTCAATGTGTCACGCGTCATGTTTCTTACACAAATAGAGTAACAGTTCATGTGGAAAAGCAGCCAGTTGCTTGGGAAAACTGTTTTATGGAGTACTGGTATGCGAAAGCCAGAGAACATAGGAATACGTTAACTGGCCGCCGTGATATGACTGAATAAATGTTAATAACGGCGTTCATCAAAGGGACTTTTCTTTTGCATCTATATGTTATCGTTACTTTTTACCTTGACGTTGCTGAGTCGAAAACTGTTTTTCACCTTCAAAGGCCTTAAGCACTTCCAATAAATCTTCAGCAGGTGACTTGTAAACATCTAAGCAAAAACAGGGCAAACATAACTTGTATAAAGGAAAGTATAATTACTGAATAGAGTTGAAAACATTGTGACAACAGGAAAAAAAGCTTATCGTGACTCTTCTGCTTCATACGAATGTCTTATGATGAGAGCAGTCTTTTGAAATAACTCAAAGATGACGTCATCTTTTCGGAACATTTTTGCCAGTTCGATAGTTGCCTATTTCCTGTACTGAATTAGAATAATCGCAGTTCATCAGTTTATCCAATGAATAAGTACATAAGTATGAACATGGGATTTCCAGTTTGTTTGCATAACTAGAGGTTCAGAGGTAGATCCAAATACAACCGCAGCGGGATTGATCCAAGTTAGATTTGTGCGACCTATCCCGTAGCAGCATACTAAACAAGGGATAGTCAACAGGTTCGCTTCCATGATATCTCTCGATGTCAAATAAGGGTTTTAGAACATGTAAAACGCTCCTTATCTTGAACTCTGTCGTAGTCTGAAGTACATTCCCCTTATTACTGCATACCATAGAAAGTCAGGAATTGTGCGACCTTCCCCGACTACCGACCAAAGACTTTCAAAACGGTAGTAATCAGGGGCGTAGCTCCCTTTAGGCACTGTAGGTCTATCGCCGCAGCTGCATTTTGGGGCATTTTTAGAAAAAAAATGTGTAGACACGTGCTTACAGTGCCTAAAGGGAGTTAAGCCCCTGGTATGACACTATTTAAACAAACTAGCACAGCTAGCTAGGCAGAAAATAATAGTATTAACTTATACGTTCATCTGAACCCAAAATGATCTTTAACATTTCCCTTCTGCCATCTCCGTAGCAGACGACTTTTGAAATCATTGTGACAAAAGACGAAATTGTTCATCATGAGCAATTTCTCCTTTTGCCAAACTGATTTTTTTAATTTTATTCAATAGTTACACTTTCATTAATAGAGATATTCTAAGTATTTTCAACGTCGCCTGCCGTATTTTCAACGTCGCCTGCCGTATTTTCAACGTCGCCTGCCGTATTTTCAACGTCGCCTGCCGTATTTTCAACGTCGCCTGCCGTATTTTCAACGTCGCCTGCCGTATTTTCAACGTCGCCTGCCGTATTTTCAACGTCGCCTGCCGTATTTTCAACGTCGCCTGCCGTATTTTCAACGTCGCCTGCCGTATTTTCAACGTCGACCGCTTGGTTATGCGGGAAACAGTTTAAAGTCGAATGTCAATCTTAATTGTTATCTGGTCTAGTAGACTCGTACTTACTTCATGATGTCGAGTGTGATTTAAACAGCTGGTCAGTTTGCGTCCTGTTTCTGACTGACAATATACTCGCGAAGCAGGCTTTCTTAGTTAAAATGTGTTCTCTTACATATATAATGCTAATTAAAAAGTATACGCTCCGAATTGAATTATCTTTGAATTTACAATTACATGTTATGATTGAGCACGTGGAACGCTGATGGATTTACTCCTGGATACATGTAGATGCAGCTTCAATGCTCATTACCCATTTATAGCATTATGGATCATTTCCACCGCTTAGTGGTAAGAGCGTCAACCTCATGAGCGGGGGATCAGGGTTCGATCCCAGGTCGGGTCATACCATACTCTTTAAAAAGGCCATGGCGCTCAGGTTTTCGGGGATAGCAATACGACATATGCATCGGTGTCAGAATAAAAAAAAATACCGATAATACTGATAAGTTACCCACAGTTGAAAGTGGCGTAAAACACATCAATTAATTATTTCTTTATTTTATAGATGTTATGATTTTCTTTTTGATTCAACGAAACGGAGAGCTAAGTCGTTCGTTTTCTTATTTGGCACCATTCGCATTCTTGATTAAGTTTTGCATACTAGGATTTAATTTTCAATCACACACGCCGCGCGAAGAGCTATGCTGTCCAATGACAGCTCTTGTTCATTAAGAAAAACGAATCGATATTTTTACAATTCGAATCAAAATGTAAGAATCCCGTATGGATCACCTTGATAGGACAATTGAATGAGAAAGTAAGACAGTGGAAAACAGGAGTAGAATGGTAGAGCGTTGGCATTTCGTACCAAAGGTCCCGGGTTCGAATCCCACGATGAGCGGGTTCTACCCTTTACGGGTTTTTCCCCACCTCACAAACAGCGCGAGTAATTGTCTCAAGGAAGCAGCCATCGAGCTTGATTAATTTAACCTGAAAACTGGTTTCTTAATTCGATGTAAAATAGATAAGTTTAAATTAAACTAAGATAAACGGAATGATTTGGTTATAACACGTGGCCAGACACAGCGAAATGTGATCAGGACAGAAATAGCTGGATGACATGTATGTAAGGCCCTGTAGTGCAAAGAGACAAAAGGAATCAAGTCCAATATGGCGTCTTGGTATGTAGTGATTTTAACTAGTTATCTGATTTGATCGTTTACTCTTTATTTAACCCTTCTCTGCGTACAACCTTACGACATGAAAACATCTAAAGACAAATAGGCAAAACATCTAAGCAAAGCTGGGAAACTATCTAAGCAAATATCAGGAAAAACATCAAGGCAAAATTAAGGAAGATGTGAAAGTATAAGTATTGATAGTGTTGAAAACATTGTGATATTTCTTATTATGAGCAATTTCCCCTTTTCCAACAATTCTTTTTCTAAAATCATCTGCTGCAAACGCGTCAGGACTGTACGTATTACATTGTTGAAAAAGTAGCTCTGTAATGAAAGTAGCATTGGAGTTCAAAACATTATGGGTTAAGTAGGAAAACGGTCGTTTTTAGCAATTACTCATTTTGTCTCACAATGCGTTCAATTGTCGAGTGCTGAAAATACGTTTTATCATGTTTATCTCTGTCGCTGCCAAAGTGAATTAAAGGCTTTTGCAAACAATGCAGATTTGGGTGAACGAGCTGTTACTCCTGAAAACTGCATTGTTTGCCACTTAGACAATAAATTTTCCTGTTGGACGAAAAAAGGAGTGGTCCAATTTTTAACATGGAAGAGTCAATTTTGTGAAATTCGGCAGTGAAACGCGACTGATGAGTGGCGATTTGCAAAACGAAATCAACCATTACATATTTGCGACAAGTGACAATGACAATGACAATATTTTATTGACATAAGGCCACCGGCCCATAACAATTATATTTACATCATATAACATTTTCACACAGCACTTGTTTGACAGTTGACCTTATATGATATGTTAAGATCTGTCTGTATTGAAAGCATACGAGAATGAAACAATTGGTATCTTAAATGTGGTTTATATAAAACCTTGAAAACATTGATGCGAAATGAGAAATAAGTTATTTTGAGCAGTTTCTACTTTTCCCATCATGTTTTGAATTAGTATCTACGATAGAAGCATATTTTATTATGAAAAAGCTAAAGGTTTACACATAGACATAGGCATAAATTATGTTATCACGTCGTATAATAGTTGATTCATGTACTTATAACATATACTTTATTACTTTCTATAATATATACATATGCATACGTTTTGTTATAGCATTTTAAATTCACTGCTGCGACATTTGCGATCAGTGAGTGTAGTGCCAGATAATGTCACATTATTCACGAAGTCTGATCTGGCTTCTTACTTTTCGCAGATAAATCATTGAAGGTTTCAAGAAATGTTTGTTTGGACCCTTACGACGAATGTACAGGCAGATGTTTATTCTCACGTGCAATTATAGTGATAATTTAATAATCCGTCCCGCGAGAAAACCAGCAATGTGGTCTCTGCGTAACGTATCGACCCGATCAGCCTAAGCAAGCCACGTAGGCTTACCCGGATGGACACATTTCGCCTCCTGTGGATTTTCTGTTTCAGGAGTCATCACTCTATACCTCTGAGACGGAATGTATCTGCCCGGATCAGTCTGCGCGGACTGCGAAATCTGATCTGGATCGATACATTACGCAGATGCCAAAATTCTCGCGGGACGGCACATATGGTTGGTTTTCATGGATCACCGCTTATTATTTGTAACGTAATATGCGACTATAAATACAATATTTGCGATAAATATAGAATAATATTTCGTGCAGTCAAATATTGTCTACCTTATTCGCTTCCCAGTCATTGATTTTCAGCAAAGAATGCTTCAACGAATATACAACGACTTGTATAGAATCAAGACTGATGCTACCAATTTCAATGATTTACCGTAATAAGGATTATTATATAGATAAAATATAAACCCTTTTTTGCAAAAAAAAAGTTTAAACAAGTTTCATAGAATGTTGTGTCGCCTTTGTGGTGTAGTAGTGAGCGTCCGCGGGTTCGAACCCCGACCGGTCATACCAAAGACTTTTAAAGTGGTAGTAATGGCTGACCTCTTTTGCGCTCAGGATTGCCGAGTTAGCATTACGACTGACTCGCTGGTGTCAGGATAAATGGACCAGTAGTATTGGTTCATGCAACATACCCAGGAAACACTGTGATATAACTGAACAATTGTTGAAAGCGGCGTAAAAACCAAATATTCAATCAATCATTCGCGATAACTCGAAAAAGATCCATAACTTACTTCGCGTTATAAAGATATTAGAGCGATTGCACGATTTATGTTTAATTCATGTTTCTTGATCAGCTCCGTAATTCACTTATACTTGAGGTATTATTATAATCAAACCACTGAAATCTAGGTGGGACGGTTGTTTTGGTGACAGACATGTGTGTACACAATAGGTCACAAAAACAAATCAAATGAAAACTGTGTTAACGGTCTGGAGTCGTTTATAATACCCAATCGTCATACAATTTGGTCAGAGTGTTTGTGTACATAACCTGATATTAAAAACAATGTCAATAGATCAGTTCCAAGGAAAACCTTAATGATACCATAGAAGTAACATGTTATAGCAATTAATCACACAAATAAGTCTTCATTAGCAATTTGAGCCAATGGTTCTAAAGAAAATGCATGTAAAATTTCACTTCAAAATTTCGCTACAAAAAACCTCTATGCTTTAATTTTCAGAAAAAAGTTCATTTTTGAGAATCAGACGTTAATGACCGTTTCTTACACAGATCTTACTTGGTGAGAATGTGTAATTAACACCTTCAGGTTGAGTGTAACAGGGATTAAATGGATAATTATAATTAGAAAAAATGTCAATTTGAGCAATTATACTACTTTGAAAGTTATCAGGTGCTTGATTTTCGTATATATACATGGACAACTATCTAAGCCCTGTTACATGTACACAGTTGAGAGGACTTGGATCATAATGTCCTCGTGGTTATTAATAATTTCAAAGAAACTACTTAAATTGTCTTTTTCTACCTTTTATAACCACTAATACTGCAGATTGTCACACTTACATGTAGAATAACATGCCGGATACTTCCCCTGTGTGATTATCAGCCCTAACCCTCACACGAGCATTGCAATCATGGCAGTGGATATAATGAAATCTGGTTTGAATGTGGTTCGCATAGTCAATTCAAAATCCCATGGGCATACTTAATTTAAACAGCTTTTTTAAAGCGACTAACCTCTTTTGTAAAGGAAGGTATTCATATTCTAACCCTATACATTTCTTGTGTACATATACATGCAACCGCCTGTCTGACCCTAATTTAACCGTCCCATCAGTACTTCCAGTGCTTTGATAATATATAAATATTGCATGGCTTCCAGTGTGACAGTGCATATTGTCAACATGAGGAAAATACTGTTACCCGAGGCGAAGCCGAGGTTAACAGTATTTACCCGAATGTTGACAATATGTATTGTCACACTGGAAGCCATGCAATATTTATTGTATTATACCGAACACAATTAGACGTTTATTCAATTTATTCTGTACCTTTGTAGAGGAGGTGAACATTATTAGTTATTGGGTTTGTTACTGACCCACTACGGAAATATAGGGGGTCTGTAGGATTAATAGGGGGCGAGGCGATAGCCGAGTCCCCCTATTAATCCTACAGACCCCCTATATTTCCGTAGTGGGTCAGTAACAAACCCAATAATTGATTTATTTCATCGACCACCTTTCATGAGAAAATAAAATTGATATTGTTTCATTTACATTAACGTTTACAATATGTCTAGAAGAAATTTACGGGTTTTGGCGCCAAATGAGCGTTATGACGTCAAAAACCGCTGACGTGACGTCATTTTCCTAGTATTCGGTCCCAATATTTTTAAAATTCCTAGTATTAAACCCACTTTAATAATGAAATGAAACTTGGTCATGAAAGGTGGTTGATGAAATAAATCAGTTATTTAGTCTGTTACTAACCCTCTACGGAAAAAATATTGTGTTCATTTTCATATATTTTAGTTTTTTTTGTGTTCATCACTTTTGCTTCGCGATTTCATAGAGAGTGATCAGGTTTTTTTGTTCATACCCCCATAAAAACGAAAAAAAGGCTCTCCATTCCTTAAACACACAATTTACAGTTGTAATATTGTTAGTGATTTACGTCATTTTGGGATAGAAAAAGGTGATTTTAAAGGAAGAATGGATGAATGGCGGCCATTTTGTCGACTACTGACCCACTATAGAAATTTACTGACCCACTATAGAAAAATAGTGGGTCACCACGTGACTTCTCTTGTCCAATGAAAAGGCCAGTTTCTAGTGGGAGGTGAAATAAGGGTAGATATACTACAATGTAACACACACATATGAATATACCAGTTAACAGTATACTGTTACATGGCACGCGCGTCTAAAAGGTGACTTTATTGTTTGAAATGACATCATGCATAACCAACATTTTAACGCGCGTGCCATGTAACAGTATACTGTTAACCGGTCAAAAACGTACTGTTAGCATGAGACAGTAAGAAATTGCCCATGATGAGTATATGATAATTTAACATAACGTCAGGTATAATAACATCATCTATTTAGCTACGCTTATAATTATTTCTTTCGCCAGATCGTTGTACGGCGAGTGCCTATGTTATAAGGAATGAAGTAACTCCGATTTTGTTTTTATTTATTGTGTAGTTTGTCGACTCTGGAACGTATGTCCGTCGACAACTGTCACACAAAGCGATTTAAATATAATATCGAAAAATGGCACAGCAGCAGTTCTAGTTGCTAGTATGAACAGTCAGAAAATGCTGTAATGCTGTTTTCAAAAGACGGATCCGTTTAACCCTTTCCCACATATAAACGCTTGCTGACAACTCTACAGCAGACGGCTTTTTGAAAACATAGTGACAAAAGAAGAAATTGCTCAAAACGAGCAATTTCTCCTTTTGCCACAATGTTTTCCACTTTTAGTCATAGGTTATCCATTCAATTATAGAGATTTTCTATCTTTTGACAACATATGTTCAAAGTCGTCTGCTGCAGAATTGCAGTATAAGGGAAAGGGTTAAGGAGACCGTTTGAGATTAGCGATGTTTTCCAATGTTCAGGTAATCGCGATGTCATTGTATTTGATCTATTTGTAGTCACGTTATATGGAGGGAGGATATCAAAGAGGGGTTATCTATGATATGAACTGTCTGTCTAGTGTGTCGTCACTATCAACACTTACCTCTCTTTGGTTGAAAAGATTTCCAGATAAGTATACAACAGTGGTTCTTTTCCGCGTTTCAATTTAAATGCAATTAATTCTAAATTTTAATTGAAGATTTGTTGTTTTTTTCCTTTTATTTAGATTTTTTGTTCACGTTCTCTAACATATTTTCAATGAATTATACTTCGGCGAGAAAAACAACAATATTGGTCCAGACAAAGCATCAGTTGTGTTATTGAGTTGCATGCAAGCGTTTTTACATACACACGACTTTTGAAAACATTGCGGCGAAAGGAGAAAATGTTCATAATTTTGCCACAATATTATATCTCTTTTTAATGATTAATCTCTTATAATAAAACAGCTTTTGAGGAACCTAGTATACTGTTAATTAATGCCGACGACAACATACGGAATTCGCCGAGCCGAGCCTTATATTACGGTTAACAAATGCCGACGACAACATATGGAAATTACCACAGTGCGGATGATCTAGCTTGCTGCCTCAACCAACTTTGAAGACTCAAGAAGAAGAAAGCCTTATCAAATGTGTTTTGTGTTTACTTTTATTTAACATAGCGATCAAATATATATATATATATCACAGTTGTGTTTGCTGTAATGTAAACTACATGTACTTTGGACATTTACATAAATCTAGTCGGACTTCTGTTAATGATATTATCTGATTTAGTTGTCTGTGCCGTTTATGACTTATTTATATGTTCGTGAAGTAGGCAGTCTGACAGTCTGGCAGCCTGGCGGCGTGAAGTTAGCAGTCTGGCAGTATGGCAGCTTGGTAGCGTGAAGTTAGCAGCCTGGCAGCGTAGCAGTCTGGCAGCGTGAAGTTAGCAGCATGGTAGTCTGGCAGCGTGAAGTTAGCAGTCTGACAGCGTGGCAGCCTGGCAGCATGAAGTTAGCAGTCTGACAGCGTGGCAGCCTGGCAGCATGAAGTTAGCAGTCTGACAGTCTGGCAGCCTGGCAGCGTGAAGTTAGCAGTCTGACAGCGTGGCAGTCTGACAGCGTGGCAGTCTGACAGCGTGGCAGTCTGACAGCGTGGCAGTCTGACAGCGTGGCAGTCTGGCAGCGTGAAGTTAGCAGTCTGACAGCGTGGCAGTCTGGCAGCGTGAAGTTAGCAGCCTGGCAGTCTGGCAGCGTGAAGTTAGCAGTCTGACAGCATGGCAGCCTGGCAGCACGAACTAAGCAGCGTGGCAGATTGGCAAAGTAAAGATGTCAGTCTAACAGCGTAAACAGCCTGACAGCGTGAACTGAGTAACCTAACAGCATGGCAGCCTGGAAGCGTAAACCAAATAGAATTACAGCTCGGCAGCCTGACACCATGAAATCAGCACTCTGATAGCCTTGCAGTGTTGGGTTGTCAGCGTAACAGCCTGACAGACAGGCCGCATGAAGTTAGCAGCATAATAACCTGGCAGTCTGGCAGAATGAGGATAGCAGAATGCACAGTTTTACAACAATTATATCAACAATTTCATTTGAACTAAGGCACACCTCTTTACGCAGATTTCGCAGCGTAGGATAGTTTAAATCGCGCTATGATATTGTCACCCGGCCACTACATACAATATTTTTATCATATGTAACGTTAAGATTTAATCAAAGATAAAATGTTAATTTATTGATTACAATCATGTTTTTCCTGCTTTTTTGCCAAACTTAAAATATATACTTTAACAAAAATTACACCTGACTTTTCATGTGAACTAAACCATGTCTCTTTACGTGACATTTCGATTTTAACAGCGCCAGCAGTTCTAGCAGTTCTAGCAGCCTGGAGCAGCGCGAAAAACGCTATGCTTTTTTCACCCGGCCTAGATACAAGATCTTTAGTATATGTTACGTTCAAATAACTTGTCTTTTAAAGATTTTTAAGCAAAGATAAGATGTGAAATATTTTATCAAATCAAGTTGTTTTTCGAATTCTTGTTCACATTTACCTCTATTTCTATCGCTCTCTGAATACGAAATCGCGCGATGTTTCCGTTCATATAGTGAAAAACGAAAAGGTTTTCGGGTTTGAAACTAAAAACCTATTTTGAAAACACTGGTTATGGGGTAATTTTGACTCATTTGTAAACAATGCAAATTTAGGTGCCATTGCTCAGAACGAGCAATGGCACCAAATTTCCATTGTTTACTAAGAAAAATGATTTAGCGCTTATACAGACTGTATGGCGAGGTGATTAACCTTGGTGAAAAAATGCGTATTTTAGTTACAACCGTTTCACGCCAAGCCCTCGATCTGGATTTTCGTTTTGAAAGATTAGAAAAGGTTTAGCAAATAACGCTCCGTTACGGGGTATGGTAAGGTGAAACTTAAATACGACTAAAGTGGCAAAATAAAGTGTTTTAAGTTAATAGACGATAATTTTTTACTATATGATGACCGGAAACATCGCGCGATTTCGTCTTTCGAGTGCGATAGAAATAGAGGTAAATGTTAGCAAGAATTCGAAAACAAACTTGAAAATCTTATCTTTGCTTACAAATCATTAACAGTTATTCGAACATAACATATACTAAAAATCTTGTATCTAAGCCGAGTGAAAAAACGTATAGCCTTTTTCGCGCTGCTCCAGGCTGCTATAACTGCTTGAACTGCTGGCGCTGTTAAAATCGAAATGTCGCGTAAAGAGATATGGTTGATTTCACATGAAAAGTCAGGTGTAATTGTTGTTAAAGTATATACATATGTATTTTAGGTTGGCAAAAAAAGCGAGAAAAACATGATTGTAATCAATAAATTTACATTTTATCTTTGATTAAATCTTAACGTTACATATAATAAAAATATTGTGTGTAGTGGCCGGGTGACAATATCATAGCGCGATTTAAACTGTACTACGCTGCGAAATCTGCGTAAAGAGGTGTGCCTTAGTTCAAATGAAATTGTTGTAAAACTGTGCATTCTGCTATCCTCATTCTGCCAAACTGCCAGGCTATTATGCTGCTAACTTCATGCGGCCTGTCTGTCAGACTGTTACGCTGACAACCCAACACTGCAAGGCTGTCAGAGTGCTGATTTCACGGTGTCAGGCTGCCGAGCTGTTATGCTACTATGTTTACGCTGCCAGGCTGCCATGCTGTTAGGTTACTCATTTCACGCTGTCAGGCTGTTTACGCTGTTAGACTGACATCTTTACTTTGCCAATCTGCCACGCTGCTTAGTTCGTGCTGCCAGGCTGCCATGCTGTCAGACTGCTAACCTCACGCTGCCAGACTGCCACGCTGTCAGACTGCTAACTTCACGCTGCCAGACTGCCACGCTGTCAGACTGCTAACTTCACGCTGCCAGACTGCTAACTTCACGCTGCCAGGCTGCCAGACTGCCAACTTCACGGACATATATGTATATGTATTCAGAACTTAGTTTTATAAACAGGCTTTTTATTTTATTTTTTTTCTATTATTTTTTTTAAACAGTTTTTCTTATTTTTCTGAGCTTACTTTTTAAAAAGAGTGGTTTTGTTTTACAATGACTTTTTTTTATAAACAATACTGTCTCATGTTTCAGAACTTACTTTTAAAAAACTGTTGTATTATTGTTTTGAACTTAAGCTGACCATTAGTATGGTCTCCTACCTTACATTTTGAAGCAATATTAAATTAAACTGTGAGTTTTGTGTGTGTTATCTCTAGTGTGTTTTAATTATAAAGATTTTTTTTCCAATTTACGTTTCTGAGCAATTTTAAATTAAGCTGTCGGTTATTGTGTGTGTGTTATCTTAAGAGTCTTGATTATTAAAAACAAAATGTTAGTTTAAGAGGTCTCATTTTCCGACTGTAATTTTTGAAATAGAATTAGTTTAAGAGATACCGTTTTGTGACGTTACTATAAGAAAGAATCGGATAATTTTATCAATTTCAATGAAATCGGATCGTTTACTTCGTTTTTACCAACGTGTGCTACCAATGCGAAGTTTTTGGTCTGGTTTTGATGAGGTTTATAGTCTAAAATGCGCAGCAACCGACTTTAAGATTATCTCAACAAAACTATGGAAAATCTCTTAAAGTTTTTGCAAACAATACTGATTCAGGCGAGTCAGCTCGTAACGAGCTGTCTCACCTGAAATCCGTATTGTTTGCCTTTTGTGTATCAAAATAGTCCAAACTTTTAATACATGAGAAATGGACACACCCGATTTTGAACATGGAAGAGTCTACTTTAAACAATTCGGCGCTGAAAGAGTTAACTTATATATTAATTATTGAATAGAGTTGAAAACATTTGTTATAAAAGGAGAGATATTGCTCATGACGAGCCCTTTCTTCTTTTGTCACAATATTTTCAATTGTAGTCTACTACAATGGCGCGAGAAAGCGTCTCTATAAGGGTACGAGTTAACTGTTAGTGTGTGTGTGTGTGTGTGTGTGTGTGTGTGTGTGTGTAAGACAGGTTTTTACGGATGCGATTCTGAAAATTGCTCGTAATTATTTATGCATTTTTTAGAATACACTATCTCTGTTGCCATATATGATATATTTTAGAAGTTAAATACATTGTCAATGTATTTTTTAAAACATGTACCTTTTTGCCAGAGTTTTTATATACAATATATCATGCTATATTTTAGAAGTTAAATATATTGTCAATGTATTTTTTAAAACATGTACCTTTTTGCCAGAGTATTTATATACAATATATTATGATATATTTTAGAAGTTAAATATATTGTCAATGTATTTTTTTAAAGCACAAGTACAAGTATCAATGAACACTAGCTTTATATCGTATATGAGCTGTATTCTGCGAAAACAAACCTTAACCCATTCCCCACATCCAACAAATCTTCAGCAGACAACTTTGAAAACATAAACGAGAACATTCTCCATAAATGAGAGATTGAGCAATTTCTCCATTTACCACAATGATTTCGAAAGTTGTCTGCTGCAAAGCATCAGAAAGTGTCTGTATGTGGGAAAGGGTTCAGACCTATATGCGACCAGATGAACCTTCATATCCACATTTTCCTAACTAAGCACGCAGTCTTCGCCAATTTTAAGACCTTATCACACACCAGAATACTAGTCATACAAACGCTAAGTGTGGTTATCCTAGATCACCGCTGATATGCGCTGACATGTTTTACGTAATTACGTAATTATCATTCAACAATTTAGGCGGTGCTTAGGTAAAACAACCTGGTCCAAGTTAATCGGTGATTCAGTAAAACTAACCCTAACGTAATAATTCCACGTGTGTTAGATGCGGTTCTAAAGGTATCCAATCTACTTTGTCAACGACCGTTTTTCAGTTCATAACACACCTTTGGGTGCTGTTCGAGAATGTTCGGACCTACCAACGAACTCCAAGGACGGGGTGTACACGATTTTCCCATTTAGTGATGGATTTCAACAAGGGCAATCAAAAGAAGCATATTGCTACCATTCGGGAGGCCAAATGTGGACAGTGAGTGTTTAAAATTCAGTAATTCACTAAACAACAGGGATATGTTCAGATTTAAGCCGTTCCACGAGAAAACCAACATTATGGACTCGGCGTAATGTATCGACCCGGATCAGCATGCGCAGTCCGCACAGGCTACTCCGGGCCGACACATTCCGTCTCAGGGGGATATAGGTATAGAGTTATGATTCCTGAAACACAAAATCCACAGGAGGCGAAATGTGTGTGTCCGGGTTAACCTGCGCGGCATGCTAAGGCTGATCCTGGTCGATACTTTACGCAGAATCTACAATGTTGGTTTTCTCGTGGAACGGCTCATTCTTCCTATCACTACGAGCGCTAGGGCTTGCGCTAGTTACTCCTTCTGCACATATAGACGAATGTTGATGTGTCTGCATCAAACGAATTTTGAAGACATTGTGACAACACTGTTTGTCTAAATGTTTTCACCTCTATTCAATTACTTCATTTTCGTTAAAAGAGATTGTCCATATTTAAACAAGTCAAGTCGCCTGCTGCATAATTCGAGGGCTTGGTGTGAAACGGTTGTAACTAAAATTGGTATTTTTTTACCAAGGTTAATCATCTCGCCATTAAGTCTTTATAAGCGTTAAATCATTTTTCTTGGTAAACAATGGAAATGTTGGTGCCATTGCTCGTTCTGAGCAATGGCACCTAAATTTGCATTGTTTACAAAGGGGTCAAAATTGCCCCTAAACCAGGGTTTTCAAAATAGGTTTTTAGTTACAACCGTTTCACGCCAAGCCCTCGATATTTGATGTTTGTGGGAAGGGGGTAGACAGATGACATTTTTTGGTAGGAAAAAAAGGTTAATAATATCCGTCATATTATCTGTAAAGTTAATCCGAACACATCTTTTGTTGAAATTAAAGATAAATGGTTTCTTTAAAGCTGCCGTTTCAAAGGTTATTGCAAGTATATGGAGGGAAATATTGGGTTCGGCTGAGTTGCCCGAGCTTGCGATGGCTCAATCCGCCGTAGGAATGAGTCCAAACACAACAGTTTTCAAAAACATGCAAAAACCTTTATTGTATAGTTTGAAATTGTCTATTTAAAAAGTGTCGTGTTGTGTGTTTTAAGCATTTCGAGCATTTAGAAAATCAACAGTTGTTTAGCCATTTCCGATTGTTGCTAGCCATGTGGAAAATATGAATTAACTAACCGCCATTGTTGTTCCCCATTATGTTTTGACACGACACGAAATTGAAAACAACAAACTATTGTGTCGGGGACTCGTTCTTTCGTCCGAAGGAACTCGTCCAACACAATATTTTCCCATCCAGATGCAATGACCTTTTCCTGATTTTCGAAACGTAGTTTTCTCCTAATATTCAATACCCGACACTGACATTGTTTAGAAGAAATAAGTGTCACTAGTCCATCCCGACGTTGGGTCCTCTGACAAAGGACTGATCGATATAAAAGGTTTTATCAAGAAATGAGACATGTGAGGACCTATAAACTTTTAAATGATTTGCATTTGGTACAAGAAAGTGCTCTTCCGGCAAGTTCAGCTTTATTTCCACTGACTTTCTGACGCTGACTCTGTAAATACGATTTAATATCGTCTTTTTCTTTAAAATCCATTAGATCCTCAATGAAAGTTGTTATTGAGTTGAATAAGTCTGATGACATCTCTAAGAAAGTTTTATTCAAAATATACAATAATTTCCAAAATATACAACTATTTCCAAAATATACACTGAGAAACTGATAGAAATCGAAGCAATGTGTCAATACGAACCAAAACCGGAAACAACTCGTTCTGTCTCTTGTTTCGAAAAGACAGAACAGTTTCGCGCAATGCGTAGTTTGAGATGCATCTTCGATATTCACAAACTTATATGGTGTAATTTCACATGATGAATACAACTCTCATTTAAACCAGACCTTAATTTCGCTGCATTATCAAACGGTCGTTTATATCTGACGACAGCCTATAAAACAAGCGAGAAAGGGAAGTTATGATGCCCAAATTTTCCGATTGTATAGTAACAGTTCAGACAAATTTACCGTTCACGCTCCGTTCCGTTTAGTTCCGCTACGTTCACGTTCCAATCCGCTCTTAAAGCGTTCAGTCGTTCAAATCATTGTGAATGCTTTTTTCCGTTTCGATCAAATTGACCGCTTTTTTACGCGCACTGGGAACGCTTTTTTTTATCAAAATTAGTTTCGTTAAATAATTATTGAGCAAATTGTTGCAACCGCTCAATGAGCGAAGAATTGTCAAATTCATGAAGTTCTTAACTGTTAACAGTTAAGAACATCATGAAATTGACAAATTTACCGTTCACGCTCCGCTCCGTTCCGTGCAGTTCAACTCCGCTCACGTTCCCATCCGCTCTTAAAGAGTTAAGTCGTTTAAATCATTGTGATTGCCTTTTTCCCGTTCCGATCAAATTGATTGCCCTTTTACGCTCACTGGGAACGCTTTTTTTCGAGCAAAAGTAGTTTCGTAAAATAATTATAGAGTAATTTTTCTCAACCGCTCAATGAGCGAAGCATTCAAGTGATTGGATTTTTTCATTCATTGTGATTTTTTCGTTCAGATTGCAAAATTCCGTTCCGCTCTTGAAGCGTTCCAGCTTTGTTCCAATCACGCTCACGATCCAAATCATGTTCCCCTTTAGATTGTCAATTTCATGATGTTCTTAACTGTAACCATTTTGATAGCAGAACCGACAGTTGGTTGTATCACGCGATTTCATTGGACAGAAAAACGTGCACCTGCTCATGAAAATATACAGTGTCCATTTGATCCAATCTTTCATGAGGTTTCATTATAATCAATAAATGTACAGCGAAGTATTTTGGTCTGATTTTGATAATATTTGATGATAACATTACAAGGTGAATTAACATAGAAATGATTTTTCAATCGACCTTTGATATGTATTCATCATGGGACAGTACAAAGTGTCTACACTGGCTTACTACATTTACTGACTATTTCTGTAAATATCTATGACCAGATCAGGGGTTTAGTTGTAGAGCGTCCACTTCGGGTGCCGGAGGTCGCAGGTTTGATTTAACAATGGCTTTACTTCCTTAGTATTAGGGAGTGTTGGGTTAGCTTTACGACTGACTCACTAGTGTCAGGATAAAGGGACCAGTAGTATTGGTTGCTTACTTAGAAAAAGTCGTGATATAACTGAACAATGTTGATGGCGTATAACAAAGCAAACTGTGAATATCTAGAACGTCCGGTTTTTTTGTTGCATTTTTCTCAAGGTGTTTCAGAGACGTTTAGATGCTGATGTTAACTTCTACAGAGACTGGCAAAGTTACAAGAATGGTTTTGGTGATATTGTCGGGGATTATTGGCTCGGTAAGAGTGTTTACTCGTCAACATAATGTCCAACAAAATGTCGTTGGCGGTACAAAGTGGTACCCATGAATGAACTGTTCAATTGATTTCCAGCAGAGCCCCCCAGTAGCTCAGTCGGTAGCAACTTTGGCTAACAACCAAAAGGTTGTGAGTTCGAACGCAAGCTCGACCAACATTCATTATAACGTTCCCAAAACACAAGCGTCATAAGTCTTCTACAAAATACAAAAGCAGCTAGTTGCTTGGAAAGACTATTGTGTGGAGTACTGGTGTGAGAAAGCCATGAAACACATAGCTTGGTGAACTGGCCGCCATGATATGACTGGAAAAGTGTTAAACGTTAGCGTTAAACACAAATCTACCAATCAACATTTTTCTTGAAGAAGTACGAACATTTACACTGTTTTACATGACCTCATGGATGGTATTAGAGCAATCACTTTGGGTGCGGCAGGATATGGGTTTAACCCCCGTCCGGTTAATACCCAAGTTTTTAAAAATGGGAAATATATATGTTCCTCCTTGGCGCTCAGGATAGAGGGGTAAGCCTTATGTCTGACTAGCTGATGTCAGGAAACACCATCATATTACTAGATAATTGTTGAAAGCGGCGATAAACACAATACACATTAACTGTATTGCAGGAAACGACGCCTTACATGCCTTGACATCACATGGACCACACTCCCTGAAAGTAGTCCTTACGAAGCACGACCTAAGCGTAAGCGACGCTGAGTACGAGCGTTTCACGATCGCTGACGAACTCGATGATTATCGTCTTACAGTGGCCAACTTCTCGGGATCGGCAGGTTTGTTAGCTAGATCAAAGATCGCCGATGGTCGCGATGAATATCACCATGCAGTGGTTAACTTCTCTGGGAATAAGGATTCTGTTAGTTTGATTTAAGATCGCGAATAGTTGCAATGGATATCGCCCTACAATGGACAATTTCTCTGGGAAAGAGGGTTTTGTTAATTTGTTTTACGATCGGGAGTAGTTACGATAAATATCGCCTTGCAGTGGCTAACTTCTCTTGGACCGAGGGCTTTGTTAGCTTGATTTAAGATCGCGAATAATCGCAATGGATATCGCCCTACAACGGATCATTTCTCTAGGAATGAGGGTTTTGTTAATATGTTTTACGATCGCGAATGGTCACGATGTATATCGCGTTACAGTAGTTAACTTCTCTGGGATCGAGGGCTTTGTAATCTTAATTTAAGATCGCGAATGATCTCAATGGATATAGCCCTACAATGGCTAATGCGTTTTATTGGATCGAGGGCTTTGTTAGCTTGTTTTTTAGATCGCGAATGATCACGATGGATATCGCCCTACAATAGCTAATTTCTCTTGGTATGAGGGTTTTGTTAATTAGTTTTACGATCGCGAATGGTTACGATAAATATCACCATACAATGGCTAATTTCTCTGGGAATGATAGTTTTGTTAATTTGTTTTACCATCGCGAATGGTCGCGATGAGTATCACCCTACAATGGTTAATTTTTCTGGGTATGAATTTTTTGTTAAACTGTTTTACGATCGCGAATGGTTACGATAAATATCGCCTTACAGTGGCTAACTTCTCTTGGATCGAGGGCTTTGTTAGCTTGATTTAATATCACGAATGATCGCAATGGATATCGCCCTACAATGGATAATTTCTCTAGGAATGAGGGTTTTGTTAATATGTTTTACGATCGCGAATGGTCCCGATGAATATCGCGTTCCAGTAGTTAACTTCTCAGGGATCGAGGGCTTTGTAAGCTTGATTTAAAATCGCGAATGGATATAGCCCTACAATGGCTAATTCGTTTTATTGGATCGAGGGCTTTGTTAGCTTGTTTTTTAAATCGCGAATGATCACAATGGATATCGCCCTACAATAGCTAATTTCTCTTGGTATAAGGGTTTTGTTAATTAGTTTTACGATCGCGAATGGTTACGATAAATATCGCCATACAATGGCTAATTTCTCTGGGAATGAGAGTTTTGTTAATTTGTTTTACGATCGCTAATGGTCGCGATGAATATCACCCTACAATGGTTATTTTTTTTCTGGGTATGATTTTTTTGTTAATCTGTTTTACGATCGCGAATGGTTACGATAAATATCGCCTTGCAGTGGCTAACTTCTCTGGGGCCGAGGGCTTTGTAAGCTTGATTTAAGATCGCGAATGATCGCAATGGAAATCTCCCTACAATGGCTAGTTTCTCTAGGAATGAGAGTTTTGTTAATATGTTTTACGATCGCGAATGGTCACGATGAATATCGCCCTGCAATGGATAATTTCTCTGGGTATGAGTGTTTTGTTAATCTGTTTTACGATCGCCAATGGTCACGATGAGTATCGCCCTATAATCATGGCTAATTTATCTGGGGATGAGAGTTTTGTTAATATGTTTTACGATCACGAATGGTCACAATGACTATCGCCCTACAATGGATAATTTATCTTGTAATGAGGGATTTGTTAATTTGTTTTACGATCGCGAGTGGTCACGATGAATATCGCCCTATAATGGCTAATTTATCTTGGAATGAGGGATTTGTTA
This sequence comes from Serripes groenlandicus, assembly GCA_031761405.1. NCBI lineage: Eukaryota > Metazoa > Mollusca > Bivalvia > Cardiida > Cardiidae > Serripes > Serripes groenlandicus. The sequence goes on along the minus strand of JASEVX010000097.1, from coordinate 490,091 downwards.
ATTTGTTTTACGATCGCGAGTGGTCACGATGAATATCGCCCTACTGATGCTTTACTTACCATCATATATTGGCAATAAGGATAATATTAGTTGGCGTTAAGATCGTGGAATATCGCCCCACAGTGGCTATCTTCACTGGGAAATCAGGTTCAGTTAGTTGGCTTGAATTATGTATTTTTTTAAATAATCGACAGTATTATCATCAAGTTTTCTATTTGAAAATTCAATCGCAATTGGAAAATTCGCTCATTAATAGCAGACGCGTCAATATCCGTCTATGTACGGGAATGCGTTGAATATGGAAACTATTTAATCTGTATTTGCTTCTTTATTCTTATCCAATTATTGATGTTGCTGCTTCTGCTGCTGCTGCTGCTGCTACTGCTGCTGCTGCTGCTGCTGCTACTGCTGCTGCTGCTGCTGATGATGATGATGATGATTATGATGATTCTGATGCTGCTGCTGATGATACTGATGATGCTGCCGATGATGATGTTGATGATGATGAGTTAAGACTAAACTAATAATTCAATTTCAAATTGCTTTCAGTCGACTGTCTATCAACACCGAGATGGAACAAAAGGCCATTCTCTACATATGACAGGGATAACGACCAGGATGGGCGTAATTGTGCCCAGATATACAAGGGGGCGTGGTGGTTCGAAGCATGTCACTGCGGTAACCTCAATGGTAAATACCTAGATGGGGCCGTGCCCGCCAGTCAAGAGGCCCATGGCATAATGTGGGACAACATCCATTACTCTTACAAGGAATCCATGATGATGCTCCGGTCGGTTGGACGACTCGGTCCTGGCATAATCGGATAATCGAATCGTTTTTCACTAACCCTTTCCCACATTTACCAATTATGTAGCAGACGACTAAGGAGACATCAAGGCAAAATTATGGAAAACCTTAGTAAATGAAAAATTGATCAATGAATAAAACTGAAAAAAGAAAATGTTGAAAAATGAAAAATTGCTCATCATGAGTAATTTATATCTTACTACAATATTTTCAAAAGACGTCTGTTAAATATGCGACAGAATTCATTAGCATGTGGGAAAGGGTAAAACATTTGGACTGCGTCAATCGTCAAGGGGTCCTTTTGCCAACATTTAAAAAGATATTTCGTCAAAAGTTAATCCTGTGTCTTTTCCGACTGTAAGCGAGCAGTGAAAACTCTGGCTAAACTTTGCATTGGCAAAGGTTCGTCCGTGTCTCCATTGTTCGTCTTTTCTACGGGCGTACCATCACATCTGACATATACACAGACTCGTGCAAGTCTTCACTATTCATCTTTGCTACGGGATACCATCACATCTGACGTGGTCCTTAATTATATGTTTTGAACTTAAGCTGTAACTGAAAACCGGAATTAAATCCACTGTTGAAACAATGTCACTATCTCATCCACTTCTTTAATTCCCGGTGGGGTCCTACCAAAGTCTTTAAAGAAAATGGTACACATGGTTTACTTCATTGGCGCTTAGCGTAGCGGGTATAACTGTACGACTGATGCTGCGTCAATATAAATTATACCGGTAGTAGGTGTATGAAGTAAGCACGGAGTTGGTCATTGGTATTTGGTAATTGAGTCTACTGCAAGGACAACGCATATCTTACCAGCTATAAGGAATCCGCCATGGCCGAGTGGTTAGCGTCGGGGATTTGGAACCGGGCGTCCCGGGTTCGATCCCAAATCTCGACGGTCGTGGTAAAATGTCCTTAGGCAATGCAAATTCCCTAGCCTATGACAGATTGGTTTACCAGTGAACTGTAGCCGTGATATAGCTGAAATAATGCATAAATCGGCGTAAAACCCAAATATATACATTAACTATTAAGCTATTAGTTTGGAGTCAGTTCACGTTATATGTGTTTCTCGGGTTTCTCACAAATGTAGTCCACACAACACAACATTTTCCCCAAGCAACAGGCTACCTTCCAACATCAAACATTTAGCCCATTTGTGGAAGAAAAATTCTTATCATCCGTCATCTATCATCGGACAGATTAAATTACCGAGACAGGGTTCGAATTCAAGAGCTATCGATTGATAGCCCTTGCCGTAACCGCATGCTTGATTGATTGATTGATTGGGGTTTAACGCCGTTTTCAACAATTATTCAGTCATATCACGGCGACCAGTTCACCTAATCATATGTTTCCGGGTTTTCCCACACCAGTACCCCACACAACATACTCTTCAAGCAACTAGCTGCTTTCCCACACAGACTAACTGTTAGCCCATTGGTGAAAGACGAATGACGCTTGTCATGCTGACTTTTGTCAAACGTCAGAAAGAATGATGACCGAGCTAGGGTTCGAACTCACAAGCCCTGGAGTGACAACCCGCGTCGATACCGACTGAGCTACCGGGCCTCGGCGTTACTGCATGAGAGATCGCAACTCAACTAACCCATTTGACAAGTCTGCATCACACAACTTCGAAAAACATCTCTATGAAAGAAGGAAGTACTTTCATTGAGCGATTTCTGTATTAATAACCATCGATGCCCGTATGCAGACGACTTTTTCTTTGGAAGATTGTTTGGAGTACTGGTATGCGAAAACCAGGAAAATATAAATAGGTGAACTTGCCGCCGTGATATGACTGAGAAATTATTGACTGATCATAATAAAAAATAATTGAACATCTTATATGAAAGGTCCGCGTGTGCGGAACATTTAGTTATTAACAAAGTCACAACTTAAGCGGAGTCCGGGCGGCGTGTGCGATTTAGCTTGTAGAGGTTGGCGAACGATCGAGCAATAGAGCGGTTACATTTACAATTCAAAGTGTCCCGCGAGCTGCAATGACAGGGCCCGGGGCCGATTTGTTTCTGGAAATGGGGTCGAATTCTTGGCCCGTATACACGGACGGTATCCGGTAAGAACTCGTCCGATGTCCTGTCTATGTCCCTGCGATGCCCCTGCGGTATTTGACAGGGTACCGTCCGATTTTTCTGGCCTTATCCCGGCCGAACGGGCATCTGTAGTGTGCCTGTCGATCGTCCAGTAATCAACGGCACCGATCTGGCGGATGGCCGGATGGTCATCGAAGAACTTTGAGTTCTGGTGGCTGGTACGGAACACATCCGTCACATTGTCCTCTTCTTCTAACAGGGTATTTCCCAGTTTCCCAGGTGGATCTCACTCACTTCACTGCGATCCTCCCTCTCTTCTCTTCTTCGGATTTTTTTTTTTTTTTGCCTTTGGGAGATTCTTGTGGGTACTGCCCTCTCCTCCCCCTTCTGTCCCCGTCTTTGCCTTGGGTAGTGTGAAGTACTGTTGCTCTGAAACGTGTGTGGTAACTGTGTGTAATCTTGTTCCCTTCTGTGTAGAGCGCAAATGGATAATCTGATGGATAATGCGATGAGCCGGACCACAGAGGGTGGTCGGCCAGACACCGGCCTGGCCCCGGCATATGCCCGGCCGCCGCATTGAGTCCCGTTATTTTCTGGCCTAAACTGCCTAGAAATCTGCCGCAACTTACTCCATCGTTAGCTAATTGCGACTGGGATCTAACATGAACAAAACGACGAGAACAGAGCATACTGCATTTACAATTTATCCAAAAATGTATTCTAAAATGCAAAGAAATGTGCCGCAAACTACTTGCAAACCGAGCACAGGCTTTTTGCAACTGGGATCTACCATGCACGAAACGACGAGAACAGAGCATATTGCATGTATTATTTATCCTGCACCAACGCATCAGTCGTAATACTATCCCCGCAACGCTGAGCGCTAGGGAGGCATGTCTTTGTTTGGCCTGGGACTTGAGCCCTAAACCATTGTTCGGAGTTGGCTGCCTGCCAATTGCTGTAAACATACAACGCATTTAAGGGTGAGACAGCGCGGGAAAACATAGTTCATCATGGATTCAACAAAACTGCATTTAAAAGGTTAAGATCACCAAAAGAAGATGATACTAATGTTGTCGGAACATCAGTGAAAAACGTAAGGAGTGGTCTAATATGGAAGGTTATTGTCATCTTCGCGAAGTGGAACGGAAAATAACGAGTTCGAGTATTTACGGAGATTGTCCAATTCAATTTAAATGGAATCATTTGCCATTGTGAAACAAATTATCATGCCTGATATTACCATTATGTTTCGCATTTTATTTTTTACAGTTATACATTTGCTACTATACTATCACTCAGGTGATTGATTTAGGGTCATTTTGGTCCTATTGTTTAGCTCACCTGCGCATGTGACGGCCCAAGTGGGTTTGTTGCACCCTTTGCTCCCTAATACCGCACCCAATAAAGCAGGCATTTGAAAAAGTATGCTTTTCATTCCGTAATTAACCCACTTTTACGGAATGAATAACATTAATATGCAAATAAGATACCCGTTATAAAAAATAAAAAATAAATATTTATCTAAGTGTCTTTATAAGAGTGGTGGGTGGGCTTTAGGAGAACATCACACACAAATACTCGGTCACCAGGACGGACGGACAGACATACAGACATACATAGAGAGAGGAGCACACGTCGGGATCAGATCAAAATGGTCGAGTACCAGTAGCTATTGTCCATTCACGAAGTTTCCTATTGTTTTGATAATCGACATGTGAGTCAAGAAAGAACGTGGTTCAAGGTTTATATTCTGCAACTAACTGATCGACCAAATGCCAAACAGTTGTACCTTTATATGATAAATACAACTACTATATAGTATATTTTACACACGTCACCTCGAGGCTATACAGTTCAAAATGTTTGGGAAGATCACGCCTAGCCTGACCTTTTGGAATTTCGACCGGTGACAATCCAGTCCAGCCTGATCATGTATCTCCTTACTGAGATTTCCCATATAATTTTCCTGATGTTTTGTCGTTTGCTGTAGGAACTGTTTGGCATGCCCTGTCCAGAGATCGCCTTTTAAGCGGCGAACACTCTTTCAACAACAACAACCATTACAAACTATAAAGATATGCAAGGAATTGCAACCTCGTGCACAAATTAAACATGGGTGGGGGAGATCGGACGGACGAATAGTCGAAATGACAGAAAATAGCAAAGCAATATACCTTTATAGCTTTTCTATGTTCATGAGAAAAGCTACAAGGTAATTTTGTGTACATTAACAGATCCAGATCAGCCTGTATATTCGCACAGTCTGATCAGTATCTACAAATCTCACATACTACTTACATAGGCCAGTCAGACGATTTGTCAACGTGTGTAGAATATAATTAGACTAAGCAGGTGGACACGGTTATTTGAACCTACACTGTTTAGAAATGCCAATGTGTACCTATTCCCATGCACTGGTTCATAATACATATACATATATATATATATATCAATACAAATGTGCCGTGTGAGATGAAAGGGGAACTTGTAACATCTAAAAAAAAGCGAATACTCAGATGAGTATTCGATGTTGGTCTACAATATGAAGAATCATATATAGATTTCTTCTGAGTATAACCAAGAGTTTTGTAACGTCAAATAAAGTAGTCTATTTTCTTAATGTGAAACTTAATTGTTAAGCGTAGACTTTCTAATTTAAACGGAACTTAGTTTACAGTAGTATTCGATTGGATTGGTTTAATTTAGTTTATAAACTTATCTAGTTAACATCAATTGCAAAACAAGTTTTCAGCTTATAATAATCACGCACGATGTCTGTTTCCTGGAGACTTAACCAGTACTCGCGCCGTTTGTGTGGATAAATCCTGAAGTCAGAACGCGCTCATCACGGGACTTGAACTCGACCTCTGCACGACTATCATCCACACGATTGGATAACACCTGATGTGCACGCTGTGCCAATGTAACAATGACGAAAAGCTATAGTGTAGCCTAACTAGTTTTGCTCCAAATCCGTATTGTATTATGCAAAACCAGTGTCGGTTGCAATAAGACCCTGTTTGTGCCTGACGTGGCTCATATAAAATGTAAAGCGCCTGTGTAGCTGGATGAGTGCCTAACGACCAGAATACATGGGCATACCGCTTATGGTCAATAATGTCCTTATTGGTGCATAAATATTGATTATGTGGTCGAATTAGGTCTATGTTTACAATAGGAAGACCCTCCTGTGCGCTCAGGGTTGCGTTGTTAGCATTACGAATGACTAGCTGGACTCAGGATAAATTGACTATTAGTACTGGTAACTCACACAGGAAACGCCCTAATATAACTGAAAAAATGTTAAATCGGCGTAAAACACCAAACAATCAAACAGTATGAATACCTGCTTTGGATATTATATTAAACAGTATGAAAACCAGATTCAGATATAATTCAAATTATTTGAAATTGTCCTAGACAAATGGTTACCTTTCCCGGTAGACCCTTTTTAAACCATTGGTGAAAGCCGAATCATGCTATATATATACAATTATATATTTATTTAAAGTTAATTATCAGGTCAATACTACGTAGTAATATTAAAAATATGTTTTTATGTTATCATCGACACAAAGTGGTATCTCATCATAATTATATAAGTCTTATTGTGGTGATTTTAAACATTTTAAATGTATTACTAAATAAATATTAGTAAACAGGTTTACTCATCAATCTTTACCTGCAACCTATAAATACGTAAAGGCAGGTGTATTGAACAACACCGTCGTCGTAGCCTAGTGGCTAAGAACGAAGCACTTCAAACCTCAAAGTTCAGTTTTAATTGGTTCGATTTTTATGCTAGGCGAGTATTTTTGTCTGTCTTGGTTTTTTTCCAAATTTGATTTGTATAATAATACATATACGACCATCTCTTTTTCCTTTCGAACAATTTCATTTAGTCGATCATAAGATTTCTTTCATCTTCAAATGTTCTCGATTCTAGTACCATGTCAATGTACGTGTAATCTTGCCTAAATGTTACAATTCATGTATCATACATTCACATATCTCTTATTTTGTAAGATTAACTCGACTATATTAAAATACATATAATTAATCGGCTTACCTGTACTCAAATATTTTTTTAAAAAAGACAATCATGCTCGCATTGCACACAATGAGCATCGTGATAAAAAGGCCATAATGTAAAAGACATTCCGATTTAAAGATTCGAACCCGTGACCATTGTATTTGCAGCTGTGTGTGCTCTGTACAGACCTAACTACGATACACTGATGTGTATAACCTATTTTAAATTGGACGTTGTTTAAATTGGACGAAATTTAAATTTAGAACAAAGCGTTACGAATATTTATGAGTACGAGTCAGTTAAAAATGAGCGAGACAGTCAGGGGAGGGGGCGAGAGAGAGAAAGAGAGACACATAGAGAGACAGACAGACATATAGACAGACAGACAGATAGAGAAACATACAGACATATAGAGACAGACAGATAGCGAAAGAGAGAGAGAGAGACACATAGAGACCGAAAGGGAGAGAGAAAAAAAAGAGAAACAAAGATAGAGAGATAGAGAGAGAGATAAAACGAGAGAGAAACAGAGAGAGAGAAAGAGAAAAAAAGGGGAAGAAGAAAGACAGCAGACAGACAGACAGTAGGATGAACGGATAATTAATCCATAAGTGCCTCCCAGCTTTACAGACAAACAAATTAAAATTCAATTATTTATTACTCAGTATCAATTCAATGATTTACAATAGAATAATACAGATATTAGACTACACACAAAGTAGTGATTACAGAAGACTGGTTTCGATGCGTCAAAATACGTCTGTGTTTTGGAAAGGGTTAACAATTCACGGTACTGGTAATGTGTTTGCTATCTCATATGAGCCACATCTAGCGAATTGAGGTTTAGTTGAATCTCAGCAACGGGACTATACAAGGTAAATTGATGTTAAACTAATTAGGCTACAGTTCTAGCGTATTTGTCAACCGAAACATCTAGGACTAGATGATATGTTGACGGACGTATAGTAGAGTCTTCAGTTTACACGAATGCAAATACCCAAGATAGCTAGACCCTACGTTTATAACTCGTGTGTTTGCTGAAATTAACTTCTGCTCGCCTACAATCGGATAAGACAGGATTAACTTTTGACAAAATATTTTTTTGAATTATAGCAACAGGATCCCTTGTCCACTGACGCAGTCCCAATGTTTAACCCTCACCAACATGCAAATGCACTGTGTCCCATATATAGCAGACGAATTTTGAAAACAATGAGCACATTTGTCACATCTTTTTTTAAAATTTATTCATTAATCAACCTTTTATTTACATGTTACTACGGTTTTCAATATGTTTTCAACGATATATGTTAAGTCGTCTGCTACAGAATTGATTTTCGTGGGAAAGGGTTAAGGAAAAACGATCCGACTATCCGACTATATTGGCAGGATCGAGTTGTCCAACCGACCGGAGCATCATCATGGATTCCTTGTAAGATTAATGGATGTTGTTCCACATTATGCCATGGGCCGCCTGGCTGGCGGACACAGCCCCATCTAGGTATTCACCATTGAGATGACCACAGTGACAGTCTTCGAACCACCACGCTCCCTTGTATGTATTGGCACAATTCCGCCCACCGTGGTCGTTATCCCTGTCGTATGTAGAGAACGGTCTTGTGTTCCATCTCGGTGTTGATAGACAGTCGGCTGAAAGCCATGTGAAATGGAATTATTAGCTGAACGTTAACTCACTTTGAAATTGAATATATAGCAAGCTCTATTAAATACGAGAACTATCATTTATGTCGTCATCAGCATTGACATCTTCGTTATTACCATCATCATCATCCTCCTCCTCCTCATCATCATCATCATCATCATCATCATCATCATCATCAACGTATCTATCATCATCATCATCAACGTATCTATCATCATCATCATCATCATCATCATCATCATAATCATCATCATCATCATACAATCATCATCCTCATCCTCCTCCTCCTCCTCATCATCATCATCATCATCATCATCATCATCATATTCATCACCATCATCATCATCATTATCATCGTCATCTTTATCATCATAAGCAGCAGCAACATCATCAAGAAAATAACCATGGGAATATGGTAGCAGTGTTCCTCGCGAAGTAAGCCACTGTAGGTAGATATTCTTCGTTGACCATCCACGATAATAAAGCAAACTAACAAAACCCTCAGTCCCAGAAAAGTTAGCAGCTGCAGGGCCATATCGATCGTGATCATCCGCGATCTTAAAGCACGCTTACAAACCTGCCGATCCTGAATAGTTGGCCACTGTTAGACGATAATCATCGAGTTCGTCAGCGATATTGAAACTCTCGTACGCAGCGTCGCTTACGCTCAGGTCGTGCTTCGTAAGGACTACTTTCAGGGAATGTGGTCCATGTGATGTCAAGGCATGTAAGGCGTCATTTCCTGCATTACAGAGGACATGTTCTTATTGTTACAAGAAAACCATGTGAACAATGTTCCAGGAAAACCTACCTTAACATAATTAATAATTTTGTAAAGAAATATGTGCCCGCGCTGACATCAGCTCCAAACATAAACTGTTTTTAACTAGAAGTTACCTTCTTTGACTAATTCCTGGAGAGTGCAGAGTAATGACGTGTCACTGTTGTACATGTCTTGAAATGCAAGAGATCCGCGTACATTTATACCTGAGCAATTACGTCACAACGTTACCAATGTGACCCTTTCTGAAAAAACAAAAATCTAAGAGACGTGAGACAGCTGGTGATAGAGGAGTGGGTAACGTTCGATAGCTATGTAGGCACGTGTGAGATGTAGCAGATCAGGTAGAGTTTCGCAGTTATCTTAATAAGTTGTTGTCGATTATGTACTCAGTAGTAAAGGAAACGTAGAGCGTACGCGAAGTACTTTTAAGCTATGGCAAACACTTTGTACCACTCTTGTCCATTTTTTCGACCTTGTTTTTTTTAGAACAGTAAACACACTTACCAAGCCAATAATCCCCATTGGCATCACCAAAACCATTCTTGTAACTTTGCCAATCTCTGTAGAAGTCAACTTGGGCGTCTAAACGTCTCTGAAACACCTTGAGAACAATCAAACAGAAAATGCAATCACAAAAAAGAAGGGGATGAAGTAAGCCATTGTGAACCCTATATATAGTACGTCCACATCGAGATGTCCCATGATGAATACATCACGAAGGTCAGTCTAGAATAAAATAATATACATGTATATCTGAAAATGTACTCATACAATCTCATTCAAATAGGACCAAAATACGTCGATGTGTGTATTGGGTCTGGCGATACCTCATAAAAGATAGTCTGTTAATTGTTTAGTCCAATGAAATCGAATGATACATCCAACGTTCTGTTCTTCTATCGAAATGGTTACCATGCAATCATCGGTTTTCTATCTAGTTTGATGTTAAGAGTGATCTCCCATGTTGATACTTAACGAATGTGCAGGCAACATTTTGATTGGTTGACGCAAATGTCAATCTTAAATGACCTGTAATAGGCAGTCGTCAGATATGTACGAGCGAGTGCTACAACGGCGAAGCTTAGACCTGGTCTAAAGGGCATTTGTATTCATCATATGAAATAACACTGACAATAAACTGTATAGGCAGTGTAGATACACTTCGCATTTGCGCAGTCTGACATCTAACTGCACTGTTCGCCAATTAATAATATAAGCTTTCGCCTTTTGTTAACACAATTGGATTAGAGTACACGGATATATAGACAACTCTTTATCAATATCCGTCACCAATTTCATTCTGGGATTATTTGTCTGCGAAGCAAGGCATATACAGAGCACAAGCAGTTCAAACAGTCAGTTTTAATGAAATCAATTATCGTGAACTTCAACCAGAAATGTATTAAGTTTGACTTTCAGATAAGGTGTCTTTTAATGTAAACCAGCTAGAAATAACAATAAAATTACATCTTTTCCCACATAAACCAAACCTGTAGTAGAAACATTGTGGCAATAAGAACGAATGCTCTTTATAAGTAATTTCCTCTTTTACCCGAGTGTTTTCGAAAGTTGTTTGCTGCAGGGGCGTCAAAATGCGTCTGTTTGAGGAAAATGGTTAACTAGCACACGAAGTTCTTTGAAGCTAGTCGTAACAGATCCCTGTTGTTTGGTTGAGTAATTGAATGTTTAAAACTCACTGTCCACATTTGGCCTCCCGAATGGTAGCAATATGCTTCTTTTGGTTGCCCTTGTTGACCTCTATCACTAAATGGGTAAATCGTGTACACCCCGTCCTTGGAGTTGGTTGGTAAGTCGGAGCATTCTTGAACAGCACCAAAATGTGTTTTAGAAACTGAAAAACGGTGTTTGACAAAGTAGATTGGATACCTTTAGAACCGCATCTAGGGTGTCTTATTGACTTTCCGGTTTTCCAAAACGTGTAGTAATTACGTTAAGATTAGGTTTACTGAATTACCGCTTAAAATTGTACAATGTTGGATACGTTAACCATACGTTTAACATGTCAGTTTACGTGTACATATCAGTGGTACTCTAGAAAAAGCAAACTTAGCATTTTTAACACACGTGGAAGTATTACGTTAGGGTTAGTTTTACTGAATCACCGATTGACTTGGACCAGGTTGTTTTACCTAAGCACCGCCTAAATTGTTGAATGATAATTACGTAAAACATGTCAGGGCATATCAGAGGTTATCTAGGATAACCACACTTAGCGTGTGTATGACTTGTACAGTACATAATATATTCTGATGTGTTATACGGTCTTAAAATTGGTGAAGACTGCGTGCTTAGATCGGACAATGTGGATGTGAAGGTTTTTCTGGTCGCATACAGGTCTCAACCCTTTCCCACATACAGACACATTCTGAAAGTGTTTAATATACTGAGAAACGGTCTTTGACAAAAGGAAATAAAACTTGCAGTTTGATCAGGATCTTATCTTATCGTAATCTAGTCCTACAAACAAAAAGGTAGACATATGGAGAACAGTTATGACCCCGACAATAGACTATATACACGTTTGCAACGTAACTATAATCACAATCGATTCATAAGTCGATTTTCGTATGAAACATCATGCAAGTATCCAATACCATCAAAGAAATGGGGATAAAAAAACAAATATTATATAATATACCGACACCAAAATCTAAATAAATCAAAATTCACTGGCACCTCTAAGCATTTTCAACGCAAGCGGCGCTCTGCGAAAACCAAGCATATAGCGACTAGTGCAGAGCCATTTCCGAAACAACTGGCTGCTTTTCAATGTAGACTGTAACTCATAAATGGAAGACGAATGCCGCATTGACTTTTGTCAAACGTCAGAAAGAATGTTGGCCGAGATTGGCTTCCAAACCAACAACCCCCCTGACAGTCCGCGTCGCTACCGATTGAACTGTCGGGACTCAGCTTATGGAGTACGTAAAGCATGTCAGTTAACATTTGCATTTCAGCGTGTGATAAAACGTGCTTAACTCCGGAAAATATATATTATAGTCAAAGTTCTAGAACTGTTCAAAAGTTGAAATATTAGAATAATAATTCGTGGATACAATTAAAGTAATTATTTCACTTTTCATTTACCATAACCATCAAAATAGTTATCGTTTATGCTTCATTTTTACTGGGTTAGCGTCGGGGATTTCGAAACCGGGTGTCCCGGGTTTGATCCCCAGTCGCGGCACTACGGTCATGGTGGAGTGCCCTTGGGCAAGGCACATTTTCTAGCCTAGTACTGGTTTGTTTACCCAGGGATCATGAATAATTAAATTTAATTGCGCGCTAAATGACCTTAGCTGTCGATGCGCCATAAAACAATATACATTCATTCATTTTTACTGGTTAAAAGTTAAATTGTGTACATTCTCATGACTTTCAATTGATATTTTTTAAACAATTACTGCCAAAATAATCTATTTATTACTAACTTTGTTTTCACTATTACCAATATTTGCAGAAGTTTCATCATTTCAATATTTTGATCTCCATCTGGAGTTCAGCACCTTTAATGACATCTTAACCTTTTCCCTCATACAACAATTCTGCAGCAGACGACTTTGAACATATTTTGTCAGATGGATAACCTATGACTAAAAGTGGAAAACATTGTGACAAAAGGAGAAATTGCACGTTCTGTTTTTGTCACTATGTTTTCAAAACGCCGTCTGCTTTAACCCTTTCCCTCATACGACAATTCTGCAGCAGACGACTTTGAACATATTTTATAAAAAAAAAAAAAAATCTCTATAATTGAATGGATAACCTATGACTAAAAAGTGGAAAACATTGTGCACGAATTGTATAACTCGTGTCGATTGACCTTACATGTACAATCACGTTAATGTGTCAGTTCAATGTGTAGGAGTATAATTACAACAACAAAGAAGCAGTTGGATATAAATACAGCTAATAAATAAATAAATACCAGTCTTACAGTAAAATATGTATACATGCTTGTACAGTATCGTCCCAAGTCGATTAGTCGACATAAGCGCTTCATTATCGACTTAAAAACTTCCACATTTCTACTTTTCGACGTGAAGTTCTAAGTAGACAACTTGGCCATTTATAATTTCGAGTTGTCGTTGAAAATGTCAAATCGACAAGTTGAAATTAGAGCGATAATATTGACCTAAACACTTTTTCGATTTGTCGAGGTCTTCAGCTCGACAAAGCGAAATAAGAGGCCGTATGTCGATTTGTCGCGATGTAAAGAAAACGAAAATCCCAATCTCTAACGACCTCAAACACAAGCACTTTAAAGGAAAAGAACATATCGCTATAAAATATTAAATCTGATTTAATTAAAATAAAATTAAATTAAATTAAACCATTAAACTACATGTAGTAATACTTTGTATGAATACATATTATTTTGTCGCCGAGGTTAAACTGAATGGTACAGTTTGACAATGGAGGAAACCCAAAAATATAAATAAATAAATAATTATTTCAAATTTATATTTAGAATGCATTTAAATTGAAACGGGGAAAAGAAATACTGTTGTATACTTATCTGGAAATATTTTCAATCAACAAAAAGCTAGTGTAGATAATGACGACACACTGGACAGTCATTTCAGAGAATATGTCATCCCCTCTTTGATATCCTTCTGTCATATCACGTGACTACAAATAGATAAAATACACCGGTATCGTGATAAGTCGAATATGGTTTAACTCGAACATATCGCTTAACTCGACATATTTCCCGAATATGTCTTTTAAAAACAGCGCTGCATTTTCAAAATCACTTCATCACTTGATCGTTATTCATAAAAACAATACTGAAGTATAAATGAATTACGAAGCTGCCACATGAAATCAGCAGAAACAATGCGATAACTAAGAATAATTGAACCGTGTGTGAACCTCGTGTATAAAACAACGTCCATTTTATCTGTATTTAACCATTATCTGTAAATAAATACACGTGTTAAGGATCCAAATTGGATACTGCTTATCAGAAGTTTCAACATTTCAAAAGTTTGCTCTTCATCTGGAGTTCAGCACATAACAATTAGATACTACTTATAAGAAGTTTCAACATTCAAGAAACTTCTGTGAGTAATTAGCGAACAATGCAGGGCCAGATCAGACTGTGCGGATGTCTTTATGTTTAATACTTCAATGAATACCCATACAAACTAAAATATGATTTTAGATTTCAAATTCTAATAACATTTAAAATGAGAAGTTTCACAGATCTGAAACTGCATATTAAATATAAACATATTCGTCCCACGAGAAAACCAACAGTATGGACTCTGCGTAATGTATCGATCCAGATGAGACTGCGCAATCCGCGCTGGCAATTCCAGGCCGACACATTCCGTCTCAGGGAGATAGAGGTATAGGGTAATTTTTCCTGAAACAGAACATCCACAAGAGTTATGTCCTGGTTAGCTTGTGCGGCATGCTTGTGCTGATCCGGATCGATACTTTACGCAGAGTCCACAATGTTGATTTTCTCGCTCATATAGTAGGTTACTATGTTCAATTATCCATGTCAATAAGGAGGACATTGAATTGTCTTTTATTTTGGCCCACATTAACAAGAAGTACTATATGTGAGCTTTTGTGATCAGACTGTGTCTGTCACCTCGGGTGCGGGATGTCGTGGGTTCGATCCCCGGCCGGCTCATACCAAAGACTTTTAATATTGTAGGAAAGGCTGACTTCCGTTGCGCTCAGGGTTGCGGGAATAGCATTACGACTGACTGGCTGATGTCAGGATAAATGAACCAGTAGTACTGCTAACTTTTCCGGGAAACACCGTGGTATAACTGAACAATGGTCGAAAGTGGCGCAAAACCCCTAACAATCAATTAAACCGTCGTTCCTCGTACGTCGTCAAAAATCTCTTAAAACCTTATCTCATCTTAAAACACTGGGTCGTTATTAAAAAAAATCAAGGATTTAAATTAAATTCATAACTTTGGTGGCTGTGTCATCAGAAAGGGTAGAAAATGCACAAACTTTAAAAATCTTCTTGTTTAAAAGTACTATCCGTATTTGCAGCCAGTTTAAATAGACCAGTACTAGGCTAGGCAATGTGTCTTGCACAAGAGCAATCAAACATAACCGTTGCGCCGCTACTGGGGATTGAACACGGGACGCCCGGTACTAAATTACCAAAGCTGACCACTCGGCCACAGCGGATTCAAAGAGGCCAATTGAGCTATCACGGCTAAAAATAGTAATAATAATAATAATAATAATAATGATATTAATATTAATTAATATAATAATTTATTTTCGTTTAAGTCATATATTTACAATACTAAGTTCAATGACCGTGAATAATAAACTATGTCAGGTTCATCAAAAAGTATAGATAACACAAAAAGTGGAAATCAATCCCTTATATCCATTATGGTCCTTGCTGATGATTGCCTTACATCAAGTGGCGTATCTCTTTTAGCACTAATGGCAATATTGCGGTTTTTGCAAACAATGCTGTTTTCAGATGAGTCAGCTCGTAACGAGCTGTCTTACATCAAATCAACAGTGTTTGCCGTTTAGTTACAAAACAATTACAAAAATCTTATTACATGAGAGATGGAGACGCCCTATTTTGAACAGAGAAAAGTATATTAAAACAATTTGGCGCTGAAAGTAAAGAGTTAATTTTTAAAGTACGACTGAAATTGTTCGAACTTATACCAATAATCGTAAAATATGAAAATTCAATAAATACATTAAACTGATACTTAAGACGGAGTAGAAGACAAAACAAATAACGACGCTTTCCTTAAAACAATAACTGACTAGTTGCAAACATCACAACTAAGCTTGGAGAAAATGGTCATTTGTTGCCCTTTTAAATACGACCAGTGTTAAAATATATCTATACTGTATGCTGATGGTCTGCTCCAAAGACAGTATTCCAAGAACGATAATAATGGTTAACCAAACTTTTCACCTTGGGAAGTATATAGGATCCATGTACACTATATCTTCGTTATTGTATTTGAACAGAGTCGAGGGAGGACCCATTCTAAAGAAGGAATGACACCTGTGACATTTTGGTCAATTTAATATAGAGTGAATATGGGTGTTTTCTTATCTCTGGTGATCTTTATCTATAATTCAATGGTCTTTTCTTTTTTTTGCTCTAGTTTTGAATTGTTCATTCACTGGTCCCACATTAGCAAAACAAATTCAAACAAACAGGGTTTATTTATTTGTTTGCTAGTCGTACATATCAACGGTGAAAAAGTCTGGTTGGAAGCCTTCACAGCACTGCATCGAAATTTAACATTCTAAGCATGCCGCAGCACAAAATAGTCCTGCAGTATATACACATACATGCCCATAAATGAAACAGGAATGCTAAAGATGAAAAGAAAATTATATATAAAACTCTCTGACTTTACTTTTCAATGAAACAGAGCAGGAGAAGTGCTACTTCAAAATTTCAAAAGGGTCTATTTTCGGATATTACGACCCGGAACCAATTCTGATGTAGTGTTACAACAGAAGTGACAACGTGTCATATTCTCGACTCGTTTACTGACATGTCAACACTGACAGCTATAAAATGGTCATTTCTAATTTGAGATCGGTGTTCTTCTAAGCTAAAAACAAAACTTAGTTAAATTAGTTTAAGTAACCTGCAGCTTGTCTCTCCATTACTAACCTAAACCAACCATGATACCAAAATAATGAAGCATAGTCGAAATTGGTACTAAAGTGAGCAAGCATTGTAGTGACTTTCCTCTCTTTTTCTCTTTGATGTTTTCAGAGCCATCTGTAGAAGATTATCTGTATGTATTTGAGAAAAGGTAACATATAGACGATACTTTACGATCAAATCAGGCAAACGGTTAAAATCACTACATACTAAGATGGTATACTTGACATGATTCTCCGGGGGGATTTAGGCCTTGCTAACACGTCTTCAATATATGTTAGTCCACGTATTGTTGATTGATTGATTGATTATTTGGTGTTTTATGCCGTATTCAACAATATTTCAGTGTCACGACGGCGTTAATCGTAATGCTTGTCCCACAACCCTGAGCGCCAGGGAGATCAGCCACTAGTACCATTTGTAAAGTATTTGGTAAGATACCCGGCCGAGGAGTCTACGTATTGGATGGCCCTGTCGAAATGTATACGGACAATTGAATTTTGTTTCCTATTGTGATACTATATGTTAAATATCCCTTATAATCAAAAGCTGGGACTGGAAAGCATACATGGTACTCACCGGTCTCTTGTTGTGTGATTGTAAATTAAAGTGTAATTGAAAAGAATGCAAAAGACCCTGTGTACGAAACTAGCGTGAACGATAGGGTGACAATATAGCTGTAATTGGACACGGCATCGGAGAGTTAAAGAAACAAATATAAACTCATTAAAATAAAGAGTAATTAATTTTGTGTACTCCGCCTTCAACATAATTCCGTTATATCACGGAGATTCCTGAGTAAATTACCAAAATTACAGGTATAATTTTTCCTGACACCGATGCATCAGTCGTAATTCTATCCCCGAAACCCACCTTAGCGACATGGAGGGGAGACACAGTCACCATTTGAAAAGTCTACCCGACTGGGGATCGAACTATGGTCTCCTGTTCCCTAAGCGGATTCCTTAACTATTACACAGAGACTACGGTTAATAATTAATGAAAGGTTTAAACTATGCTGTTGCATCTTAGCAGGAATTTGTCTTCTCACATTCCACGTGTCCCAAAACCATAAAATGTCATTGAAAATCCATTGATGATTTAGTTCGAAGAGTATTAGATTCAACATTCCAAATATTAGATAAAACGCTTCGGGTTTTAGACCGGCCTCTCGTATAGTAAGGTACAAACAAAGGTCGCAAACTGACCGAATGTTTAACCCTTTCCCTTATATAAACGCTTTCTGACGCCTCTGCAGCAGACGCCCTTTGGAAAACATAGTGACAAAAGAAGAAATTGCACAGAACGTGCAATTTCTCCTTTTGTCACAATGTTTTCCACTTTTTGTCATAGGTTATCCATTCAATTATGAAGATTTTCTATGTTTTGACAAAATACGTTCAAAGTCGTCTGCTGCAGAATTGCCGTATGAGGGAAAGGGTTAAAGCACACGCGATGCCACATTTACGGCTTCGACTAGCCCAGATAACAGCCAAGATTGACGTCCCTGTATAAAAAGTCCTGTTTAAAGTTTGGTTGAAGAAATCAAGCATAGCGTTATTAGTTTATACAAAGCAATAAATACATTCCACCATCAGCTTCGCGATTCATTCATTGAGATGTCATTTAGTACGATTGTCGTCACAATGAAATCAGACCATTATATTTTGCTGTCTGTATACTGGATCATAAAAACTTGTCTCGAGTTGACCCTATACATTTAAATATGCATCAGCAGTTTGTTTTTCTGTCCATGGAAATCGCACGATACAACCATAGTTCAGTTTGGCTATCAAAATGGTTACTTTGTTTACAATCGGAGCACTCGGCTATCAACGCTTTTTGGTCCTACGGGCCGGGTGTATTTATTTATATGTTTTTGTATATATGTATTGAATTCATTTGTACACATGTCACTGAACTAAATGATTTACCTACTTACTTACTTATCTCGTTTATTTACATGGGTTATCTCCCATGTTAATACCAACCGAGTTCTAAAGCTACAATTTGATAAGCTGACGCAAAGACTATATGAAATAGACGGTCAACATATCTATACGAACGAGCGTAACTTGACATTCCACCAAGAGCTCCACGATTCATTCTTTGAGATGTCATTTAGTAATATTGTAATCTCAATGAAATCAGTCAAAAATATTTCCCTGTCCGTATATTGGATCTGACGATTGGTTAATCATTTACCGGTAGCTTATTCGGCAGCGACGTTGGCTGTCAAACCAGGGATTGTGAGTTCAATTTCAAGCTTGACCAACATTCATTCTGACATTCCAAAGTTTGACTAAAATCAATACGTAAGTTAACAGTGTATGTGGAAAAGTCGCCAATTGCTTGGAAATACTGATTTGTGAAATATTGCTAAAAGAAAGTCAGGAAACAAATAGGTTCGGGCACGTATTCCTCACATATCTGACAAATACGTGCGCGTGAAAAATGAGGCTGAACAGCGCTTTGGCTTGTTTGTTGAATAACTAAATGATAGTTGGTATTTTACCATGAAAGTCAATTTGCCCTGTTGTTTAATGTAGAATATCAATTACTAGCTGGGTGGGAAATAACATGTAGCAGTAGAAGTTTGCAGTTCGACTTCGTGTTGTATTATTGTTTGCTAAGTGCTTGCAGGGGCGTAGCTTGGCAATAATCAATGTGTAGGCCGTCTCGTGAGAAAATCAACATTGTGGACTCTGCGTAAAGTATCGACCCGGATCAGCCTAAGCATGGCACACAGGCGTACCCGGATATACACTTTTCGCTTCCTGTGGATTTTCTGTTTCAGGAATCACTACTCTTTCTATTCCCCCTGAGACGGAATGTATCGGCCAGATCAGTCTGCGCGGACAGCGCAGGCTGATCTGGTCGATACATTACGCAGATGTGTATCGCCGCAGCTGCATTTTGGGGGCATTTTTAGAAAAAATGTGTAGGCACGTGCCTACAGTGCCTAAAGGGAGCTACGCCCCTGGCTTGGATATATGCTTGTGGCAGTGAATTCGATCTATTGCTTAATTATGAATGCCCAATTACTGGCTGGGAATTCACATGTGGTAGTTGATCGCGTTTTGTATTTTTGTTAAATGAACAATAAACTGGGTGTTTTTTGCCCGTAGCTTCGAGTTCGATTGCCCAACTGGATATTAACAATTGGCAAGTAAATTCACGATTTTTTGCTATTCGTTGAAAACGTATTTGATAGTTGGATGGGTATTTGTTATATTGCAGTATGGCAGACTCCCAACTACCAGCTGGCTGGGTTTTTTATATATATTTTGGTTTTACGACATTTTGAACAATATTTTAGCTGTACCACGGCCACAGTTCACTTATTAACTATCCCTGGGTAAACTAACCGGTCCTAGGCTTGAAAATGTGCAGTGCCCAACGACACTTAACCATGACTGTCGGGACTGAGGATCGATCATTAGGTGGCCAGTTTCAGATCCCCGACGCTGACCACTTGGCAACGGCGGATTCCTACTAATTGTCACGGCAGTAGATTGAATAACCAAGTGCCAAGTACCAATGACCAACTCCGGGCTTACTTCAAACACCTACTACCGGTATAATTTATCATCACACAGACGCATCAGTCGTGAAATTAATCCCCGCTACGTTAAGCGCTAATGAAGGAAACCATTTGTACCACGTTTAAATACTTCTATTACGACCCCGACCGGGGATTATAGAATAAGAAAATGATATATTGACGTTGTTTCAACAGTGGTTTAAATTCCTGTTTTCAATTGCAGCTTAAGTTCAAAGCATAAAACGATAGTCTAGGTTAGTTTGGATGGTACCCCATAGTTAATACGAATAGTGCAGATTGGTTTGAAACCTCGAATACGTACATATAGGTGTGTGATGGTACCCCGTAGTTAATACGAATAGTGCAGACTGGTTCGAAACCTCGAATACGTACATATGTGTGTGATGGTATACCCCGTAGTTAATACGAATAGTGCAGACTGGTTCGAAAAATCGAATACGTACATATAGGTGTGTGATGGTACCCCGTAGTTAATACGAATAGTGCAGACTGGTTCGAAACCTCGAATACGTACATATGTGTGTGATGGTATACCCCGTAGTTAATACGAATAGTGCAGACTGGTTCGAAACCTCGAATACGTACATATAGGTGTGTTATGGTACCCCGTAGTTAATACGAATAATGAAGAGAGGGAAGAACCCTTGCAAATGCACAGTTTTGCCAGAGTTTTTAATACTCGCCTACAGTCGGATAAGAGACTAACTTTTGACGAAATATTTTTTTGAATTATAGCAACAGGATCCCTTGTACAATGACGCAGTCCCAATGTTTAATCCTTCCCGACATGCAAATGCATTGTGTCACATATATCGAGGGTTTGGCGTGAAACGGTTGTAACTAAAATTGGTATTTTTTTTACCAAGGTTAATCACCTCGCCATGAAGTCTTTATAAGCGTTAAATCCTTTGTCTTGGTAAACAATGGAAATTTAGGCGCCATTGCTCGTTCTGAGCAATGTCATCTAAATTGCATTGTTTACAAATGGGTCAAAATTGCCCCTAAACCAGGGTTTTCAAAATAGGTGTTTAGTTACAACCGTTTCACGCCAAGCCCTCGATATAGCAGACGACTTTTGAAAACATTGTAGCAAGACAGAGTTGCTCATCACGAGCAATTTCTTCTATTATCAAAATCTTTTCTTTATAATTTTATTCCTTGATCAACCTTTCATTTACATGTAACTTCGGTTTGCTAAGTGTACGTGGGAAAGGGTTAAGGAAAAACGATCCGATTATCCGACTATGGCAGGACTGAGTTGTCCAACCGACCGGAGCATCATCATGGATTCCTTGTAAGAAAAGCTTCCGTGGCCCCATTCCATTCCATGGGAATGTTGACTGGCGGGCACGGCCCCATCTAGGTATTCACCATTGAGATGACCGCAGTGACATGCTTCGAACCACCACGCCCCCTTGTATATCTGGGCACAATTACGGTCATCATGGTCGTTATCCCTATCATATGTAGAGAATGGCCTTTTGTTCCATCTCGGTGGTGATAGACAGTCGACTGAAAGCCATGTGAAATGGAAGTATTAGTTTAACACTTTCCCTCATATAGACGCTTTCTGACGCCTCTATAGCAGACGGTTTTTTGAAAACATAGTGACAAAAGAAGAAATTGCACAGAACGTGCAATTTCTCCTTTTGCCACAATGTTTTACACTTTTTGTCATAGGTTATCCATTCAATTATGGAGATTTTCTCTATGTTTTGACAAAATACGTTCAAAGTCGTCTGCTGCAGAATTGTCGTATGAGGGAAAGGATTAACGTTAACTCACTTTAAAATTGAATGTATAGCAAGCTCTACTATACATGTTTATCATCATTAATATCGTAATCGGCATTGACATCTTTGTTAGCATACGAATCAGAATCATCAGAATCATCAGAATCATCATCATAATCATCATCGTCAGTATCATCCTCCTCCTCCTCCTCCTCCTCCTCCTCCTCATCATCATCATCATCATCATCATCATCATCATCATCATCATCATCATCATCATCATCATCATCAGCAGCATCATCATCATCGTCAGTATCATCATCATCATCATCATCATCATCCTCATCATCATCATCACCATCATCATCATCATCATCATCATCATCATCACCATTATCATCATCAGCAGCAGCAGCATCATCATCACGATCAATATGCTCTCTAGTATAACCCTTATCATGCTCACCATCATCATAATCATTATCATCATCATCATCATCATCATTATAACCATCATAATCCTCTTCAATATCATTATCAGCAAAATCATCAATAATTGGATTGAAATGAAGTAACAAGTACTAGTAGCAAATATAGATAAAACAATCACCATACAATACCTTTTCCCACATATAGACGCGTTTTGACGAACATATATATAAGTAACTGCTTCGGATGACTTTGAATAAAATTGTGTCAAGTATCGTTGGACATTCCATTTTCGTAAGCCTCCCTTTTTCGTGACGTCACTATTTTTGGGCTTATATCACGTGACTTTGTCCTTGCAGCCGATTTGGAACTGTAAAGTTATTTCCCAATGGCCAAAGTATTTGCTGACATATTTCAACAATAAAATGCATCTTAAACAGTTTTGTTACTTGTTGTCAATGGAGGAATAGCCAAAATACCCTTATTTTTTATATATCAAATTTAATGAACAGTTTAAACCCCCAAAAAGTGGAAAAATCGGACATGAAAATTTACCGTAAAAAGGGTCTTTTGTTGTTTACAAAATGGCGGCTAGGGTCATGTGATTAGTTTGACCTAGTTAGGTAAATGCAATCTTTCATTGGATTTCACATTCCTAAAGGTGCTTACGCATAGAGATGTAAAATAACTAAAATATTTTAAATAATATCCCATTAGAAATATGGCAATTTTGAAATCTGTATTGATCTTTGTGATGATGTAAATATAGGATGATTACAGGGTACCAAATCTCCATGCAAACCATTAAGGTTGACACAGTGGGATAAAACATGAGAATGGAAAATAAGCTTAACGAAGATTCAAAGTTGAGTAATTAAAAAAAAAAAAGTTCATATTTAAATCAAGGATAATTTTAAATTAATTGGTTTAAACTATATAAAATATTTAATTGCTTCAGTTTTTTGGTGTTCAATATGTTACGACGTATATTGCCCCTTTTAAAAAAAAATTATTTTTTTGTGTGTTGCCTTTATTGAAACTGCAAAGTGCCAAAATAATGACGTCACGAAAATAGGATAACAATTTCGGCTTCGGACTTGTTGAACACATGTGTATTCAAGATTATTTTTTGTGTGAATTATTAGTTTTCAAAGGAATTTTTGCCCGAAACTTAGAGGAAATAAATAAATCTTTCAGATAAGACATGACAATTCGTATCATTCACTAAGCCTTCTGCATATTTTGTCTTTGAAGCCTTACACTCACGAATTATGGATGCTCGGGGATAGATATTTTGCTCACAATGAACACATTCTTTATTTTCGATAGTGTTTTCAACTTTATTTGATGACTTCACTACAATTTATTCAAAAAATCCGTATTTTTGCCCAGATGTTCTGTTGCAGTTTTGTTGTATGGGGGAAAAGGGGGTAAAGTGTTTTAAGTATCGGGTTAACAATGATGGAATAATATAATTTATTCATTCTCAAAGAAATATAAACCACAGTTGAAAGGAAACCATACATCACTTCGAGTTACCGTAGTTTTGGAGTGATTTATGCTAAATTCGTTCGAGCTAAACGACATATTCGAATAATAACCTTTTATGACCACCGTATTTTGACCCCCCCCCCCCCCCCCCCCCCCCCCCCCCCCCCCCTTCCCGAGAAGTTAGCGACAGTAGGGTTATAATCATCGTGACCATGTGCGATCTTAAAGAACGCTAACAAACCATCTGATCCCGAGTAGTTGGCCACTGTTAGACGATAATCATCGAGTTCGTCAGCGATCGTGAAACGCCCGTAAACAGCATAATTTACGCTCTGGTCGTGCTTCGTAAGGACTACTTTCAGGGAGTGCGGTCCATGTGAGGTCAAGGCGTGTAAAGCGTCATTTCCTGTAATACAGTTGATTTTGAAGTTGTTTATCGCCGCTTTAAACAATAATTTCAGTCATATCACGGAGTTTTATAGGTAAGTTAATAACACTTCTGGTCCGTGTATTACCCACAATTCTGAGCGCCAATAAGAGAAAGCCATTACTAGCATATGCTTTTTAAACTTTGGTATGAAATGGCCGGGGATCGAACGCGCGACCTCCTGCACGCGCTGCGGTCGTTCTACATCTGTGCCACCGATGCGGACCTGTAAAACAGTGTAAATGCCCTTACTGCTTCAAGAAAAAGTGGATCGGTTGTTTTGAGCTTAGCGCCATTTTCAACGATTTTCCGGTCATATCATGGCGGCCAGTTCACCTACTTATGTAATCATAGCATTCTCACACTAGTACTCCACACAATCGTCTTTCCAAGAATCTGGCTACTTTTTCGCACAGAATGTTAGCCCATTGGTAGATGACGACTGAAGCTTGTCGCATTTACCTTTGTCAAACGCCGGAAAGAATATTGTCCGAGCTTGCGTTCGAAATCATAACCCCTGTATTGATAGCCGGTGTCGCTACCAACTGAGCTTCCAGGGTTCGGCAGAAAATCAATTTAACAGTGAGAACCAACACTTTGGATCGCAAAGGAAATTTTGTTTGACCTAATTTTGACCAGTAAACGCTCTTACCGAGCCAATAATCCCCGTTAGCATCACCAAAGCCATTCTTGTAACTTTTCCAGTCTTTGTAGAAGTCAACTTTAGCGTCTAAACGTCTCTGAAATACCTTTAGAAAGATGCAACAAAAAAATAAATCGTCGTAGTAATTCGCCGTTTTTAAGTTATATGTGTTGTGTGTGGGAAAGGCTTAAAGTCATGTAAAGCTGGATGAGAGTTGACAAGTGTCGGGATGCTTTGTTAGCCATGTCATTTGTAATTGACATCGGTTAATTAATCCGTAATTGTCGATTTAAAGACACTTCATGGAAAGGTCTGTCTGAGTTAAATGCAATAAGAAAATACTAGTTATATCTTTTTCAGTTGCAGTTATTATTATATAAAAATCTTTCAGTCTTTCTATATTTTCTTCTTTGTTTTAGGCCGCTCTCAACAATTGTTCAGTTTTTTTTCACGGCGTTTCCTGGGTACAAATGTAATAAACCAGTACTTCCGGTCTATTTATCCTAACTCCAGCGACGCACTCGTAATGCTAACCGAAACAACCCCGAGTGCAAAAGAGGAAAAACCATTACTACCATTTTCAAATGCTTTGGTATGACACGGTCGGTGAACGAACCCGACCCTCCCGCCCCCGAAGTGGACGTCCTACAATTACACCCCTGATCTGGTCCAATATATTTACATAGATAGTCAGAGGATGAAAGTAAGCCATTGTGGACACTGTAGTGTTCGTGCAAATCGAACTGTCCAATGGTGAATACATAACAAAAGTCAGTTTGCAAAATATTTCTATGTTAATTCAACTTGTTATGTAATCGTCCAATCTCATTAAAATCAGACCAATATACTTCGTTGTAAGTATATTTAAACTAACGATACCGCATAAACATTCATTTCGATTTAACCCTTAATATTTTTGAGCAGGTGCTTGTTTTTCTGTCAAATCAATGCGCATGATACAACCAACTCTTGATTCTGATCAGAAATGGTAACTATACAACCGGAACACTTGGACATCATCGCTTCTCTTTCTAGTTTATTGTTATGGGCTGTTGATATCTACCGATTTTTTAGTCGACAATTTGATTGGGTGACACAAATGTCAATGTGAAACGACATGTAATAGGCACTTATTCATATGTATACGGGCGTTTGCTACTGTAGCGAATTTAAGGTCTGGTTTCAATGAAGGTTGTATTCATCATATTAATTACATCTACAATAGAATGTTATCAGGGAAACTAACAATAGGAATTTGTGAACAATGTAGATGAAAATCAAACTACGCATCTGCGCAGTCTGACAAGATAATGCACTGTTCCTCTGTTCGATAATTTATCAAATAAGCTTCTGGCGAATGTGTACACATTTGGGTCAGAGTGCACGGGTACATTAACATTTGTCACAAATTATATTTACTTGTTTACATGGCGGGGCACTAACAGTTTAACAGTCAGCTTTAAAGCAATAATTTAGCTTTGATTTCAACCAGAGATGTCTTCGGATAACTTTACATACAATTTGTCGAATGTTGTTTTCCCAATAAACCTACAAAATAAAGCATTTATTCTCTTCCCATATACGTCAAATCTACAGCAGAGGACTTAGAAAAACATCCGTGTAGAAATGTGGAGAATGAGAGCTATTAAATAGAGGTGAAAACAGTCAGGCAAATAGTGGTACCACAACGTCGTCAGAATTAGTTTAATGCAGACAATTACAAAATCCCCTATATGTGCAGAAGGAGTATGGTTAGCGTCGGGGATTTGAAACCGGGTGTCCTGGGTTCGATCCCCAGTCGCGGCACGATGTTTTCTAGCCTAGTACTGGTTGGTTTACCCAGGGATCATGAATGAGTGAACTGTCGCCGTGATATAACTGAAATAATGTTGAAAGCGGCGTAAAACCCCAATAAAACAAACAAAGCAGAAGGAGTAACTAGCGCAAGCCCGAGCGCTCGTTGTGTTAGGACACATTTGGGGACTTCCCTAGTGTTGGGTGAATAAATCAATTTTAAAAACTCACTGTCCACATTTCACCTCCCGAATGGTAGCAATATGCTTGTTTTGACTGCCCTTGTTGACCTCTATCACTAAATGGGTAAATCGTGTACACCCCGTTCTTGGAGTTGTTTGGTAGGTCAGAGCATTCTCGAACTGGAAAAACTTGAGCTGAAAGTGTTTGATAGACTAAGAAACGGTATTTGACAACGAGAATGGACTACCTTAAGAACCACGTCTATGGGGTTGGGGTCTAATTGACCAACCAGTTTCCAAACGTGTAGTAATTACGTTAAGGTAAGTTTTACTGAGACACCGATTAAAATTGTCCAATGTTGGGTACGTTTAACATGTCAATGTACGTGTGCATATTAGTGATGCTCTAGGAAAAGCTAACTTACCGTGTTTAACACACGTGGAATTATTACGTAAAGGTTGGTTTTATTGAAGCACCGCCCAAATTGTTGAATAAAAGATAAGTTAAACATGTCAGTGTACATGGTTATATCAGCGGTGTTCTATCATAACCACATTTAGCTGATTGCAAAGGCCTTATAGAACGGCTCATACACGGTTTATAGCTAGTTTTCATTGACGCCGCGCGGACAGTATGGGATAGGTTTTAATTTTGTACCATGGGGTGACGCAATCGAAAAGTATTATTGTTAAGAAAAACTCTGTTATATGTTTGAAAAAAAAAAAAAAATTATGAATACATAAATTGTATGAAATGATTTAAGAAACAGCACGATACAAAATACATATGTCTTCTACCGTTATTACAATACTTTAGACACATATGATGGGTATTTAATAACTTTTTCCTAACTTCTTAGGCTACGCTTTTTTATAGTTTGGTTTACGACTCGATTTATCAAAGTTTTCTACTGGCATGTTCAAAACGTATAAAATGACATTAGAAACAAACAAAACAGACTTAATAATTCTTGCTGTATGTTGACTATACATGTGAACTTGTGTAATGCTCAATCTTGATCATAAATATCTTCTTCTTCTTTTTTAAATTACTTCGTACTTTTTGTTTATATACTCCCGTTTTTTCTATCATACTTCTGCTAAACTGGAAGGAGAATAAACTCCCCCCTCTCCTTCCAAAGCATGTGTCACACTTCACTTATAACTAGAGGCAATAAACCTTAATATATGTTAATATTCAAGCACTTATGTTTGATTTTATCTAACTGATCTAGTTAGAGGATTTAAAACAGTTTATTGGTAAACAAAACTTGAGAAACTTCAGCTTGTATGACACATTATTGTTGCAGTGAATGTTAAGCAAACTGTACAAATGGTTTCATGACTTAACTTGTCATTTCACGACTAAACTTCACATGCTGAATATCACATATATCGAAGCATATAAAACGTTTAATCCTTATGTCAATATTGACCCTTTCTGCTCTTGGTAACCTTTTTGTATAGGCTATAGTAGCCAGGTGAGCAATATAGGCACATCTTGTTTAAAATAAAGGGACATTTTACATCCTGTCTGTTTGCACAGGTTATTTAAATGTACTGAACTGCATCTGCTTCCTTCAAAATCATGCGCGGCATCTCTTCTTGTTAATAATTGTACAAAACTATCGAAGCAAAATACGGTTTGAAAACAAGCAAATGAGTAAATAAGGCATTGCAAAGCATATTTACAAAACAATATATTTAACTTCTAAAGTATAGAATTTAAGTTAAATGTATACTCTCGCAACAAAGTGTACGGCTGGCTGACACATTGTCTGACACATTGTATGACACATTGTCTGACACATCAGAGCTTGATACGGTTCTCTGTGGGAGTAAGACTCGAGTTTACGTAGACAGGCGGTTGTAATCCCTCGAAATAATGTGTACGTATTCAGTGAATTCCAAAGGTACATCAATTATTACGTGGCATATAACCCTTACCCTCACATATACTTCTTTTGAGAACTGTGTGACAAAATAATTGCTCATTATGGGTAATTGCTTCTTTTGCAAAAATGTCTTCAACTGTATTCAATAATCATGATTATTAATTATAAAGATATTCCATATTTGTGCTACAATAATTTTATGGTGGGTTCCTGCCGATTTGTTGTACGTGAGAAACAGTTAATAATTTATGAATATGAATCTCATCATATTCAGACCTTACTCCTCGTTGCAGTGGCAAACGCTGGCAACGCGAATTATTAGGTCTGATTGCAATGAAATTGATAAGATTATCCGACACTTATTTAATGTCAAATGCGGCAAATGCACCACTTAAACAAACTCTATTTCAAAGTAAATGAGTTATTGAAAAACAAGAAAACTGTTTATAAATGAAATAAAAAGTTTGAAAAAATAAAAAACACTTTATAAAATTTAGTTCTGAAACATAAGACAACAATGTTTATGACATAAGAATTTGAAAAATAAGACAACTATTTATAAATTCAAAAATTGAGTTATAGAAAAACAAAAAAAGAAACCTTTTTTATAAAAGTAAGTTCTGAAAAATAAGACAACATTGTATATAAAATACATGGTCATTGAAAAACAAGACTTAATAAAAAAATATGTTAAAAGTAAGTTCTGAAAAATAAGACAACATAAGTCTGAAAAACAAGACAACTGTTTATAAATTTAAAAAAGAAAAAGTTTTGGAAAAACAAAAGTAAGTTCTAAAAAATAAGAAAAATATTTGATTGTACTAAAAGTCGTTCAAAAACAAGATCACTATTTATAAATTAAGCTCATAAAAGTTAAACAACTGATTTAAAGTGTCAAACAAAAATAAGATCAAACAAACACTTTCAGTATCCATAGTATATCTTTTTAAGTGTCCGATGTGAAACTAAATCAGAGTATATTAATCACTATTATTAGATTCTGACTAGATTTATCTCAATCCAAATTACATGTAGTTTACATTACGACAAACACAAATGCGAAATGTATGTATATTGTTATGTTAAATAAAGTCACCACAAAACACTTGTAATAAGCTTGTTCCTCTAGCATGTTCTTCTTCTTGATTCTTCAAAGTTGGTTGAGACAGCAAGCTTGAACATCTGCACGGTGCTGAATTCCGTATGTTGTCGTCGGCAATTATGAACAGTGTGAAATGCATGGCGAATTCCGTATGTTATCGTCGGCAATTATGAACAGTGTGAAATGCATGGCGAATTCCGTATGTTGTCGTCGGCAATTATGAACAGTGTGAAATGCATGGCGAATTCCGTATGTTGACGTCGGCATTTATGAACAGTGTGGAATGCACGGCGAATTCCGTATGTTATCGTCGGTAATTATGAACAGTGTGAAATGCATGGCGAATTCCGTATACGTTGTCGTCGGCATTTATGAACAGTGTGAAATGCATGGCGAATTCCGTATGTTGACGTCGGCATTTATGAACAGTGTGGAATGCACGGCGAATTCCGTATGTTATCGTCGGCATTTATGAACATTGTGAAATGCATGGCGAATTCCGTATACGTTGTCGTCGGCATTTATGAACAGTGTGAAATGCATGGCGAATTCCGTATGTTATCGTCGGCATTTATGAACAGTGTGAAATGCATGGCGAATTCCGTATACGTTGTCGTCGGCATTTATGAACAGTGTGAAATGCACGGCGAATTCCGTATACGTTGTCGTCGGCATTTATTTAAAACAATATAAAAGACGCGGCGAATTCCGTATGTTGACGTCGGCATTTATCAACAATATAAAAGGCGCTGCGACTTCCGTATGTTGTCGTCGGCATTTATCAACAATATAAAAGGCGCGGCAAAATTCCGTATGTTGTCGTCGGCATTTATCAACAATATAAAAGGCGCGGCAAAATTCCGTATGTTGTCGTCGGCATTTATCAACAATATAAAAGGCGCGGCAAAATTCCGTATGTTGTCGTCGGCATTTATTTACAGTATAATAAACTCTGACATTTATATCAGAAGTAGTTTAATTATAAGAGATTAACTATTAAAAAAGATAAAACATTGTGGCGAAAGGAGAAATGCCCATCGTGAGTAATTTTTCCGCAATGCCTTCAAAATGTGTGTTCTGCAGACGAGTCAGAAAGCGTCTGGTATTTTGGGGGAAAGGGTTAAACGCAAGGTTATGGACACAAAACTGTTTATCTAGTTCAACTTTGTATTAATAATTGTTTTTTCTCGTAGAATTGTCGCATGAGGGAAAGAGTTAAAGCAGAGGAAATGAAACTGTGTTGAATACTTATCTTGAAATCTTTTAAACCAACGAGAAGAAAATGTGGATAGTGACAACACACTTGACCGTCGTTCCTAAGGAATAGGTCATCCCTCTTGGATTTCACGTGACTACAAATAGATAAAAAAAAATAAAACAGTGGACTCGCGTTTACTCGAAACTATTGTTTAGCCGGAACAGTTTCCTCAAAAGGATCTATCTTTTGATAACAGTAGAAAGGCAGTTCAGAATATTATATTTAAACCACTGGTTAGTTTTTTGGAAGGTGATTATTATTTAAAATTTATGTAATAATCTCCTTCCTTTGCGTTTGCATCATGACCCTTTTCAAATATGCCCTATAACAATTATACATACGCTTATCAATATAGTGCGATAAATTCAAAGTAAAATCGTCCCAATAGTCTTTTCATGTACAATCAGTTTGTTGAAGAATATAGTTTGGACGCTTTCTTTTTAAACAATTAATGTGTTTGCGGCTTTCAAAATGAATTCTATTTTAAGCAATACAAATCGTTCAGCATTAAATAATATTATGTATATTCCAACGCGCCACGCTTTCGTGAACAACTCCAAATACGTAGGCCATGTGCGTAGCTAGCCCTCTATACATGTTGATTCATAATTGTGCTAGGAGGGTCAGGACAATTTTGAAAACAATGGTGCCATCTGGTGCATTCTGTGCGCTCTGAGGTTCTTTATTTAGTACTGGAAAATGGACAGTTTTAGGATCATAAATCAACAAATAAACCCTTTACTCGGCAGATTTTTTTCTCTTAAATAGAGCTAAAATAGCTAACAAATACAAGCCCCGATTATGTTAATAATACTCAGATCTATTGTTTTGTCACCGGATTGGAACTATTTTTTTGTCACAGGAGTGGAACGCCGGCACACTTATTGGACATCATCAAATGACCTTGCAGGACAAGTCCCAAAACTCATTTCAGATTTCGACACAATTATGCCCCTTTTTGGATGCTAGAAACAATCATGGTCATATCTCAGTAACCACTACTGATCTTGACTTGAAACTTCATTCATGTCTTCAGAGGTGTCAGACAGTAATGTTAGATAACTCTTGTATGACTTCAGAACAAATTAGGGCCCTTGTTTGACTTTGACAATTTTGTTAAAGTTTGGCATGAAAGGTACTATCATGCACATATCTCATTAACCACTGTTAACTATATAATCAAATAGCAAATAGTCGAGCATGCTGTCTTATGGACAGCTCTTGTTTGTTTATATAATCCCGATTTGTTATCATACGTCTACGTTTCTCGCATAGTCCGCCGCGTGTATAAGAGGAGCACTCGGGCCTAGAGGCACATGTCACCGGAGTGGAACACTTTGTTTGGTTGTTATTTTTTGTCACGGGATTGAAACGCCGGCCTTTAGTAGGCGGGTTTCTTGCAGAGTCTGCCGCATGTATTAGGGGAGCACTCGGGCCCAGAGGCCCCTGTCAGCGGTGACGATAACTTTGTTTTGTCACCAGAGTGGAACACTTTTCTTCTCTCTTTTTTTTGTCACGGGAGTGGAAGGCCGGCCTTTAGTAGGCGGGTTTCTCGCAGAGTCCTCCGCGTGTAGAAATGGAGCACTCGGGCCCAGAGGCCCTTGTCACTTGAGTGGAACATTTGTTTTTGTCACGGGAGTGGAACGCCGGCCTTTAGTAGGCGGGTTTCTAGCAGAGTCCGCCGCGTGTATTAGGAGAGCACTCACGCCCAGAGGTCCTTGTCACCGGAGTGGAACACCTTTTTTTTGTCACGGGAGTGGAACGCCGGCCTTTAGTAGGCGGGTTTCTGGCAGAGTCCGCCGCGTGTATAAGGGGGGCATTCGGCTGCTGTCCGGGGAAATCTGCGCCGGGACCGCACATGCTATAAGGCATGTCCCGTCGTCTACCCGCGCTTACGGCGAAGTGATGGCCTTGTTTCAAGCGAGCACTCCGCTGCTGGTAGAAGAAATGTGAGCTGTTGCCGAATTAGCTATAACGCAGGTCCCGCCGTCTACCGGCGTTTACGGTGAAGTGCTAGCCTTGTTTCAAGCGAGCCCTCCGCTGCTGGTAGGGTAAATGTGAGCCATGGCCGAATTCGCAATAAGGCAGGTCCCGCTGTCTACCTGCGCTTACGGCGAAGTGCTGGCCTTGTTTCAAGCTAGCACTCCGCTGCTGGCAGGGGAAATGAGAGTCGGGGCCGCATATGCTATAAGGTAGGTCCCGTCGCCTACCCATGCGTACGGGGAAGTGTTTGCCGTGTTTCAAGCGAGCCCTCCGCTGCTGTTAGGGGAAATGTGAGACGGGCCGGAATTTGCTATAAGGCAGGTCCCGCCATCTACCCGCTCTTACGGCGAAGTGCAGGCCGTGTTTCAAGCTAGCACTCCGCTGCTGGCCGGGTAAATGTGAGCCGGGGCCGCATATGCTATAAGGGATATTATAATTTAGTATAGAAGCGGCAAGGAACGTTTGATATGATTTTTGTTTTTGTTTTCCTTATTGTTTGCTTAGAAGTTTTCGTTATTGTTTGTTTAGATGTTTTTCTTACTTTTGCTTAGATGTTTTTCTACTTTTCATTAATGTTATCAAGTCGTTTGCAGATAAGTTGTATGCAGGAAAAGGGGTTAAATACAGACGATACTTAACAGATAACAAGTTGAACTCACTACATACCAAGACGTCATACTGGACTTGATTCCTTTTGTCTTTCTGGATAATAAGGGTTTGCATACACGTCTTCAAGCTATTGTTCTGATCACATTTCTCTGTGTCTGTGAACGTGGTGTAACCAAATCATTCACTTCTCTTAGATTAGTTTAGACTTACATCAAATTTAGAAACAAGCTTTCAGCCTATATTAATTCCGTTCGATGTCTGCATCACTTGAGACTTTACAAGTACGAGCGCCAAATGTGTTGGGAAAAATTACGGGCAGAACCTGCTCATCACGTGATTCGAACCCGGCACCTTTTGGCGCGAAAGGCCGCCGCTCTACTGCTGCATCACTGTTTTCCACTGTCTTCATTTCTCTTTCAATTGTCCTATCAAGATGACTACAGGCATTTAAACTTCGACTCCAATTGAAAAAATGTCGGTCAAATACCTTTTTAGAAACAAGAGCTGTCACTCCTGGATAGCGTAGATTGTGATTGACAAACAAAACTTGATAAGAGCCATCCCACGAGAAAACCAACATTGTGGACTCTGCGTAAAGTATCGACTAGGATCAGCCTAATCATGCCGCGCAGGCTAACCCGGATATACACTTTTCGCTTCCTGTGGATTTTCAGGCTGATCTGGGTCCATAAAGTTTGTTTTTTTGTGGAACGGCTAAAACGCAAAACTTGAAAAGAATGCGAATGGCGCCGACTAGGATGATGACGCGAACCATAGAGTAACACAAGACACGGACTATGCGAAGTAAAAACAAAATCATAAAAACGTTAGAAAATAGGAAAGAATGAATGAATGTGTTTTACGCCACTTTCAGCAGTATTTTAGTTATCACAGTGTTTCCTTGGTGAATTATCAGTATTTTAGTTATCACAGTGTTTCCTTGGTGAATTATCAGTATTTTAGTTATCACAGTGTTTCCTTGGTGAATTATCAGTATTTTAGTTATCACAGTGTTTCCTTGGTGAATTATCAGTATTTTAGTTGTCACAATGTTTCCTTGGTGAATTATCAGTATTTTAGTTATCACAGTGTTTCCTTGGTGAATTGTCAGTATTTTAGTTATCACAGTGTTTCCTTGGTAAATTATCAGTATTATAGTTATCACAGTGTTTCCTTGGTAAATTATCAGTATTTTAGTTATCACAGTGTTTCCTTGGTAAATTATCAGTATTTTAGTTATCACAGTGTTTCCTTGGTAAATTATCAGTATTTTAGTTATCACAGTGTTTCCTTGGTGAATTATCAGTATTTTAGTTGTCACAATGTTTCCTTGGTGAATTATCAGTATTTTAGTTATCACAGTGTTTCCTTGGTGAATTATCAGTATTTTAGTTGTCACAATGTTTCCTTGGTGAATTATCAGTATTTTAGTTATCACAGTGTTTCCTTGGTGAATTGTCAGTATTTTAGTTATCACAGTGTTTCCTTGGTGAATTGTCAGTATTTTAGTTATCACAGTGTTTCCTTGGTAAATTATCAGTATTATAGTTATCACAGTGTTTCCTTGGTAAATTATCAGTATTTTAGTTATCACAGTGTTTCCTTGGTAAATTATCAGTATTACCGGTAATTTGTATTCTGACATCGATGCACCAGTCGTAATGCTTTCCCTGCAACCGGATAAAATTCATATCATGACCCGAATTGGGATCGAACCCTGGACTCCCCATGGTCTCAAGGCGAACGCTCTAACCACTACACCAACGGAGATGTTCTATAATTAATGAACAGTTTTGACCGCACAGTTGCATCTACATGTACATGTACCAAGGAGACAATCGAACATCATTCCACGTGCTCCATCATAAAACGTAATTGCAAATCCATCTTTTAGTTTATTTCGAAGCGTATTACGATTTTATAAACATTCTATGTGTTAGATAAACAACGTGCACTTTACTCGTATTTTTCCAGACAAAAACAGGACGCGAACTGACCTGACCGTCTGATTATAGCTCAAGCGAACACATAATAATTATAAAGGTCGTTTATTATACCAGATAACGGTCATGATTGACAGTTCTGTGTTAAAGGTCATTTTTCATGTTAACTCTATCAGCGCCGAATTGTTTAAAGTAGACTCTTCAATGTTCAAAATCGGGTGTCTCCATGTCTCATGTTATACAAGTGTTGGACTATCTTAATAACTAAACGGCAAACAATGCTGATTTCAGGTGAGATAAGCTCGTTACGAGCTGACTCACCTGAATCTGTATTGTTTGCAAACCATCAATATTGCCTTTGGCGCTGAAAGAGTTAAGATGAAGTTACCCGTTTTTGTAAAGCAGCGTTTCATGTATTCTGTTTATTCTAGTTATGCTCATGTGTTTGAATTGTGTTGTACGCAGCTTTAAACATCATTCCAGTTATCTCACGGCGTTTTTTAAGGATATACTGAACTGAAAAGTGGATTTTTCATAATATTTAAGTTTTGTTGTAACATTGTTTGTTTGAAGGTTGGATGTATGTTTAATAAAAAAAAAGTAAAAAAAAGGTATGTTAGTGGGCTTTATTTTTTGCTAGATCCATTTATGAAAGCCTTATGATATGCATTTTTTTTTTGCTATTTCAGCACATGAAAAAAAAACAGGTTTTCATGCAAATTGCCAATATTTGAAAGATGATATGCTAATTGTTTGTCTTCTTGTGGTTTAAATCTCATTCTGAAGTTATTTCATCCATATCTTTGGAAGTTCATGTGATAAGTTGTAATTGAACCTAAAAAATAGACGCTATTTTTCCCTAATGAGAACCCATATTTGTCATGTGAAAGAATAGAAAAGTTCAAAACTTTGAAATAAGGAAAAAACATATTTATAATATAACTTTTTCTAAAACTTCTTTAGATTATTGCAATTACTATCATTTATCAAAATTTAAAAAGAAAACTATATGTCATTGAGCAATTTTTTTTTCAGTTTTTCTTGTCTAGATGGCTAAAAAATGTTAAAATAGGATTTTTTTGTTTTTTTTTTAAACATATCTTCAATTGTCATAAAAGTTGTACAATATATTCTACTTATTTTCAAAACATTATGATACTGTACAAGTTCTAGATTAAAATGTATATACATGGATTTAATATGTTCTTTTTACTCAGTTATATTACATAATCAAACATAGCGACTGGACAGCGCTTGGAAGGCTCACGAAAAAATTCAGTCCTTTATCTAAAACAAATTTAATCCACTTTTTTTTTTAAATTTTGAAGCATTATAAAAAGGTATAATGACTAAACAAGTTTTAATTGACAACATAATCAAAACAATTTTTTTTTTTAAATATCCACTTCTCAGTTCAGTACATCCTTAACGGTTAATAACAAATACGATCGTTAGTATTGGTCCTTACAATGATATACCAGACGTGAGGCTATATATTTTCTATAAGCCATTACTATCATTTTTGAAAGTCTTTGGTCGGTCGCTTGTGATCCAAAGGTTCTTTTCCAATCCTTTGCGAGTGGAGTGAACGCTTATGATCCAACGGTTCGTTTCCAACCCTTTGCGAGTGGAGTGAACGCTTGTGATCCAAAGGTTCGTTTCCAACCCTTTGCGAGTGGAGTGAACACTTGTGATCCAAAGGTTCGTTTCCAACCCTTTGCGAGTGGAGTGAACGCTTGTGATCCAAAGGTTCGTTTCCAACCCTTTGCGAGTGGAGTGAACACTTGTGATCCAAAAGTTCGTTTCCAACCCTTTGCGAGTGGAGTGAACACTTGTGATCCAAAAGTTCGTTTCCAACACTTTGCGAGTGGAGTGAACACTTGTGATCTAAAGACTCGTTTCCAACACTTTGCGAGCGGAATGAACACTTGTGATCCAAAGGTTCATTTCCAACACTTTGCAAGTGGAGTGAACACTTGTGATCCAAAGGTTCGTTTCCAACACTTTGCAAGTGGAGTAAACACTTGTGATCCAAATGTTCGTTTCCAACACTTTGCAAGTGGAGTGAACACTTGTGATCCAAAGGTTCGTTTCCAACATTTGCAGGTGGAGTGAACACTTGTGATCCAAATGTTCGTTTCGAACCCTTTGGGAGTGGAGTGAACCCTTGTGATCCAAACGTTCGTTTCCAACACTTTGCGAGTGGAGTGAACACTTGTGATCTAAAGATTCGTTTCCAACATTTTCCGAGTGGAGTGAACACTTGTGATCCAAAGGTTCGTTTCCAACACTTTACAAGTGGAGTGAACACTTGTGA
Organism: Serripes groenlandicus; assembly: GCA_031761405.1. NCBI lineage: Eukaryota > Metazoa > Mollusca > Bivalvia > Cardiida > Cardiidae > Serripes > Serripes groenlandicus. The sequence continues at coordinate 451,707 of JASEVX010000097.1, read as the reverse complement.
TCCAAATGTTCGTTTCCAACACTTTGCGAGTGGAGTGAACACTTGTGTTCCGAAAGCTCGTTTCCAACCCTTTGAGTGCGGGGTAAACGCTTGTGATCAAGAACTTCGTCTCCAACCATTTGAGAGCGGGCTGAACGCTTGTGATCCAAAAGTTCCTTTCCAAACTTTTGAGAGCGGGTCGAACGTTTGGGATTCAGAACTTTGTTTCCAAATCTTTGAGAGCAGGTGAACGCTTGTCATCCAGAACTTCCGTTCCAACCATTTGAGAGCGGGGTAAACGCTTGGGATCCATAACTTTGCCTCCAACCCTTTGAAAGCGGGGTGATAGCTTGTGATCCAGAACTTCCTTTTCAACCCTTTGATAGCTGGATGAACGTTTGGGATCCAGAACTCCGTTTGAGAGCGGGTGGACGCTTGTGATCCAGAACTTCCTGTTCAACCCTTTGAAAGCGGGTTGAACGCTTGTGATCCAAAAGTTCCTTTCCATCCCTTTGAGAGCGGGGTGAACGTTTGGGATCCAGAACTTCTTTTCCAACCCCTTGAGACCAGTGTAATCGCTTATCATCCAGAACTTCCTTTCAAAACCTTTGAGAGCGGGATGAACGCTTGTGATCAAGAAATTCTTCTCCAACCCTTTGAGAGCGGGGTGAACGCTTGTGATCCAGAACTTCCTTTTCAACCCTTTGATAGCTGGGTGAACGTTTGTGATCCAGAACTCCATTTCAAACCCTATGAGAGCGGGGTCAACGCTTGTGATACAGAATTTCGTTTCCAACCCTTTGAGTGCGGGATGAACGCTTATGATCCAGAACTTCATCACAAACCCTTAAAAAGAGCGGGGAGAACGCTTGTGATCCAGAACTTCGATTCTAACATTTTGAGAGCGGTGTAAACGCATGTAATCCACAAGTTCGTCTCAAACCTTTTAAGAGCGGTGAGAACGCTTGTGATCCAGAACTTCGTTTATAACATTTTGAGAGCGGTGTGAACGCATGTAATCCACAAGTTCGTCTCAAACCTTTTAAGAGCGGTGTGAACGCTTGTGATCCAGAACTGTGTGTCCAACCCTTTGAGAATGGGGTGAACGCTTGTGATCCAAAAGTTCGTTTTCCATCCCTTTGAGAGCGGGGTGAACGCTTGTGATCCAGGTGTTCGTTTTCCAACCCTTTGGGAGGGGTGTGAACGCATGGGATCCATTATTTATTTCGTCTCCAACCCTTTAAGAGCGGGGAGAACGCTTGTGATCGAGAACTTCGTTTCCAACATTTTGAGAGCGGTGTGAACGCTTGTGATCAAAAATTTCGTTTCCAACCCTTTGAGTGCGGGGTGAACGCATTTGATCCAAAAGTTCGTCTCCACATTTAAAAGCGGGGAGAACGCTTGTGATCCAGAACTGTGTTTCCAACATTTTGAAAGCGGTGTAAACGCTTGTAAACCGTTTCCAACCCTTTGATAGCGGGTTGACCGCTTGTGAACCAAAAGTTCGTTTTCCCACCCTTTGAGAGCGGGGTTACCGCTTGTGATCCAAAAGTTCGTTTCCCAACCCTTTGAGAGCGGGAATTTAGATAAAAACCACCAAGGGTGATACATGTTATCAATAGCCGTGTGCTGTGGAGAAGTCATATTAACTATTTTATTAAAGTGACAAGTGTATAACATATAACAAAACATAATACAAAGTTTGTTGGAAAAACACCCGTCCCCATGGGTCTATATGTCACTATATAGGAGCCGTTACATGAGAAAACCAACATTATGGACACTGCGTAATGAATCGACCCAGATCAGCCTGCACAGTCCGCGGATAGAGGTATATACCAATGATTCCTGAAACAGAAAATCAACAGGAGGCGAAAAGTGTCTGTCCGGGTTAGCTTGCGCGGCATGCTTAGGCTGATCCGAGTCGGTGCTTAACTCAGAGTCCATAATGTTGGTTTTCTCGTGGAACGGCTCATATAAAGGTAATATCTATGTACGCTCAAGTTTATGTATTCTTACCAGTTTGTGGTTAATGGAGTCTATATACTGTCACATTTGCGATCAGCAGCCACCCAAGGGACATGATAAAACTGGCTGCTTAAGACAGGTGGCTGCTGATCACAAATTTCATGACTTAGTCGGATTTGTTCAAGTTTTGTCAGTTCACATAATATTACATGTAACTGTTAGGAATAGTCATTACATTACAAATAGTAAATTGTCTTTATAAACTTGTATTTAAACATTGTTATGCAGTTTAGAAGCTTTTTTCTATCAAATATTTCATTGTGCTACCGATTCTTTAGTTTAAACTGACGTTTACAACTAACTTGACTATCAAATAATTTTTTTACTTATCTTTTAACGTATCCGGAAAAAATAGGGTCCGAATCTACGTCTACATCTTATACAAAATTTTACTCGATAATCTTTAGATTTAAAATGGAAATCGAAATATAAATTGACTTGGGGCTTTAAAGAGGAGATTACATTTAATTTTAACATATAAATGTACTATCTTTCGGTCTAAAACGCTCATAAATATCTTTTTCAAAATAATTTTGCCCGACATCGTTAACAGAAAAGAAACCAAAATCGCAACTTCTTGTTGATGAATCATGCAACTATCATTCGGAACACGTCGTCAGTTTTAGGTACCCTAGATCTAACATGTAAACAGCTTACGCGTATGAAAATCAAGTATAGGGGCATATGTAAGTTGAAAATATATGGCATAGATACTATCGACAAACAATGTTGCAACAATAAACACTGACCTTTAAAACAAACCAAACCAATAATGTGTGAAGCAACCCATACTGCCTGCCAATAACATATACCTTATTTATCAAAGTTTGACCCTTTTCTTGTATAAACAAAATAAATCAGGAAGGACAAAAGATTGACAAAATACCGAACAGCGACCCTTAATTAAAATATTTCCAGTTCAGAAATCACTAAAGATCCACAATGTATATTGCAATCATGCTGATAAATAAAAGACAATCAAAAGCATGCTAGAGTTATGTTTCTTTTTGAACTGCACATCTTTAGCTCTGCGTTCCCTATACACCAAGTCTTAAATTGATACATTGGACATCTACTGAGACAATAACCGAAGAAATGAAAACAAATGAGTTTACACCTAAAACACCAGATCAGATTTGTGTTCAAAATATTGTATCGATCTCTTAATCCCAATGTATACGTGTGACGACTATGAAATGGATCCGCAAAACAGAAACAAAGTTTTGACCCATTAATGCAAACCGTAACGGACAGACGGACGGATGGATGAACAAAAAGACGGACAGACAGTCAGTCGCTCAGGACAAAGTACACAGCTTGGGGAAGCATTCATTAACGAACAAGGGTTTTGATTGATTGGGGTTTAACGCCGCTTTTAACAATTTCTCAGTTATATCACGGCGGCCAGTTCACCTACTCATGCATTTCCTGGTTTTCGCACACCAGTACTCCACACAACAATCTTCCCAAGCAACTGGCTGCTTTTCCACATAGACTTAGCCCATTGGTGGAAGACGAATGACGCATGTCGCATTGACTTTTGTCAATCGTCGGAAAGAAAGTTGGCCGAGCCGGGATTCGAACTCACAACCCCTTGATTGACAGCCCGCGTCGCTGCCGACTGAGCTACCGGGGCTCGGCTAACGAACAAGGGCATTTCACGCCGGGAACGCATGTGTTGCATGCGAAAGTCATATAATAAGTGAGAACATGGAAAGACAAAAATATAAACACTCCAAACGCAGCATGCTAAAGTTATGGTAATGGTGCACTGCAAATCTGTAGGTCATACGTTACCTACAAACCAAGTTTGAAATGGATACAATGGAATTTAATTGAGACAATCGCTGAACTAAATAAGGAAAATGGAGATAACTAAAATAAACAGACCAGAGTTATGTACCTATCAATTTGCCGTTCTCCTGATCACACGGTATAAGTGTAACCACTTTGAAATAAATCTGCCATACAGTAACAACATGTTGACCAATACATGCAATCCATGACGGACGGACGAATGCAAATTCAGGCAGACAGCCGGCCGAACGCCGGATTATACCTCCAAGCTTTACAGACAGAGACAACTCATAAAGTATTAATTACAGAAGATTGGTTCGATGCGTCGTCGAAATGGGACCGTACAAGGTTAATTTACAAACAAAAACATTTAGACTACATTTCTAGTTTATATGTCAACAGATACATCTAGGACTAGATTACACGTTGACGGACGTTGAGTCTTCAATTAACGAAAATGCATATACATAATAAATTTTGTCCCAAAATCGCTAGAAGCGCCTCAATTATAAAATAAATAATGACCTTGCGGTTATAACTCGTGTGTATGTTGACATTTTCGGCCAAATTTCTTTCCGACGTTTGACAAAAGTCAATGCGACATGCGTCATTCGTCTTTCGCCAATGGGCTAAGCCTATGTGGATGAGCAGCCAGTTGCTCGGGAAGATTGTTGTGTGGAGTACTGGTGTGAGAAAACCAGGAAATACATTTGTAGGTGAACTGGCCGCCGTGGTATTACTGAAGAAATGTTGAAAAACGGCGTTAACCCCTATCAATCAATGTTGAAATTAAATTATCTCTAATTTGTAGATTTAATTTCTATTTCCTATTTTGAATAGTGATGTAAACATTGTGGAAAAGGACAAACTTGCTGATTATCATTCATCTGTTAAGGTGAGTCAAATGTGTCTAAAAGGGGCAAAGGTTAAAATAATAACTGTAGACAAATGTGTTCGTTATCTAGGTTATAGAAAAAAGAGATTAATGTTCCAAAGCATTGTTTGGAAAGGAGGAATTGCTCATTGTCAGCAACTGCTCCGTTTGCAAATACATTTTCAACATTCGTATGTAACTAAGTAGCTATAACGGAAACGGTTCAACCCTTTCCTGCTTACAGTCGCTTGTTGACGCATGTGCAGCAGACGACTGCAGATTTGTTTATCGTGACCCATTTCCTCTATTTCCACAAAATAGGTTTCAACTATATATTTTTCCCCTTGATGTAAGGCAAAATTGCTCGTTATCTTTCATCTCTAGCATGTTATTCAAAATGTGTCGAATAAAAGAATGTCCATAATAAAACGTTCATATATGAAAAGAATTAATTTAAAACGTGTATGAAAGCATTGTGTGAAAAGGAGGAATTGCTCATTGTCAGCAATAGCTCCATTTTCAACAATATTTTCAATATTCGAACTGTTATAGTATCACGGAAAGGGTTCAGCTTCCATGAGGAGGATGTAACCATTTTCCGCTTACAGACGCCTACAGACGCATGTGCAGCAGACGACAATCGAAAACATTGTGACAAAAGGAGAAATTGCTTATCGTAGGCAATTTCTACTTTTGCCACGATGGTTTCAACTCCTTTCAATAATTGTATTTACGGTGATTTGCAGGTACATTTCTCTATCTATATAAGTCGACTGTTGTAAACTAATGGGGTCACAGCACGGTCGACGTTACCTAACACCACTGACATTGAGGTCAGTCATAGTTCAGAGTGTGTTTCACGCGTTGGAACTATTTTGTCTCATTAATTAATGCAAGCGGAGGATTTTTCGTGATTCGGTCGAACCAATGAAATCGTTGAAAAGGCAGATCATAACCAATCAAAACTCGATTTTTATACACATGTGGACTGTGGTTGCAGCCGTAATCCGACTTTTCGAAAGCAGCCTGAGTATGGTATAGTGGCGAAACGCCCCTATCCCAAAAAACGATAATGTGATTGTCACTGTATGCTCTATTACCTGTATATATGTATTAAAGGCGTATGCTACAGTTATTTATCAAAAAATGTCCCAATCATGGAATTTCTTTTTTCTTTGTATTTTGTTAGTACATACAATAACTAGTAGAAATAAGAAAAAATAATAATATGTTATCGATTAAAAAAAAATAATATTCGTCTGTCAATGACATGACCAATTTCATCAAATGCACAAATATAGGCATTTTGGCCGAAAACCTGAAACACACACACAAAAAGAAAATGAAAACTACAAATCATATTTAAGTTAATATATAACTTTAAATATAGAATTTAAATCAATATGAAAAGAGAATTTGTGAGAAAAATATGAAAACAAATATATTAAGCTGTTTTTCAAGGTCGAAATGGTGTCACATGTCATTGAAAGGCCAATATTTTTTTTTAGATCGATTATTAACCAGTTATTGTATGTACTAATAATATACAAAGAATAAAGAAATTCTATGATTGGTAATTTCTTTGTGAAAAAACTGTAGCATACGCCTTTAAACATGTGCGTGAAGTAAGCCGGAGTAGCCGGAACAGCCGGAATAGCCGGAACTCCGGCTACTCCGGCTGTAGCAACCAGCCGGAACAGCCGGAGTTCCGTCTACTCCGGCTGCATTAACCAGCCGGAATAGCCGGAGTTCCGGCTACTCCGGCTGTATAAACCGGCCGGATAAGCTGTATTTCCTATTACTTCGACTGTACTTACCAGCCGTATATCATCATTCCGGCTACTCCGGCTGTATTAACCAGCCGCAACTCAGGCTTCTCCGGCTGTATAAAGCAGCCGGAACAGCTGGAACTCCGTCTACACCGACTGTATTTACCAGCCGGTAAAGTCGGAACTCCAGGTACGTCGGCTGTATTAACCAGTCGGAACAGCCGGCTGTATTAACCATCCTGAACAGCCGGAACTCCGACAACTTCGACTGTATTAACCAGCCGGAAAAGGCGGAACTCCGGCTGTATAAACCAGCCGGAACAGGCTGAACTCCGGCTATATAAACCAGCCGGAACAGGCGTAACTCCGGCTGTATAAACCGGCCGGAACAGGCGGAACTCCGGCTGTATAAACAAGCCGGAACAGGCGGAACTCCGGCTGTATAAACCAGCCGGATTAGGCGGAACTCCGGCTGTATAAACCAGCCGGAACAGGCGGAACTCCGGCTGTATCAACCAGCCGGAACAGTCGGAACTACGGCTGTATAAACCAGCCGGAACAGGCGGAATTCCGGCTGTATAAACCAACCGAAACAGGCGGAACTCCGGCTGTATAAACCAGCCGGAACAGGCGGAACAGATGGAATTCCAGTAACACAAGCTGTATTAACCAGCCGAATAAGCGAAACTCCGGCAACTCCGACTGTATTAACCATGCGTGCTTTTCAATCCGCTTTCTCCTGGCATGCTTCAATCCACCGTCTAATCCATCTATCTCGAGCAATAGGCACGCCAAAACGAGGGTTGGAGCCACTCTGTCGGCCCAACTCCGGCTGGGTTTTGCAGCCGGCTGCGATAAATCCGGGTGGAATCCGCCTAGCGTGTCTGGGAGCCAGAATGTGTCACTTTCACCTGACATATGCCAGGATGCCAGTTAAACTCTGTCGGCTCAACTCCGGCTGGGTTTTGCAGCCGGCTGCGACACATCCGGGTGGAATCCGGCTAGCGTGTCTGGGAGCCAGAGTGTGTCAATTTCATTTGACATATATGTCAGGATGCCAGTTAAACCCTCTAATTTCCAGCCGGAGTTGGCCGGAGTTGGGCTGCCAGAACGCCAACTTCATGTGAACATTGCAGCCAGCTGCGATAAATCCGGGCGGAATCCGGCTAGTGCAACTCGGAGCCAGAGTGAGGCACTTTCACCTGACACATGTCACGATGCCAGTTAAGCTTTCTAATTCGAACAGGACGGGTGCAAATTCGGGAATATGTCGGGAAATCCCAACTCCGGCTGGGTTTTGCAGCCGGCTGCGATACATCCGGGTGGAATCCGGCTAGTGTTTCTGGGAGCCAGAGTGTGTCACTTTCAACTGACATATATGTCAGGATGCCAGTTAAACTCGAGAATATCCAGCAATTTCCGGCCGGAGTAAGCTGGAGTTGGCCTGCCAAAACGACAACTTCATGTGAACATTGCAGCCAGTTGCGATAAATCCGGGCGGAATCCGGCTAGTGCAACTCGGAGCCAGAGTGAGGCACTTTCACCTGACACATATCACGATGCCAGTTAAGCTCTCTACTTCGAACAGGATGGGTGCAAAGTCGGGAATATGTCGGGAAATCCCAACTCCGGCTGTGCATGGCAGCCGGCTGACGGAATTTGGCGAAACCGGATGTCATGCAACAGAAAGTCAGTTTGCGGCGCTTTCACCTAGCATGCTTCAATCCACCGTCCAATCCATCTATCTCGAGCAATAGGCACGCCAAAACGAGGGTGGGAGCCACTCTATCGGCCCAACTCCGGCTGGGTTTTACAGCCGGCTGCGATAAATCCGGGTGGAATCCGCCTAGCGTGTCTGGGACATATGCCAGGATGCCAGTTAAACTCTCTAATATCGAGCAATATACAGCCGGAGTTGGGCTGTAGACTTGGCCAAACTGCCAACTTCATCTGAACATGGCAGCCAGCTGCGATAAATCCGGGTGGAATCCGGCTTGTGCGACTCGGAGCCAGACTGAGGCGCTTTCACGTGGCATGCTTCAATCTACCGTCTAATTCATCTATCTCGAACAATAGGCCCGCCAAAACGAGGGTGAGACCACTCTGTCGGCCCAACTCCGGCTGGGTTTTGCAGCCGGCTGCGATACATCCGGGTGGAATCCGGCTAGCGTGTCTGGGAGCCAGAGTGTGTCACTTTCATTTGACATATATGTCAGGATGCCAGTTAAACTCTCTAATTTCCAGCCGGAGCTGGCCGGAGTTGGCCGGAGTTGGGCTGCCAGAACGCCAACTTCATGTGAACATTGCAGCCAGCTGCGATAAATCAGGGCGGAATCCGGCTAGTGCAACTCGGAGCCAGAGTGAGGCACTTTCACCTGACACATGTCACGATGCCAGTTAAGCTTTCTAATTCGAACAGGACGGGTGCAAAGTCGGGAATATGTCGGGAAATCCCAACTCCGGCTGGGTTTTGCAGCCGGCTGCGATACATCCGGGTGGAATCCGGCTAGCGTTTCTTGGAGCCAGAGTTTGTCACTTTCAACTGACATATATGTCAGGATGCCAGTTAAACTCGAGAATATCCAGCAATTTCCAGCCGGAGTTAGCCGGAGTTGGCCTGCCAAAACGACAACTTCATGTGAACATTGCAGCCAGCTGCGATAAATCCGGGCGGAATCCGGCTAGTGCAACTCGGAGCCAGAGTGAAGCACTTTCACCTGACACATGTCACGATGCCAGTTAAGCTCTCTAATTCGAACAGGACGGGTGCAAAGTCGGGAATATGTCGGGAAATCCCAACTCCGGCTGTGCATGGCAGCCGGCTGACGGAACTTGGCGAAACCGGATGTCATGCAACAGGAAGTCAGTTTGCGGCGCTTTCATCTGGCATGCTTCAATCTACCGTCCAATCCATCTATCTCGAGCAATAGGCACGCCAAAACGAGGGTGGGAGCCACTCTGTCGTCCCAACTCCGGCTGGATTTTGCAGCCGGCTGCGATAAATCCGGGTGGAATCCGCGTAGCGTGTCCGGGAGCCAGAGTGTGTCACTGTCACCTGACATATGCCAGGATGCCAGTTAAACTCTAATATCGAGCAATATACAGCCGGAGTTGGGCTGTAGACTTGGCCAGAACGCCAACTTCATGTGAACATTGCAGCCAGCTGCGATAAATCCGGGCAGAATCCGGCTAGTGAAACTCGGAGCCAGAGTGAGGCACGTTCACCTGACACATGTCACGATGCCAGTTAAGCTTTCTAATTCGAACAGGACGGGTGCAAAGTCGGGAATATGTCGGGAAATCCCAACTCCGGCTGGGTTTTGCAGCCGGCTGCGATACATCCGGGTGGAATCCGGCTAGCGTTTCTGGGAGACAGAGTGTGTCACTTTCAACTGACATATATGTCAGGATGCCAGTTAAACTCGAGAATATCCAGCAATTTCCAGCCGGAGTTAGCCGGAGTTGGCCTGCCAAAACGACAACTTCATGTGAACATTGCAACCAGCTGCGATAAATCCGGGCGGAATCCGGCTAGTGCAACTCGGAGCCAGAGTGAGGCACTTTCACCTGACACATGTCACGATGCCAGTTAAGCTCTCTAATTCGAACAGGACGGGTGCAAAGTCGGGAATATGTCGGGAAATCCCAACCCCGGCTGTGCATGGCAGCCGGCTGACGGAACTTGGCGAAACAGGATGTCATGCAACAGGAAGTCAGTTTGCGGCGCTTTCACCTGGCATGCTTCAATCCACCGTCCAATCCATCTATCTCGAGCAATAGGCACGCCAAAACGAGGGTGGGAGCCACTCTGTCGTCCCAACTCCGGCTGGGTTTTGCAGCCGGCTGCGATAAATCCGGCTAGCGTGTCTGGGAGCCAGAGTGTGTCACTTTCACCAGACATATGCCAGGATGCCAGTTAAACTCTGTTGAAAGCACGGCCATATCACTTCCTCAAACTCAACCTGCAGGAAAGTGTCGGTTAATGCTTCCTCGAGCATAGATTTTTTATTCCCAATCGTCAATCAACCGCCTTCGTGAAGTTTCATCAAATGCCTGTTAATTTGACATGGGTATGCCATAGGGTAGTTGAATATGTGTGTTAACGCCTACTCGATTTAATCTCTACCTGGTCAAAATTGAGGATTAGGGGGCCTTTTAAAGGAAATTATAAGTGATAGATTTATGTGGACTTAATTGATAAGATAATTGAACATGGTCAGATTTTTTCTTTTATAAACAAAAAATTTTATTTTGTATGTATTACGCTTCAATCTGAATTTAAACACTTCAAAACTTTTACAGTTGAAAAAAAATGGTATTTGGATGAAATGTGATTGCAATGGGCCAATGCATGTTAAAAGCGAAGGCTACTTTCCCCACAACAATTTCAAGTGGTACACTTTCTAAAACGGCAACAGGTTAGGGTGCTACACAAAATAATACAATTTAAACTAGTGTTATTTGTTATCATATTAATCAACATAATATAGAAAATGAGTATTTGTAAAAATTCTTGTGTATGCATAGTACAGATAAAACATATACATATATACAACAGCACATTAGATAGATGCTATTTTCACACAATTTAGCTCCCAACTGGATGAGTTGGGATGCTGAGTCCACATCAGTCATTAAATCAATCACTCCAGTTTGGTATCTCTCTTTGAGAACTATCAGGCGACGATCAATGTTCAGGTACCGTTGGGTTTGTGGTCTTGTATTTCCACCTGCAGCTCTCTGAATTATGTTGATATCGTTGCAGTTCGGAACGTCTTTAAATATTTGTATGGCCGTGAATATATTAGGGTGGGCATGTTGGGTTTTTAGTTTACTGTGACATCCTTCAACATTAATAGCTATCAAACTGTAAGAACATAAAGCTTTAATTCAAAGGGCAAATATTTTGTGTGTTTGAATGATAATTTGTTTGTGCTACATGTTAAAACCAAATTAAATACAAATTAATAATGGATTAAATTGAAGTTAATTATTAATTAATTAATAGCTATCAAACTGTAAGAACGTAAAACATGATAATTATATTTACAAAATTTACTATTTAAATATTTAATACTTTTATCAAAAGTTTATAAAAAAGAGTTCCAAAGTCATCTACAAAATAAATCTATAATTTACCCTTTACAAGGCCCCCTAATTGCGCGATACACTTAAGTCGAGTAGGCGTTCCGGGAACACACCGTTTAGCGTCCGCCTCCGAATCCCCGGTCTGGTCATACCAAAACCTTTGAAAATGGTCGTAACGGCTGCCCTCCTTGGCGCTCAAGGTTGCGGGGTTACTATTACGACTGACTGGCTTGTGTCAGGATAAATGTACCAGTAGTACTGGTAATTTAGACCCGGAAACTCCGTGATGGCATGCTAGTTGAAAGCGGCGTAATACACCGAACAATCATTCAGCCAAAAACAAGACCTTGATAATGAACATGACTGATCGTCAAATATTTTGAGGAAAAATATTGCTTCATTTCATGTTTATATTAAATAGTTTTGTACATCTACGAATTTGTAATAACATTTTTATTTGTATTCATGTCTCCTTTTTTCTCCATACCCTTTGCACAACGTAGGGTTGAAGCCCAAGATTCACGTCAAGGCGAGTCTCTCTTGCGTATTTAAAAAATGATCATTAACTTTCACGTTTTTAAGCCGTGCCAGAGGCAACCAGTCTTTAAACATGCTTGTCTTGTTATAACGATTATTTGTTGAAATGATTTTGACCGTCTAGGAATCAATTTACGGGCTGTTACAACGCGCCAGAGGTTACCAGACTGTTGCAAAAAATGAAACAGAAAAGTGTTTTAGTCGTCCTGGTTCTACATTACGATCGATCTGTTAGACCGCGCCAGAGGTTACCAGCATACATGTGATAGTTTGTGGTGACCTCCGACGAAATTACCACCCCAACAATGAATTTGGAACGTCTGTGGTGCATTATGGCATATCTTGGGTTTATATGTGACGTAATTAACGTCGGGAAAATGAACCCTTTTTAGGTTAGATCAACGGGTTTCCATTTTATTTCCTTTTGTAATCATACCAACATAAATGAATAAAATGAAAAAATGTACACAGTAATACAAAATCATTTATTTTATTTTACGAACATAAACATTGAGTATATAACTGTCCTGTGCACTAATTAAACACTTTACGCACGTTTTCCTTTCATCAATTAAAAATATCATTCCTAACACCAGGAACACTATATTACTGTCAGACATGTTTGTCAATGACTGGTATTCAATTGTTGAAAATTCATTTCGAATTTGAAAACTATTTGATACATACACCAACAAAATTGTTAAAATATGTAATACGGTTTAGAACACGTAACCACAGACTTCCTGTTGAAACCGGTTGTTGGAATGGCACCGATTTAAATATGCGTAAATGTCAATTGTGCGATTCAGGTGTAGGTGATGAATATCATTACTTATTAGAATGTCAATATTTTTGCTCAAATAGAAAACGTTTACTTAACGGCAAATACTATAAAAGACACAATATCCATAGTTTTAATGAATTAATGAATATCAAAACAACCAATACGATAGAATACAGAAAATATGTCTATTTATAAAAGAAATTCTTGTAAAATTTAACTGACGTTTGAGTAATATTTACAGAGAATTCTCATTGTAAACGTAACTAAATTTGAAAATCATTTTTGTTTAATACAGTATCATATATCATAAGTCATTTTTATGAATTTTGATTCTTTAGTATGTGTAGGGTACTCTCCCTCTGATACAAATTCTTAGAATATATCACTGCCAAACTTCTGCAATATTTATTATTTAAATAATATATGTTATAAGCCTCAAATGTATATTGTATGTATTTTGTTATTGCTCATATTGTCATGTAACCATTGAGTTAATAAACTGTTTTGAACCGATGGTTATTAAGTTCGAGCACGGTATGTTACATATGTATGTAAGCTCTTTAGGGTAATTATAACTACAATTTATATTTACTTCAATATTTTGTGAAGGTGTTGATCGTTTTTTCTGTTTCACACTTGTTTGAGCCGTCAAACAGTTACAATTGTCTCCATCTATATATGTATATAGAATGTGATATATACTTGTTCAATGTTCATTTGTATATACGTGTACTTGTTCAATTTGAAATACGTGCTGTTGATCGTAAATAGCATATGGAAAGGAGGATTTTGTTACCTGGGATTTGGATTTGAATATTTATGAAATATGCGGTGAATACATGAATGCATCCTTTTCAAGCATAAGAGGATACATGATATCTAAACATGGAATTTTATTTTAAGATTTATTTTTAACTACTTATGAGCCAATATCTACGTCCAATTCAACTGTGACATATAAATAATAATAAACTTCTTTTGATAAAAAAAAATAGAAAAAAGAAATTGCTTGACAGTCAAGATTCATGAGCATTTTTTTGCTTTTATGAAAAAAAATTGCCTTTTATTTTAATCATAATTACATTTACAATCTTATAAATAGATATATTTCCAAAATTTATTGCCAAGGATGATTTCGAATTTGTCTGCTGCAGAATTTAAGAATGTTGAGAAGGGTGTTATAAAACCAGTTTTGAAGCGTTTGAATTTCTTTTTTTGACTTGTCTAAATTTTGTTTTTGTTCGTCGTGCTGCTCACTGATAAAAGAGCAGGAGTTCTCTACTTGCGATACCCTGTCATCTATTTGGTTCACTTTTATATCAAGATCTGACAATTTTAGCTGAATACTGTTTACTGTCTTTTCAATATTCTCGATTTTTGAGACAGTGTTTGATTTGTTTGATGTCATCAATAATCTCCGATGCCCAACCTGGTGGTTCATGGGACGCTGGCAGGTTGTATAAAGTTTGCGATCCAGAAGGGATACCTTGCATGATGGGTGATTGTGATAGATGTGGGCCTTGGAATGTATTAAACATAGGCGCATTCTGATTTTGTAAAGGGGTCCCTGGTAACACATGTTGCTGGTGATTGTACGGTGAAAGTTGTTGATATGCCATATTAGATATGTCTATCTGACTGTTACTACCATTATAGTAGAATGTAGGCTGTTGTAAATATCCACATGTACTCACTTGTCCTTTGTTATTGTTATTACTGACCCCACCCGTGCGTTCCCCACCCGTGCATAAACCGGTTTTACTTGTTTGGTCACGCTGGTCAAACAATGGTGATACAGCTTTGCGTTTTTTGTCACTTTTGTCACCTTTATCACTATTTTTAACGTTATTTTTTCCTTTAGGCATTGAGATTAAACACTTATAATTAGCACTGTCCAAAAATTAAACCTTCTAAAACAATTTAAATACACTTTTTCTCGGTTATGATGGCCGCTTATATCAATAATATAACACAGGACGGTCCTACACATAGCGTGATTTCTTAAATTTGACTTTATTGAGCACAGATTTGTTAAAATTCATCCCATTTGTTATCATTTTTTTCTCCAACAATATTAGATTCTTCATTGCATACACCAGGTTTGTAAAAATAATTTAAGCCAAGATTGATCATTTAACATTTACAATCTGACCTTTGAATGTGTTTATAATAGCACTATTGAACACTAACAGATGTGTTGCATAGCACCTATTTGTTATTTTGACAAAATGGCCGTCATCTTTTTTAAAATTCATCTCATTCTTTCACAAGTTCTACAAACAATTCTAGAAAATTCTCGGCAAACATCAGCTATATTAAAATGATTAGAACAAAGTTTGATCATTGATCCTTTATAATATATAATTTAAATATGTTTCTAACGACAATATAGAACACAGGACGGTCCTACACATAGCCTGTATTCTTCGTTTTGACTTTTTTTACCACAATTTTGTGGAAAAAAATCGACTTCAGAAACTCATTGCAATAACTATCATTTTGTGTTTAAATACAAGCTCAAAATTAACGTAAATGTAAGAAATAAAGATAGAAATTATGTTATGTACTTACATTCACGGTTATTCCTTTTTAAACTTATTAATTTCAATAAAACATCTGTCTATCTACATCGATTGCCATCGCGGAAATGAATTTACGAAGTGGATAATGACCAGAGGGGCTAATGTCCGCTTTTCTTACAGCGAGGCGAAGATAACGGAGCTTATCGATTCGTTTCATATCCCTGTAATCAGGGTCTTTCAAATAGTACTATTTGAAAGACCCTGCTGTAATATAGTGTCTCTGCTAACACCAAGCAAATCCTTTTAAAACAATTAATTACAAGAAGAATTTTGATGCAAATCATCAATGACGCCGTGCATGATTTTGAAGCATGACTTAAAGGAAACAGGCGCAGATAAATATATTTAAATAATCTGTGCAAACAGACAGGATGTACAAGAACAAGAACAAGAAGTAACAGAAGTATGATAGCAAAAACGGGAGTATATAAACAAAAATACGAAGTAAATTAAAGATATTTATGATTAAGATTGAGCATTATGAAAGTTCACATGTATAGTTTACATATAGCAAGAATTATTAAGCCTGTTTTGTTTGTTTGTAATATCAGTTTAATCGTTTTGAACATGCCAGAAGAGAACTGAAAAATAAACGAAAGAAAATGGTCAAGTCAGTTCCCAAAGAGCAAAGAGCGAAAACCAGTTGGTACGAATCGTTCATCTCGATTGAAACATGAAAAACCGAATACGAATCCAATGAATTTTAGAAATCGTATGAAATCGTGAAAACAGCGAAGTATTCATAACGGAAGGAAGCAGAGACAACTTAATCTATGGGAACCGATGACACCTTGTCGTCTATTAAATAAGAATGACCAAAATCGCCAAGCGATGACATGCTGCATTTACAAATAATATAATGTCACGTTACGGCCCTGCCTATTGCATAGTTTGGTTAACTTTGTTTTTACAGTTTCTAGAATTATACTGTAATTTGTTGTAATTAAAATGAAACATCATTCATTTTTTAAAGATTACCCA
>JASEVX010000097.1:367788-430288 GCA_031761405.1 Serripes groenlandicus | reverse complement strand
CAATATATGTTTGGGTACGAAACAACCAATTTATTTTCGGGTAGGAAACAGCCAATTTGTTTTCGGGTGCTTATTATGATGCTAAATCATTGTTTATATTGGTCTTTTTCTGTACTTAATAAATACACTAAATGAAATTGAGAACCCTCAATATATATATCCCTTTAAACCTTCGTGTCGTTTACTAGAATTAAGTACAATAACTTAGTAACATCAAACAAATTTTCTGATAATTAACACAAACAACGTGCTGGAAATTGAGTCTGTAGACTGTAAGAGGCGATTTTCAAAAAAAGAATCGAAGGAAGGGGAAACTCCTACGGTAAACACCCCTTTCGCAGCCCCAATGTTCAATACCTTCCTACGCGCCTGTTTGGCTAAACATCATTAAATTAAAAAGCATGGACAGAATTTTAGAATGTCTATTTGACTATCTATTAGTCATGATAAAGAGTGACTCTTATCATGACTTATACCCTGAGTCCAAGTACACATTACTGATAATTTCTAGAGAAAACCCCATGTGTTTTCTTTTCTTTTTTGTTTACCTGCTCAAAATACTGAATTTGGCGAACCATATAGTTTCATAAAATAATCAATGACTTTCTAACAAACAATTATTTTATCCAACTGGTCAGTCATACATTACTGTTCTGTTACTCATACTATACATTATTTACATGTGAATCTTAAAAGCAAAAGGTATACTTCTTTTATTAAGTGGAGATATTTTCCATGTTGAATAATCATAACTGTACAGAAATCGCAGTCCTTAAATTTTCTTAGAAAAGTTGTACAAGTATGGTCGCGAAAATACATGACATATTTTATTTATCACGAATTATTAAAAAATCCATTTCTTACATAATCATGATTGTACATTTATCGGATTTATTGCAACATAATCACACATAATTTGTACAAATAGATGCAACTTATAACGTAGCCTATTTGAAAATCAAGATTGCTTATGATGCTGTCTGGTGTTTACCGCCAAATGAGGCAACGAGTGCGAAACTAAAAATATGGCGATTTTCATAATCAACACACATGACCGACACACCCGACCATTGACACCTCCGACTAAGGCCGATTTTTTTTTATATTTTTTGTTTACGTTTTAGCCCAAAACGAGCATTTTAAGAGTAATTTATATTTTTGTCAAATGAGGACGTCCTCACTTGTCCGAAATGTTCTCAGTCGCTGCTGTTATTTCTAAGAAATGTCCTCAGTTGACGTTCTGTACAGACGCACACACACACACACACACACACACACACACACACACAGAAAGAGAGAGACAATTTGGTCTAGTGTGTAAATGTCGTAAGCGGCCACGCAGCGACTCTGGTTCCCGAATCAAGTTAAGAGCTAAAATAAAAGACAGTACCATTCATCTATAGTCTATTTATAGATTTTCATTTTATCGCAATTTCACATACATTTTTTATTTGCTTTGCTTTTAATAATCTGACTTTCATGTTCGGTACATACTGGATTCAAAGTTAACTTTGAGTACAATTGTCAACGCAAAATGCAGACATGAAAAGATTTAAACCACAGAAATATCTGTTTCAAGATCACTTTCGTTCTTTTTCGCTGTTGCAATTCCACATTTCATGAATATCGCGGTAAACACGATATCGGTGTATTTTGCCTAGCCAACAACATGTTTTATCACGGATGCGATGTGAACATCCAGAATACTTAAATGAAATGAAATCTTCTGGTGCTTACAAACAAAGTGTGATCGGCTTAACTGAACTGCATTTAACTTATCACTGTAAATGTAGACAGCATTTCAACTCTTATATCAACTGGTATATTTACAGTTTGAGAAATAAATTCAAGTAAATTTTCAAGCACTGGTTTAACGTTTTCAAAAAAATTGAAACTAGTTCCTATGTTAAGCCTTTACCTTATACGTAGCACATTAAGTAAAAATTGGAACATCTTGCTAAATAATTTATGAACATAACAGGGCGTTTGTTCAATACAATTAGTTGATTGTTTTTGGTACTAATTTAAATAGTTGATTGTTTTGTGGTACTAATTTAAATTTATCATAACCTCTTGTCCATTTATCTTTAGTATTATATGTCACTTTTTATGATCAGCTTAACTCTAAATTATCTCATTCACTTAAAACACAGACCCTGCCAGGTTAAATATCCTACATAAAACTTATATCTTCAATAATCGATATCAGCATTACTGACTACAGATTAAATTGTTCTAATGTTTGTGGATTTAAATGATCTTTTTTCTTTTTTCTTCATGTGAAACGAAATTTTGCGGCTTCTCTTTGATGCTTTGCATCAAACATCCGTCTTGTACATTAGTGACATTATGTGTATCAGACCATTTCTTGGCAGAGATAGCTGGTCATTTTTATTACATTTTGATGGATAGTATTGCGGCATGGGAGAACTATCAATAATGAAATACTTCATATTCGATCAGATAACTTTTAATTCCATGATACAAATATACAAAGAGAATTTATGATCTTTAATGTGATTTATATATTTAAACTTAGACGGATCCAAGGTAAGTTTACACATTTAAACAATTTCTTCAATATAGGCGTACTTGCTATTTCCCGTAATCAATGGCATAACTTAAGTTAAAACTAAAACAAGTTCAGAAATACATTTTTCTAGACAAATAAATGATTTGTACGAATTTATCAAAGACAGAATGTTTGTTTCAAAGGTGGTTACGAAATAACAAACACAAGGTTACAAAATAACTTTCGTAGGGTTACGAAATGTACAGGTTAAGAAATTTCTGTAGGTCAAAGGGAATCAATTCGGTTTGGAGCGCTCGGCAGACAATTTTGTCTAGGGGATTTCAGATGAATTCATCTGACTGAAGTGGTCTTCCATTGGACAATAATGGTTTTGTTGAAGTTGAATTTGTTGTTTTCATAAAGTTGACTATCCTCTGATTTGTAATAAAAGAAAAAATGGTAATGACAGTTTCGGAGCATTTTTCAGAACAACATGCATTTTCTGAAATTGAAAGTAAAATTCACTGCGGTGACCTTTAATTTGACGTCATAGCTAACAATAAGTACGATAATTATTTGAGCTTTTATTTATTTTTCAGTAATTTTAAAAATGACTTGTAATTGAATGTTATTTCCGCTGCCATGCACAGCCGGAGTTGGGATTTCCCGACGTATTCCCGACTTTGTACGCGTCCTGTTCGAATTAGAGAGCTTAACTGGCATCGTGACATGTGTCAGGTGACAGTGCCTCACTCTGGCTCAAAGTTGCACTAGCAAGATTCCACCCGGATGTATCGCAGCCGGCTGCAAAACCCAGCCGGAGTTGGTATTTCCCGACATATTCCCGACTTTGCACCCGTCCTGTTCGAATTTGAAAGCTTAACTGGCATCGTGACATGTTTGGCCAAGTCTACAGCCCAACTCCGGCTGTATATTGCTCGATATTAGAGAGTTTAACTGGCATCCTGGCATATGTCAGGTGAAAGTGACACACTCTGGCTCCCAGACACGCTAGGCGGATTCCACCCGGATTTATCGCAGCTGGCTGCAAAACCCAGCCGGAGTTGGATCGACAGAGTGGCTCCCACCCTCGTCTTGGCGTGCCTATTGCTCGAGATAGATGGATTGGACGGTGGATTGAAGCATGCCAGGTGAAAGCACCTCAAACTGACTTCCTGTTGCATGACATCCGGTTTCGCCAAGTTCCGTCAGCCGGCTGCCATGCACAGCCGGAGTTGGGATTTCCCGACATATTCCCGACTTTGTACCCGTCCTGTTCGAATTAGAAAGCTTAACTGGCATCGTGACATGTGTCAGGTGAAAGTGCCTCACTCTGGCTCCGAGTTCCACTAGCCGGATTCCGCCCGGATTTATCGCAGCTGGCTGCAATGTTCACACGAATTTGGCGTTTTGGCAGCCCAACTCCGGCTAACTCCGGCTGAAAATTGCTGGATATTCGAGAGTCTAACTGGCATCCTGACATATATGTCAGGTGAAAGTGACACACTCTGGCTCCCTGAAACTAGCCGGATTCCACCCGGATGTATCGCAGCCGGCTACAAAACCCAGCCGGAGTTGGGATTTCCCGACATATTCCCGACTTTGCACACGTCCTGTTCGAATTAAAAAGCTTAACTGGAATCGTGACATGTGTCAGGTGAAAGTGCCTCACTCTGGCTCCGAGTTGCACTAGCCGGATTCCGCCCGGATTTATCGCAGCTGGCTGCAATGTTCACATGAAGTTGGCGTTCTGGCAGCCCAACTCCGGCCAACTCCGGCCAACTCCGGCTGGAAATTAGAGTTTAACTGGCATCCTGACATATATGTCAAATGAAAGTAACACACTCTGGCTCCCAGACACGCTAGCCGGATTCCACCCGGATGTATCGCAGCCGGCTGCAAAACCCAGCCGGAGTTGGGTCGACAGAGTGGTCTCACCCCCGTTTTGGCGTGCCTATTGTTCGAGATAGATAGATTGAACGGTGGATTGAAGCATGCCAGGTGAAAGCGCCTCAGTCTGGCTCCGAGTCGCACTAGCCGGATTCCATCCGGAGTTATCGCAGCTGGCTGCCATGTTCAGATGAAGTTGGCAGTTTGGCCAAGTCTACAGCCCAACTCCGGCTGTATATTGCTCGATATTAGAGAGTTTAACTGGCATCCTGGCATATGCCAGGTGAAAGTGACACACTCTGGCTCCCAGATACGCTAGGCGGATACCACCCGGATTTATCGCAGCCGGCTGTAAAACCCAGCCGGAGTTGGGCCGACAGAGTGGCTCCCACCCTCGTTTTGGCGTGCCTATTGCTCGAGATAGATGGCTTGGACGGCGGATTGAAGCATGCCCGTTGAAAGCGCCTCAAACTGACTTCCTGTTGCATGACATCCGGTTTCGCCAAATTCCGTCAGCCGGCTGCCATGCACAGCCGGAGTTGGGATTTCCCGACATATTCCCGATTTTGCACCCGTCCTGTTCGAATTAGAAAGCTTAACTGGCATCGTGACATGTGTCAGGTGAAAGTGCCTCACTCTGGCTCCGAGTTGCACTAGCCGGATTCCGCACGGATTTATCGCAGCTGGCTGCAATGTTCACATGAAGTTGTCGTTTTGGCAGCCCAACTACGGCTAACTCCGGCTGGAAATTGCTGGATATTCGAGAGTCTAACTGGCATCCTGACATATACGTCAGGTGAAAGTGACACACTCTGGCTCCCAGAAACGCTAGCCGGATTCCACCCGGATGTATCGCAGCCGGCTGCAAAACCCAGCCGGAGTTGGGATTTCCCGACATATTCCCGAATTTGCACCCGTCCTGTTCGAATTAAAAAGCTTAACTGGCATCGTGACATGTGTCAGGTGAAAGTGCCTCACTCTGGCTCCGAGTTGCACTAGCCGGATTCCGCCCGGATTTATCGCAGCTGGCTGCAATGTTCACATGAAGTTGGCGTTCTGGCAGCCCAACTCCGGCCAACTCCGGCTGGAAATTAGAGAGTTTAACTGGCATCCTGACATATATGTCAAATGAAAGTGACACACTCTGGCTCCCAGAAACGCTAGCCGGATTCCACCCGGATGTATCGCAGCCGACTGCAAAACCAAGCCGGAGTTGGGCCGACAGAGTGGTCTCACCCCCGTATTGGCATGCCTATTGTTCGAGATAGATAGATTAAACGGTGGATTGAAGCATGCCATGTGAAAGCGCCTCAGTCTGGCTCCGAGTCGCACTAGCCGGATTCCATCCGGATTTATCGCAGCTGGCTGCCATGTTCAGATGAAGTTGGCAGTTTGGCCAAGTCTACAGCCCAACTCCGGCTGTAAATTGCTCGATATTAGAGTTTAACTGGCATCCTGGCATATGCCAGGTGAAAGTGACACACTCTGGCTCCCAGACACGCTAGGCGGATTCCACCCGGATTTATCGCAGCCGGCTGTAAAACCCAGCCGTGGTTGGGCCGACAGAGTGGCTCCCACCCTAGTTTTGGCGTGCCTATTGCTCGAGATAGATGGCTTGGACGGCAGATTGAAGCATGCCCGTTGAAAGCGCCGCAAACTGACTTCCTGTTGCATGACATCCAGTTTCGCCAAATTCCGTCAGCCGGCTGCCATGCACAGCCGGAGTTGGGATTTCCCGACATATTCCCGACTTTGCACCCGTCCTGTTCGAATTAGAGAGCTTAACTGGCATCGTGACATGTGTCAGGTGAAAGTGCCTCACTCTGGCTCCGAGTTGCACTAGCCGGATTCCGCACGGATTTATCGCAGCTGGCTGCAATGTTCACATGAAGTTGTCGTTTTGGCAGCCCAACTCCGGCTAACTCCGGCTGGAAATTGCTCGATATTCGAGAGTCTAACTGGCATCCTGACATATATGTCAGGTGAAAGTGACACACTCTGGCTCCCAGAAACGCTAGCCGGATTCCACCCGGATGTATCGCAGCCGGCTGCAAAACCCAGCCGGGTTGGGATTTCCCGACATATTCCCGAATTTGCACCCGTACTGTTCGAATTAAAAAGCTTAACTGGCATCGTGACATGTGTCAGGTGAAAGTGCCTCACTCTGGCTCCGAGTTGCACTAGCCGGATTCCGCCCGGATTTATCGCAGCTGGCTTCAATGTTCACATGAAGTTGGCGTTCTGGCAGCCCAACTCCGGCCAACTCCGGCTGGAAATTAGAGAGTTTAACTGGCATCCTGACATATATGTCAAATGAAAGTGACACACTCTGGCTCCCAGACACGCTAGCCGGATTCCACCCGGATGTATCGCAGCCGGCTGCAAAACCCAGCCGGAGTTGGGCCGACAGAGTGGTATCACCCCCGTGTTGGCGTGCCTATTGTTCGAGATAGATAGATTGGACGGTGGATTGAAGCATGCCAGGTGAAAGCGCCTCAGTCTGGCTCCGAGTCGCACTAGCCGGATTCCATCCGGATTTATTGCAGCTGGCTGCCATGTTCAGATGAAGTTGGCAGTTTGGCCAAGTCTACAGCCCAACTCCGGCTGTATATTGCTCGATATTAGAGTTTAACTGGCATCCTGGCATATGCCAGGTGAAAGTGACACACTCTGGCTCCCAGACACGCTAGGCGGATTCCACCCGGATTTATCGCAGCCGGCTGTAAAACCCAGCCGGAGTTGGGCCGACAGAGTGGCTCCCACCCTAGTTTTGGCGTGCCTATTGCTCGAGATAGGTGGCTTGGACGGCGGATTGAAGCATGCCAGGTGAAAGCGCCGCAAACGGACTTCCTGTTGCATGACATCCGGTTTCGCCAAATTCTGTCAGCCGGCTGCCATGCACAGCCGGATTTGGGATTTCCCGACATATTCCCGACTTTGCACCCGTCCTGTTCGAATTAAAAAGCTTAACTGGCATCGTGACATGTGTCAGGTGAAAGTGCCTCACTCTGGCTCCGAGTTGCACTAGCCGGATTCCGCCCGGATTTTTCGCAGCTGGCTGCAATGTTCACATGAAGTTGGCGTTCTGGCAGCCCAACTCCGGCCAACTCCGGCCAACTCCGGCTGGATATTAGAGAGTTTAACTGTCATCCTGACATATATGTCAAATGAAAGTGACACACTCTGGCTCCCAGACACGCTAGCCGGATTCCACCCGGATGTATCGCAGCCGGCTGCAAAACCCAGCCGGAGCTGGGCCGACAGAGTGGTCTCACCCCCGTTTTGGCGTGCCTATTGTTCGAGATATATGGATTGGACGGTGGATTGAAGCATGCCAAGTGAAAGCGCCTCAGTCTGGCTCCGAGTCGCACTAGCCGGATTCCATCCGGATTTATCGCAGCTGGCTGCCATGTTCAGATGAATTTGGCAGTTTGGCAAAGTCTACAGCCCAACTCCGGCTGTATATTGCTCGATATTAGAGAGTTTAACTGGCATCTTGGTATATATCAGGTGAAATTGACACACTCTGGCTCCCAGACACGCTAGCCGAATTTTACCCGGATTTATCGCAGCCGGCTGCAAAACCTAGCCGGAGTTGGGCCGACAGAGTGGCTCCCACTCCCGTTTTGGCGTGCCTATTGCTCGAGATAGATGAATTGGACGGTAAATTAATGTATGCCAGGTGAAAACGCCTCAAACTGACTTCCTGTTGCATGTCATCCGGTTTCGCCAAGGTCCGTCAGCCGGCAGCCATGCACAGCCGGATTTGGGATTTCCCGACATATTCCCGACTTTGCACCCGTCCTGTTCGAGTTAGAGAGCTTAACTGGCATCGTGACATGTGTCAGGTGAAAGTGCCTCACTCTGGCTCCGAGTTGCACTAGCTGGATTCCGCCCGGATTTATCGCAGCTCGCTGCAATGATCACATGAAGTTGGCGTTTTGGCAGCCCAACTCCGGCTAACTCCGGCTGGAAATTGCTGGATATTAGAGAGTTCAACTGGCATCCTGACATATATGTCAGGTGAAAGTGACACACTCTTGCTCCCAGACACGCTAGCCGGATTCCACCCGGATGTATCGCAGCCGGCTGCAAAACACAGCCGGAGTTGGGCCGACAGAGTGGTTTCACCCTCGTTTTCGCGTGCCTATTGTTCGAGATAGATAGATTGGACGGTGGATTGAAGCATGCATGGTTAATACAGTCGGAGTTGCCGGAGTTCCGCTTGTTTCGGCGGATTAATATAGCTTGTGTATCTGGAATTCCCTCTGTTCCGGCTGGTTAATACAGCCGACGTAGCTGGCGGTCCGACTGTTCCGGTTTGTTAATATAGTCGGTGAAGACGAAGTTCCAGCTGTTTCGGCTGGTTAATACGGTTGGTGTAGAGGGAGTTCCGTCTGTTCCGGCTGGTTAATACAGCCGACGCAGCCATACCGAATAATTTTGATCATCAGATAAATATCAAATATCGATAAGCCTAGCTGCGCTCTGAAACAATTCATTCGTTAGGTTCCGTTATTTACCAATACACATTGATCACACGCTGTGACCGGGGTAATAAAACAATTAACGCCTCGGGGATAGTCGTGGCGGGCAGTTAGCCAAATACACTGGTTTATAGCTTAATATGGATAAAACCAAAACATCTGTAAATTAATAGTATTTATTGACACACGTTCCATGTTATATACATAAGCATATCCATGATGAAAAATAACAAATAGACTAACGATACACATATAAGTATGCACGATTATGGAAAATCATGGATGTTGAACTTAATTAAATAACAATTGAATAGAATAGAAAATATTCATTAATTTTCTAATTATTAATGATTAATGTCTCCAATTTATACACTGTTTCTAAAACCCGTGAACTATTGATGCGTCCAAATGCGTATTTATGGGTAAAGTCTGATATTTGTAAATTTCGGTCAACAGAGTTGATTGAATTTTAGTTTTTAATTCACAACATAGTAAGGTGGATTTCATCGTAACCTTTTCCCACATACACCAGAGGACAAGAAACAGAAAAAAAAAGCATTATATCATTTACGGCAGGAATGTTTTAGAGCAGTAAATTACCAATTTACGTTCTGTTACTAAATGTAAAATACCCCCTTCTATTCGCAGTTGTTAAAGATACATCATTTCACATGGAAGATTATAGTATAGATCATGTATATATTATTAATGATTATGTAATAGGGATACGCGACTCGCTTCAGATCCCCTGGTGATACTAATTGACTTTATGAGGGTCATAAAACTTCGGGTAAAATCGGGAGCATTGCCGGACTTTCACGAACAAATCCGAAATCATGAAGTTACAAATATATCTTTAAAAAGACCATCTAAATCTAAATTTATTTTGATAAAATAAAAATTACATTGTAGATGAAGAAGTGCCGCATCCGAGACCGTTTGCAACTAAGAAATATATATAATAATATTTGATATACATCGATTATAAGTGAATGGGTACTTTTATTTTGTTCTTTGTCTATATGATATTGACGGGAGCCGGACAAAAGATCCCATGCTATTTTTGGCAGGGTGGACAAAAGCTCCCACATCATTTTTACAGTGTGGACAAAAGATCCCATGTTATTTTAACAGGGTGGACAAAAGCTCCCGCATCATTTTGGCAGGGTGGACAAAAGATCCCACTTATAATATATATCAGTCAGTAATAAAGAGATTGACATGAATAAAATGTCATATGAATAAACTATATGAATATATAATTCCTATCCATTGAGCATATTATGGATGTGAATTTCAAGGTAAACAGCCAATTAATGTAGAGGGTCAAAGTTATCACCTGCTATTTTAAATTAAAGGCAATCAAAATCTAAATTGTGTTGTTAATTGAACTCTTTACATAAACTGTGAAAAATAAAACATTGAGCATATTATTGGTGTGAACTTTATAAATAGCTGTACTAATGACAATGACCAGACTGTGTGTTGATTGAATATGTCTGCATCAGGGTCTTTCAAATAGTATTTGAAAGACCCTGTCTGCATGAACTACTTTGAAAGCAGTTTTGTTTGTAAATACATGTATATCCACTTTTCATTGTTTTATTATCATGATGTGCTAAATTTTCAACACTAGTAATTACCATATGCTATATTTTGTTTGCTATATATTTACTCATATTTTTTTATTAACAGAGAGTAAATTTGACTTTATTAATCTTTTCGTTTTTTTCTGGTTTATTTTTCTATGAAATCATTTAATAAGAAGAAAATATACTCAACACCTTTACTGTCTGTCACCTTAAGACAAAAACCAGGATGGCTCATCAATATGGGATCTTTTGTCCATCCTGTCAAAATGGTGTGGGAACTTTTGTCCACCCTGTTAAAATAACATGGGATCTTTTGTCCACCCTATTACAATGATATGGGACCTTCTGTCAAAAATAGCATGGGAGCTTTTGTCCATGTGATCTGTTGTCCTGTATTCGATATTGACAACGTTTATTTAACCTAAAAAAAGACCATTTAAATCATATTTTTCTGTGGAGCCGTTTGCACCTAAGCGATGAATGAATTAATTAAAGAGTCATAGCGCGTTAAAGTTACAGCTACTCTTTATTTCCATATGATAAATTATGCCTGATAGCAATTGCCGGTGAAATAATTCTTCCACATGTGGAGGTCCGACTGTTCCGGTATAGACGGAGTTCCGGCTGGTATATACAGTCGAAGTTGTCGGAGTTCCGGCTGTTCCGGCTGTTCCGGAGGGTTAATACAGCCGACGTAGCTGGAGTTCGACTGTTTCGGCTGGTCAATACAGTCAGTGTAGACGGAGTTCCAGCTGTTCCGCCTGGTTTATACAGCCGGAGTAGCCGGAATGATGATATTCGACTGGTAAGTACAGTCGAAGTAATAGGAAATACAGCTTATCCGGCCGGTTTATACAGCCGGAACTCCGGCTATTCCGGCTTGTTAATGCAGCCGGAGTAAATTTAAAAGCAATGTGTGATAACATATAAGGTTTATACTGTTGCATTTTAATAGAACGATATTTCGTAACGGTATTGACATAAGTCTAAATACAATTACGAGTCATCAGTTCTATAAGCGATCAATTAGTGTACATGTATGTACTTACAAAAGGAAATCGATATAACCTAATCATCCATGCACATGAAGCGGATAGTACACTAATATAATATGAAATCATGTTTCAAGTTTCAAGTTGTATTCAAATTTCACCAGAAGGTCATAGTTCCATGTGGTAAGTAAAGCATACAACAGTGAAACATACAAAATAATACAAGAAAACAATGGCATATACGTGTGCTCGTATATACATTATCATTGCAGTAATTTGTTGCACATACACACTTGTTTATATGCACCTAAATACATACACATAATGTAAATACAGGTAGTACTACCATTTACATGTGTAACCTGAAACATTCTTTGCAATAGTGCGTCTAATATAACATGTATGTTTGAAGAGCCTTTACCGAAACGAACTTTCTAAGTTGACTTGTAATGAGCGAATTGAGTGTACAATCATATTTAATTTCGTTTCCAACCCTTTGAGTGCGGGATTAACGCTCATGGTCCAGAACTTCGTCACAAACCCTTCGTTTCCAACATTTTGAGAGCGGTGTTAACACTTGTGATAAAATATTTCGTTTCCAACCCTTTGAGTGCGGGGTGAACGCATGTGATCCAAAGGTTCGTCTCCAACCATCTAAGAGCTGGGAGAACGCTTGTGATGCAGAACTGTGTTTCCAATATTAACGCTTGTGATCAAAAATTTCGTTTCCAACCCTTTGAGTGCGGGGTGAACGCATGTGATCCAAAGGTTCGTCTCCAACCATCTAAGAGCGGGGAGAACGCGTGTGAACCAAAAGTTCGTCTCCAACCATTTAAGAGCGGGGTGACCGCTTGTGAACCAAAAGTTCGTTTTCCCACCCTTTGAGAGCGGGGTTACCGCTTGTGAACCAAAGGTTCGTCTCCAACTATTTAAGAGCGGGGTGACCGCTTGTGAACCAAAAGTTCGTTTTCCCACCCTTTGAGAGCGGGGTGACCGCTTGTGAACCAAAAGTTCGTTTTCCCACCCTTTGAGAGCGGGGTGACCGCTTGTGAACCAAAAGTTCGTTTTCCCACCCTTTAAGAGCGGGGTGACCGCTTGTGAACCAAAAGTTCGTTTTCCCACCTTTAAGAGCGGGGTGACAGCTTGTGAACCAAAAGTTCGTTTTCCCACCCTTTGAGAGCGGGGTGACCGCTTGTGAACCAAAAGTTCGATTTCCCACCCTTTAAGAGCGGGGTGACCGCTTGTGAACCAAAAGTTCGTTTTCCCACCCTTTAAGAGCGGGGTGACCGCTTGTGAACCAAAAGTTCGTTTTCCCACCCTTTGAGAGCGGGGTGACCGCTTGTGAACCAAAAGTTCGTTTTCCCACCCTTTGAGAGCGGCGTGACCGCTTGTGAACCAAAAGTTCGTTTTCCCACCTTTAAGAGCGGGGTGACCGCTTGTGAACCAAAAGTTCGTTTTCCCACCCTTTGAGAGCGGGGTGACCGCTTGTGAACCAAAAGTTCGTTTTCCCACCCTTTAAGAGCGGGGTGACCGCTTGTGAACCAAAAGTTCGTTTTCCCACCCTTTAAGAGCGGGGTGACCGCATGTGAACCAAAAGTTCGTTTTCCCACCCTTTGAGAGCGGGGTGACCGCTTGTGAACCAAAAGTTCGTTTTCCCACCCTTTAAGAGCGGGGTGACCGCTTGTGAACCAAAAGTTCGTTTTCCCACCCTTTGAGAGCGGGGTTACCGCTTGTGAACCAAAAGTTCGTGTCCAACCATTTAAGAGCGGGGTGATCGCTTGTGAACCAAAAGTTCGTTTTCCCACCCTTTGAGAGCGGGGTGACCGCTTGTGAACCAAAAGTTCGTTTTCTTACCCTTTGAGAGAGGGTTGACCGCTTGTGAACCAAAAGTTCGTTTTCCAACCCTTTGAGAGCGGGTTGACCGCTTGTGAACCAAAAGTTCGTTTTCCCACCCTTTGAGAGCGGGGTGACCGCTTGTGAACCAAAAGTTCGTTTTCCCAACCTTTGAGAGCGGGTTGACCGCTTGTGAACCAAAGGTTCGTTTTCCCACCCTTTGAGAGCGGGTTGACCGCTTGTTAACCAAAGTTTCGTTCTCCAACCTTTTGAGATGGCTTGGACGGCGGATTGAAGCATGCCCGTTGAAAGCGCCGCAAACTGACTTCCTGTTGCATGACATCCGGTTTCGCCAAATTCCGTCAGCCGGCTGCCATGCACAGCCGGAGTTGGGATTTCCCGACATATTCCCGACTTTGCACCCGTCCTGTTCGAATTAGAGAGCTTAACTGGCATCGTGACATGTGTCAGGTGAAAGTGCCTCACTCTGGCTCCGAGTTGCACTAGCCGGATTCCGCACGGATTTATCGCAGCTGGCTGCAATGTTCACATGAAGTTGTCGTTTTGGCAGCCCAACTCCGGCTAACTCCGGCTGGAAATTGCTGGATATTCGAGAGTCTAACTGGCATCCTGACATATACGTTAGGTGAAAGTGACACACTCTGGCTCCCAGAAACGCTAGCCGGATTCCACCCGGATGTATCGCAGCCGGCTAATGTAAATACATGTAGTACTACCATTTACATGTGTAACCTGAAACATTCTTTGCAATAGTGCGTCTAATATAACATGTATGTTTGAAGAGCCTTTACCGAAACGAACTTTCTAAGTTGACTTGTAATGAGCGAATTGAGTGTACAATCATATTTAATTTCGTTTCCAACCCTTTGAGTGCGGGATTAACGCTCATGGTCCAGAACTTCGTCACAAACCCTTCGTTTCCAACATTTTGAGAGCGGTGTTAACACTTGTGATAAAAAATTTCGTTTCCAACCCTTTGAGTGCGTGGTGAACGCATGTGATCCAAAGGTTCGTCTCCAACCATCTAAGAGCTGGGAGAACGCTTGTGATGCAGAACTGTGTTTCCAATATTAACGCTTGTGATCAAAAATTTCGTTTCCAACCCTTTGAGTGCGGGGTGAACGCATGTGATCCAAAGGTTTGTCTCCAACCATCTAAGAGCGGGGAGAACGCTTGTGAACCAAAAGTTCGTCTCCAACCATTTAAGAGCGGGGTGACCGCTTGTGAACCAAAAGTTCGTTTTCCCACCCTTTGAGAGCGGGGTTACCGCTTGTGAACCAAAGGTTCGTCTCCAACCATTTAAGAGCGGGGTGACCGCTTGTGAACCAAAAGTTCGTTTTCCCACCCTTTGAGAGCGGGGTGACCGCTTGTGAACCAAAAGTTCGTTTTCCCACCCTTTGAGAGCGGGGTGACCGCTTGTGAACCAAAAGTTCGTTTTCCCACCCTTTAAGAGCGGGGTGACCGCTTGTGAACCAAAAGTTCGTTTTCCCACCTTTAAGAGCGGGGTGACCGCTTGTGAACCAAAAGTTCGTTTTCCCACCCTTTGAGAGCGGGGTGACCGCTTGTGAACCAAAAGTTCGATTTCCCACCCTTTAAGAGCGGGGTGACCGCTTGTGAACCAAACGTTCGTTTTCCCACCCTTTAAGAGCGGGGTGACCGCATGTGAACCAAAAGTTCGTTTTCCCACCCTTTGAGAGCGGGGTGACCGCTTGTAAACCAAAAGTTCGTTTTCCCACCCTTTGAGAGCGGGGTGACCGCTTGTGAACCAAAAGTTCGTTTTCCCACCCTTTAAGAGCGGGGTGACCGCATGTGAACCAAAAGTTCGTTTTCCCACCCTTTGAGAGCGGGGTGACCGCTTGTGAACCAAAAGTTCGTTTTCCCACCCTTTGAGAGCGGGGTGACCGCTTGTGAACCAAAAGTTCGTTTTCCCACCCTTTGAGAGCGGGGTTACCGCTTGTGAACCAAAAGTTCGTTTTCCCACCCTTTGAGAGCGGGGTGACCGCTTGTGAACCAAAAGTTCGTTTTCTTACCCTTTGAGAGAGGATTGACCGCTTGTGAACCAAAAGTTCGTTTTCCAACCCTTTGAGAGCGGGTTGACCGCTTGTGAACCAAAAGTTCGTTTTCCCACCCTTTGAGAGCGGGGTGACCGCTTGTGAACCAAAAGTTCGTTTTCCCAACCTTTGAGAGCGGGTTGACCGCTTGTGAACCAAAGGTTCGCTTTCCCACCCTTTGAGAGCGGGTTGACCGCTTGTTAACCAAAGTTTCGTTCTCCAACCTTTTGAGAGCGGGGTTACCGCTTGTGATCCAAAAGTTCGTTTTCCAACCCTTTGAGAGCGGGGTTACCGCTTGTGATCCAAAAGTTCGTTTTCCAACCCTTTGAGAGCGGGGTTACCGCTTGTGATCCAAAAGTTCGTTTTCCAACCCTTTGAGAGCGGGGTTACCGCTTGTGATCCAAAAGTTCGTTTTCCAACCCTTTGAGAGCGGGGTTACCGCGTGTGATCCAAAAGTTCGTTTTCCAACCCTTTGAGAGCAGGAATCTAGATGAAAACCACCAAGAGTGATTATAATTAATCGTCTTAAGTTGCCTCATATTAGTCTTCGAAAACATTTTGGGAAAAGAAGAAATTGCTCATCATGAGCAATTTCTCCTTGCGCCACAATGTTTTCAACTCTACTCATACTTTCCTTTATATCATTTCAACAGTTTTCCCTTTTGTTTTTATAAATATATGTTGTATATATGTAATTGTTTAAAGAAGACTCAAACGGCCGATTCTATTCTTCATATAATCAAAAGGTTAGAATACTATTATAACAAAAAGGTAAACATTGCTGATTTCAGGTGAGACAGCTCGTCACGAGCTGACTTACCTGAATCTGTATTGTTTGCAAAAACCTCAATATTGTCTTTGGCGCTAAAAGAGTCAAATGGTTAAGCACTGGGTTTTAAGATACCTATGATTTAATAATACAACACAAACCGGAAAAAAAAGTGTCGAGTAAATATCGTTGAGATAAAGGTCCCAGTGGCGAACGATGACAGCTGCTTTAATCACAACTATTTCAAAACAACAACCTCTGGTTTTAAATGTGTTAATCTTGTGTTACATATATAGACTCTTTCAGACGCATCTGCAGTAGACGATGTTTGAAAACATTGTAGCAAAGGTGAAATTGCTCATATTGAGCAAGTTCACCATTTGCCTCCAAAGTTTTCAAGTCTATTGAATAACCTATTATTAATTGAGATTTTTCACATTTTTGATAAGACGATTTCAAAGTCGTCTGCTACAGATTTGTTGTATTTGGGAAAGGGTTAATCAGTAGACAAAAGGAGTATACGCCCGACCACGGTTAGAGATAAAGCCCTTTGTCATGATTATTGTCAACCATTTCCCGCATACAGACGTAATATTGAAATGTTCCGTAGCGGACGACGTTTGAAAACAGTGTGGCACAAGAAGTCGCCGTTTATATCAGAAATCGATTGTTTTGGTCAGGAGTGTATTCATATTGTCCTAGCACACGCGAGCGCTCGGCGAATGCTAGTCAAACGGATACATTTGATTGGTGGATTCGGCTAACTGATGTTAACGTTGCAACACACCTGTGTTGTCGTTTTTCCTCATTAACCAGAAGGATACAGCTGTCTGATTATTGTCTCTTACCATGCCGATGTTAGACTACATGTTAACACATTTATCAGTGAACAAATTGACCCGTACGTTCAGTGGTTGACCCGTTGCGCTGTCAATTAAACGGTCCTGGTTTCGAATCCGGGTCTGGGCACTAGACATGTATGCGATGCTTAAAACTTTAAAGTGTCTCCCACTTACCTAGAGGTCATGTTCTGGTTCTTTCCATGAACAGGTTAATTGTGTGTACCGGTGCTAAACACCTAGAACGTAAAAGAACTAAGGGATAATTTTCTAAAGAAGCTAGGGTATCTCGCCCGGACTACCTTATACATAACTATGTCTCTTAATTATAATGATTTGTATACATTAGGTGCGTGTACGTAGTCATCCTCGGTACCCGGGCTATTCATTAAACATATGATACCCTGGGCAACTTCGTAAAGCAATGCACCACTATTTCCGCCGTAATTACACTGTAATTTTCGTATCGCACGAGGTTTGTGTCATGCGGCTGCATTACACATCATAAATTATTCATGAGTACGAAATTATTTTTAGCCAATTTGCCCAGGGTATTATATATTTTATTAATAGCCTGGGTACCGACGGTGGTACATAGTATACACTATCAAAATGTAGCGCTTCCTCCTCGGTGCGGTTGGTCGTGAGTTTGATTCCCGGCCGGGTCATACCAAAGACTTTAGAAAATGGAAGTAATGGGTACCCTCCATGGCGCTCAGGATTGCGGGGTTAGAATAACGACTGATTGGCTGTTGCAAGGATAAATGGAGCAGTAGTACTGGTAACTAACCCAGGAAACGCCGTGATATAACTGAAAACGGCGTAAAACACCAAATAATCAAACACTATCGAAATGGGTCTATGAAACTATGAAAAGCTGAGCCCCGGTAGACAGTCCGTAGTCCGTAGTGATAGCTTCGATCTTTGGCTTTCTGTTGAATACCCAATAACTAGTAGTGTTGAATTTGGCATTTAACAGTACGTTATATTGCAATACAAACGCTATTTTATTGGATATTTCGGCCCTGTGTCTTCTTCAATCTATGATCTTTGTTATATCTTGAAGTAGCTCATCGTCGGACACCCACGGTTGTTGACTTCGCCGTTTTAACAGAATAGAATAGAATACACGTTAACCAATCGATATGACACTTTACGATTCTCTCCTACCTGGAGAAGCATAGAAAAATGAGGGATCTGATTGGCGGCTGTTTGGCGCAGAACAACATAGTGCTGCATCCAATCAGAAACACTATTGGACATATGTCAAAACGGTGAAACGGCAGTGATCAAACCCTCGGATGATATTGGAGCATGGCGGAGTCAACAACGGTGAAACGGCAGTGAACAAACCCTCGGATGATGTTGGAGCATGGGGGAGTCAACAACTGTGAAACGGCAGTGAACAAACCCTAGGATGATGTTGGAGCATGGCGGACTCAACAACGGTGAAACGGCAGTGAACAAACCCTCGGATGATGTTGGAGCATGGGGGAGTCAACAACTGTGAAACGGCAGTGAACAAACCCTCGGATGATGTTGGAGCATGGCGGAGTCAACAACGGTGAAACGGCAGTGAACAAACCCTCGGATGATGTTGGAGCATGGCGGAGTCAACAACTGTGAAACGGCAGTGAACAAACCCTCGGATGATGTTGGAGCATGGGGGAGTCAACAACGGTGAAACGGCAGTGAACAAACCCTCGGATGATGTTGGAGCATGGCGGCGTCAACAACGGTGAAACGGCAGTGAACAAACCCTCGGATGATGTTGGAGCATGACGGAGTCAACAACGGTGAAACGGCTGTGAACAAACCCTCGGATGATGTTGGAGCATGGGGGAGTCAACAACTGTGAAACGGCAGTGAACAAACCCTCGGATGATGTTGGAGCATGGCGGGGTCAACAACTGTGAAACGGCTGTGAACAAACCCTCGGATGATGTTGGAGCATGGCGGAGTCAACAACTGTGGGGGTCCGACGATGGGAGGAAGGTCTGAGACCGGAATATCGAATAAAATAGTGTTTTTATTGTCATACATATTGAAATCCCTACACATTTTAAATAGATAACAAGTATACTGCGACGATGGTTCTCTCTTGTCTCTATTCTCACGACACCGCACGAATAATGAAACAAGCTATCGAATTGTCGCGAGAACAGCGTCAAATTCACTTGAATAGTTCTTCTCCTCGTGTAAAAGTACGGGAAACGGAAGTTGTAATGGCTATGTGAAGTGCTCTCTGGTTGGTCGATATTTGGTCGTGTCCGGATTTTTAGCCAATCAGCGATCAGGTAGTAGGAAACCATTTCTTTTTGTGTCGATATATTTATATAGTTTTGACGTGTCTGTGTTTTCCGCGGAAATGGTACCCCTTACGGCAACTCAAATATTAAGAAAACGAAGAGACGGATCAAAAATCGGGACGATCACGCACACCGAGTGGTTTCTAACTTCGAAAAACTGTGGGAGGAGATAGTTTTCGCAGGAAAAGCGGTTTTCGCCCGTTTTCATAGCAACGGTGGTTTCTATGGCGACCATACTACAAAAGGAACAACTATTTCAATTTTTTTTTTTCAATTTCTTTAATACTCCCAAACTTGTTTGTACATGGACAAAAACATGAGGTAAATACAATTTAGCATTACTAGAGCCTAGACCCTTCATCCCTACCAAATTTGGTCGAAATCCGTTGAATAGTTTTGGCGCTACGCTTGCAACAAACAAACAAACAAACAAACATTTTACAAACAAACGGACAGAAACGAAGACCAACTTTAAGGGTCTCTAGAAGAGAGAACCAATAAGGTATAGACATGTACATTGTACTATCGTAGGATGAATGAATAGCAAGGTAACTTTAAATAGATATATACGATTTACACGGATAAAACAACTCAAGTTCAACTTCGACTCGGCCGTTAATCATTTCCCATGATTAACCAAAGTTATTGTCGACAAGCGTCAGTCGTTTTCCAGCAATGGCCTAAACAGTATACATGGGAAGGTAACGAGTGTTGTGTGGCATGCTTGTGCGAGAAAGCTAGTAAAACACGTTCGGAGAGGTGGCCGCCGAAATATGACTAATTTGCTGTTGAAATTTGGCGTAAAACGCCAATCAACTAAATTTAGAATTTCTTTTACTCAGAATCAACCCAATGGTTTAAATGAGAATATAGAGATATAGTACAAAGTTGATGGCAAAATAAATGCATGAAATGATAAATACAATACATTGAAAGACAATGTATCAACAGAGAAATAACTATTTAAGATTAGTTCAATATATATAGATATTATATTATATATTTATGTAAATTATAACAATGGCGAGAGTCTGCCTGCTGTATAAAAGCACACCTAAAACCTTTTATTGACTGTCAAAAAGGAAGTTTCACAACTATAACAGCCAGCGCTACTATGTACATATCTCGTATATGTGATGAATTAGAAATGAATGCAATCAGCTTAAAATGTTCAGTTGTTTTGTATCATCCAGTATATTACAATGTATTAGGGATTCATGATCTTTACAACATTCTTGCACGAACATCACGGTTGTAGTTCCTTTATCCATGACTCCTGGGTTAAGCGGAGCAGTTCTAGATTAGGACCACTGGGTGAGAGAGAATCGAACCCGGGACCCCCGGTTCGAAATTCACAATACCGCCTCGGTGGTGTAGTTGTAGAGCGTCCGCCTCGAGTGCGGGAGGTCGCGGATTCGAACCCGGCTGGGTCATACCAAAGACTTAATAAAAATGGTAGTAATGGCTGCACTCCTTTATCGCTCAGGGTTGCGTGGTAAGCATTTCGACTAGCTGGCTAGTGTCAGGATAAATGGGCTAGTAGTACTTGTAACTTACCCAGGCAACACCGTGATATGACTGAAAAAGTGTTGAAAGCGGCGTAAAAAACCAAACAATCAATCGAAATTCCCAACGCTTAAAACTCGACTTCGGGAGGTTTACACATACATATTTAGTTATGGTTGGGTAATGTTTTCAATGGAAAGATCAAATTACAAATCTGACACTTTTTTACAATAAAACATTCAGAAAGTTACCTAAATTCAAATCCTCGTTTCAATGTTAGACAAAACAGTGTTGTTTTAAGCTTATAAAAAAGGATATAAATTTCAATACATTTAAATAAAAGGGGAGATTACATGTAAGTAAATATTGTTTACTTGCTGTTTGTGCCCAAGTGTTACTCTTATTAAAGGGCTCAACCCTTTTCCACCTAACCTGCAGCAGGCGACTTAGCAACCATCTGGGCAAAAACATAGACACTTCCTATAAATGAACGTTTACTCACTGAATAGAGTTGAAAGCATGTTTTCAGTTATATCACGGCGTTTCCTGTGCAAGTTACCAGTACTACTGGTACATATATCCTAACACCAGCCATTCAGTCGTAACGCAAACGCCTGAGAACTGAGACCTGAGCGCCAAGTTGGGCAGCCATTACGCGACATTTCGATTGTAAAAGCGCCAACAGCTCTAGCAGCCTGGAGTACCGCGAAACACGCTATGCTTTTGTCATCCGACCTATATACAAGATCTTTAGTACATGTTTCGTTCAAATAACTTCTATATCACCGAGTTTTAAGCAATGATAAGATTTTAAATATTTCATTAAATGATCTTTTGGCGTTTTCTTGCTTTCATTTTCGCGGACGAAAACAGAAATTGTACCATTTTTTAAAGTGATGATATATGGAAAATAGCGCAACATATGTCCGGGCAGATTTAAACATTTCATTTTGACATTGTAGCCGTATTTAATTTAAACGTCGCCATACCCTTTAGCAAAGCGTTACACGAACGTTTTTTATTCTTTATAAATGAAAATCAAAATATTCATATTTTTTCTAGACAGAAAGAATACATGAAAATTAAATGTCCGTTATGGCAGATCATAATGGCAGTCTGGCAGTTTGGCAGTCTGGCAGCGTGAAGTTAGCAGTCTGGCGTGAACTAAGCCATATCTCTTTATGGAAAAATGCGCAACAAATGTTCGGGCAGATTTAAACATTTCATTTTGACATTGTAGCCGTAGTTAGTTTAAACGTCGCAATACCGTGTAGCGAAGAGTTCTGATTGGACTGTATTCCCAGTGAGGACAGTTAGGTTCAAGGACATGCTCTTGACATCTTGTAATGAAAGAGGAGATGCCTGGTCAGACATAGTGAAAGGTTGTGTGTTGCATGTGCATGACCTGCATGATGCAGATACAGTGTATCACCAAGTGTGTAGCGTCAATTTCTGTACCAAGAAGCAAATTCCAGCAGATCATCAGACCAGCGAAACTGAGGTCAACATACCAAAACTGGGTCGGCCATAAGACAAAGAAAGGGTCGATGCCTTTTTGAAAGTTGCGAACTTCCTTGTAGAAAATGACGATGAACAGATAACAATCAATGGAAAACAACCTCAAAAACTCAGAACTTCAAGCATATGGCTTCACTCATATGAAGTCCAAACTGAAGGAACATTTACGTAACAGAATCATCCAAACCGAGATTAATGAGGAGACAAATGTGCTTACCCTCAGAAGCACAGCCAAAGCGATCCTTCATGACTTGTATGCTCACAGGAAACCTGATCCCGAAACAGAGAAGAAGAGGATCATCGAAACTGCTGCCAAATTCATCAAATATGATATCAAATCA
Organism: Serripes groenlandicus; assembly: GCA_031761405.1. Taxonomy (NCBI): domain Eukaryota; kingdom Metazoa; phylum Mollusca; class Bivalvia; order Cardiida; family Cardiidae; genus Serripes; species Serripes groenlandicus. Next base: position 407,628 of record JASEVX010000097.1, on the reverse strand, counting down.
GTGGAAACATCCCATGATGTATATCCTGACTGTGACTCATTTAAGTCTGAAAAGGATGCCATCAACTTTCTTCCAGAAATACTTTTAGGGTTTTACTGAAAATGTTGCCTGTGGGCAAAAACGTCGGCATGAAAACTGCCCCCATCGGACAAGCAATCATGCAGGCGATCCCCGACCAAGAGTTATTCTGGCGCCACTTCAGATGGGGCTAGGAGTTCAGGTCCACCACCACTTTTCATCACGCTTCTTGGTCGATACTCTTCACCAGCTTGGATTCTGATGCTCCTACAAGGAGGTGCAAACTATTTTGACTAATGCTGTGGTCTCACATAGAACTGACATTCAGTGAACAAACCCTCGGATGATGTTGGAGCATGGGGGAGTCAACAACTGTGAAACGGCAGTGAACAAACCCTAGGATGATGTTGGAGCATGGCGGACTCAACAACGGTGAAACGGCAGTGAACAAACCCTCGGATGATGTTGGAGCATGGGGGAGTCAACAACTGTGAAACGGCAGTGAACAAACCCTCGGATGATGTTGGAGCATGGCGGAGTCAACAACGGTGAAACGGCAGTGAACAAACCCTCGGATGATGTTGGAGCATGGCGGAGTCAACAACTGTGAAACGGCAGTGAACAAACCCTAGGATGATGTTGGAGCATGGGGGAGTCAACAACGGTGAAACGGCAGTGAACAAACCCTCGGATGATGTTGGAGCATGGCGGCGTCAACAACGGTGACGGCAGTGAACAAACCCTCGGATGATGTTGGAGCATGACGGAGTCAACAACGGTGAAACGGCTGTGAACAAACCCTCGGATGATGTTGGAGCATGGGGGAGTCAACAACTGTGAAACGGCAGTGAACAAACCCTCGGATGATGTTGGAGCATGGCGGAGTCAACAACTGTGAAACGGCTGTGAACAAACCCTCGGATGATGTTGGAGCATGGCGGAGTCAACAACTGTGGGGGTCCGACGATGGGAGGAAGGTCTGAGACCGGAATATCGAATAAAATAGTGTTTTTATTGTCATACATATTGAAATCCCTACACATTTTAAATAGATAACAAGCATACTGCGACGATGGTTCTCTCTTGTCTCTATTCTCACGACACCGCACGAATAATGAAACAAGCTATCGAATTGTCGCGAGAACAGCGTCAAATCCACTTGAATAGTTCTTCTCCTCGTGTAAAAGTACGGGAAACGGAAGTTGTAATGGCTATGTGAAGTGCTCTCTGGTTGGTCGATATTTGGTCGTGTCCGGATTTTTAGCCAATCAGCGATCAGGTAGTAGGAAACCATTTCTTTTTGTGTCGATATATTTATATAGTTTTGACGTGTCTGTGTTTTCCGCGGAAATGGTACCCCTTACGGCAACTCAAATATTAAGAAAACGAAGAGACGGATCAAAAATCGGGACGATCACGCACACCGAGTGGTTTCTAACTTCGAAAAACTGTGGGAGGAGATAGTTTTCGCAGGAAAAGCGGTTTTCGCCCGTTTTCATAGCAACGGTGGTTTCTATGGCGACCATACTACAAAAGGAACAACTATTTCAATTTTTTTTTTTCAATTTCTTTAATACTCCCAGTTTGTACATGGACAAAAACATGAGGTAAATACAATTTAGCATTACTAGAGCCTAGACCCTTCATCCCTACCAAATTTGGTCGAAATCCGTTGAATAGTTTTGGCGCTACGCTTGCAACAAACAAACAAACAAACATTTTACAAACAAACGGACAGAAACGAAGACCAACTTTAAGGGTCTCTAGAAGAGAGAACCAATAAGGTATAGACATGTACATTGTACTATCGTAGGATGAATGAATAGCAAGGTAACTTTAAATAGATATATACGATTTACACGGATAAAACAACTCAAGTTCAACTTCGACTCGGCCGTTAATCATTTCCCATGATTAACCAAAGTTATTGTCGACAAGCGTCAGTCGTTTTCCAGCAATGGCCTAAACAGTATACATGGGAAGGTAACCAGTGTATGTAACGAGTGTTGTGTGGCATGCTTGTGCGAGAAAGCTAGTAAAACACGTTCGGAGAGGTGGCCGCCGAAATATGACTAATTTGCTGTTGAAATTTGGCGTAAAACGCCAATCAACCAAATTTAGAATTTCTTTTACTCAGAATCAACCCAATGGTTTAAATGAGAATATAGAGATATAGTACAAAGTTGATGGCAAAATAAATGCATGAAATGATAAATACAATACATTGAAAGACAATGTATCAACAGAGAAATAACTATTTAAGATTAGTTCAATATATATAGATATTATATTATATATTTATGTAAATTATAACAATGGCGAGAGTCTGCCTGCTGTATAAAAGCACACCTAAAACCTTTTATTGACTGTCAAAAAGGAAGTTTCACAACTATAACAGCCAGCGCTACTATGTACATATCTCGTATATGTGATGAATTAGAAATGAATGCAATCAGCTTAAAATGTTCAGTTGTTTTGTATCATCCAGTATATTACAATGTATTAGGGATTCATGATCTTTACAACATTCTTGCACGAACATCACGGTTGTAGTTCCTTTATCCATGACTCCTGTGTTAAGCGGAGCAGTTGTAGATTAGGACCACTGGGTGAAGGAGAATCGAACCCGGGACCCCCGGTTCGAAATTCACAAGACCGCCTCGGTGGTGTAGTGGTAGAGCGTCCGCCTCGAGTGCGGGAGGTCGCGGATTCGAACCCGGCTGGGTCATACCAAAGACTTAATAAAAATGGTAGTAATGGCTGCACTCCTTTATCGCTCAGGGTTGCGTGGTAAGCATTTCGACTAGCTGGCTGGTGTCAGGATAAATGGGCTAGTAGTACTGGTAACTTACCCAGACAACACCGTGATATGACTGAAAAGGTGTTGAAAGCGGCGTAAAAAACCAAACAATCAATCGAAATTCCCAACGCTTAAAACTCGACTTCGGGAGGTTTACACATACATATTTAGTTATGGTTGGGTAATGTTTTCAATGGAAAGATCAAATTACAAATCTGACACTTTTTTACAATAAAACATTCAGAAAGTTACCTAAATTCAAATCCTCGTTTCAATGTTAGACAAAACAGTGTTTTTTTAAGCTTATAAAAAAGGATATAAATTTCAATACATTTAAATAAAAGGAGAGATTACATGTAAGTAAATATTGTTTACTTGCTGTGTGTGCCCAAGTGTTACTCTTATTAAAGGGCTCAACCCTTTTCCACCTAACCTGCAGCAGGCGACTTAGCAACCATCTGGGCAAAAACATAGACACTTCCTATAAATGAACGTTTACTCACTGAATAGAGTTGAAAGCATGTTTTCAGTTATATCACGGCGTTTCCTGTGCAAGTTACCAGTACTACTGGTACATATATCCTAACACCAGCCATTCAGTCGTAACGCAAACGCCTGAGAACTGAGACCTGAGCGCCAAGTTGGGCAGCCATTACGCGACATTTCGATTGTAAAAGCGCCAACAGTTCTAGCAGCCTGGAGTACCGCGAAACACGCTATGCTTTTGTCATCCGACCTATATACAAGATCTTTAGTACATGTTTCGTTCAAATAACTTCTATATCACCGAGTTTTAAGCAATGATAAGATTTTAAATATTTCATTAAATGATCTTTTGGCGTTTTCTTGCTTTCATTTTCGCGGACGAAAACAGAAATTGTACCATTTTTTAAAGTGATGATATATGGAAAATAGCGCAACATATGTCCGGGCAGATTTAAACATTTCATTTTGACATTGTAGCCGTATTTAATTTAAACGTCGCCATACCCTTTAGCAAAGCGTTACACGAACGTTTTTTATTCTTTATAAAAGAAAATCAAAATATTCATATTTTTTCTAGACAGAAAGAATACATGAAAATTAAATGTCCGTTATGGCAGATCATAATGGCAGTCTGGCAGTTTGGCAGTCTGGCAGCGTGAAGTTAGCAGTCTGGCGTAAACTAAGCCATATCTCTTTATGGAAAAATGCGCAACAAATGTTCGGGCAGATTTAAACATTTCATTTTGACATTGTAGCCGTATTTAGTTTAAACGTCGCAATACCGTGTAGCGAAGCGTTACACGAACGTTTTTTATTCTTAATAAACGAAAATCAAAATATTTATATTTTTTCTAGACAGAAAGAAAACATAACAATTGAATTTCAGTCATGCCAGATAATAATGGCAGTCTGACAGGTTGGCAGTCTCGAAGCTTGGTAGTCTGGCGTGAAGTAAGCCATATCTATTTACGCGACATTTCGGTTTTAAAAGCGCCAACAGTTCTAGCAGCTTGGAGCAGCGCGAAACACGCTATGCTTTTGTCATCCGGCCTGTATACAAGATCTGTAGTACATGTTACGTTCAAATAACTTGTATATCACCGAGTTTAAAGCAATAATATGATTTTAAATATTTCATTAAAGGATCTCTTTTGGCGTTTTCTTGCTTACATTTTCGCGGACGAAAACAGAAATTGTACCATTTTTAAAAGTGATGATATATGGAAAAATGCGCAAAAAAAATCATCTTATCTTTGCTTAAAACTCATTGAAAGACAAGTTATTCGAACGTTAAATATACTAAAGATCTTGTTTCCAGGCCGGTTGACAATAGCGTAGCGTGTTTCGCGCTGCTATAGGCTGCTAGAACTGCTAGCGCTGTTAAAATCGAAATGTCGTGTAAAGAGATATGGCTTAGTTCACATGAAAAGTTTGATGTAGACTGTAAAAGAATATATTCTAAGTCTTATGCGACATTTATAGGATTGTTTTTCTAATGAACTACTGTGAAGGAATTTCGCATTTTTTATATTTTTTTTCGGGTTGAAAAACGTGAATATCTGGATTTCCGTTTTGAAAGATTAGAAAACGTTCATCATATAACGCTCCGTTACGGGGTATGGTTAGGTTAATCTAAAATACGGCTAAAATGTCAAAATAAAGTGCTTTAGGTTTGTAGATGAGCATTTTTCGCTATATCATGACAGGAAACATCACGCGATTTCGGCTTTCGAGTGCGATAGAAATAGAGGTAAATGTTAGCAAGAATACGAAAAAAACTTAATCTAATGAAATATTTCACATCTAATCTTTGCTTAAAACACATTAAAAGACAGGTTATTCGAACGTAACATACTAAAACTATTGTATCCAGGCCGGGTGACAAAAGCATAGCGTGATCCGCGCTGCTCCAATTGCTAGAACTGCTATCGCTGTTTAAATCGAAACGTAAAGAGATATGGATTAGTTCACATGAAAAGTCTGGTGTAATTGTTGTAAAAGTATATATTTTAAGTCTTATGCGACGTTAATAGGCAAACAAACGAGAAAAACATTATTGTAATCAATAAATTAACATCTTATCTTTGATTTAAAAGTTAGATATAATAAAATATTGTGTGTAGTGGCCGGGTGACAATATCATAGCGCGTTTCAAAATGTCCTACGCTGCGAAATCTGCGTAAAGAGATATGCCTAGTTCAAATGAAATTATTGATGTAATTGTTGTAAAACTGTGCATTCTGCTATCCTCATTCTGCTAAACTGTCAGGCTATTATGCTGCTAACTTCATAACTGCTAACTTCTGTCAGACTGTTACGCTGCCAAGGTTGTCAGAGTGCTAATTTCACGTTGTCAGGCTGCCGAGCTGGTATGCTCCTTTGTTTACGCTGTCAGGCTACCACGCTGTTAGGCTGCTCAGCTCACTGTCAGACTGCTAACTTCACGCTGCCAGACTGCCTACATCACGCTTCCAGACTGCCACGCTGCCAGACTGCCATGCTGCTAACTTCACGCTGCCAGACTACCACGCTGTCAGACTGCCATACTGTTAACATCACGCTGCCAGACTGCCAGACTGCCAGACTGCTTACTTCACGCTACCAGACTGCCAGACTGCTAACTTCACACTGCCAGACTGCCAGACTGCTAACTTCACGTTGCCAGACTGTCAGACTGCTAACTTCACGCTGCCAGACTGCCAGACTGCTTACTTCACCCTACCAGACTGCCAGACTGCTAACTTCACGCTGCCAGACTGCCAGACTGCTAACTTCACAGACTGCCAGACTGCCAGACTGCTTACTTCACGCTACCAGACTGCCAGACTGCTAACTTCACGTTGCCAGACTGTCAGACTGCTAACTTCACGCTGCCAGAATGCCAGACTGCTAACTTCACGCTGCCAGACTGCTGCCAGACTGCTAACTTCACGCTGAAAGAATGCCAGACTGCTTACTTCACGCTGCCAGAATGCCAGACTGCTAACTTTACGCTGCCAGACTGCCAGACTGCTAACTTCACAGACATCCATAAATTGTAAAAGGTGTAATTATTAAATTATTTTGAAAGTATTCTGGCAAAGGGCGAAATTGCTCATGTTTGTACAGACGCTTAAAACACGAAACATTATCCGCTATTGACACCTTGACTAAACATATTTTATGTACTCTTCAAAGCATGTCAATACCCTTTATGAAAAATACAAACCATATCATATTACTATATATAATATATAAGGTATGCAAACCCTTTGTAACAGTATATACGGGATGTCATTAAGTTAACAAGGTTAGTTGTTCACTCAATACTATGTAACTTTTAAATATCTTCGAGTTGTATGGTATACTCTGCTTCTTGGTTAAATAAGGAGATACTTACGGATTTTTATGTTTTTGTTTTTGTCTGTAGCGGGTGTTTTACGCAGTATTCAACAGTTTTCCAGCTATATCACGACATTTCCTGGGTAATTAGCCAGTTCTACTGGTCCATTTATCCTGACATCAGAGAGACAGTCGTAAGACTAAACCCTCAACCCTGCGCAACGAGGAGGGAAAGCTATTACTACAATTTTAAAGTCTTACCTAGACATGGATTGGACCCGCGACCTACCATACCGAGGCGGCCTTTCTACTACTAAACAACCAAGGCGGTTAAAAAGTGTTAACTATGTGTTCAAGCCAATACTAAAATGAAATTCTTCATATTCTTCTTATAAGTAACCACCTCGGTTGTGTAGTGGTAGATCGTCCGCCTCGAGTGCGGGAGGTCGGGCGGGCCATACAAAAGACGTTACAATGATAGTAATGGCTTTCCCTCCTTGGCGCACACGGCTGTGGGGTTAGCACTACGACTGTCACGCTGGTGTACGGATCACTGGACCAGTATTACTGTGTTAATAACCCTGGAAAAGCCGAGATATAACTGGAAACGTGTTAATAACACTGGAAAAGCCGTGATATCACTGGAAACTGACAACAAAACAATTATCTTATTAGTCCTCGTAGAAAACGCATATGTAATGTATTTCTATCATCTTGTTTACAGGCCTCTTTTAAACGATGGATGTCATAATCAAGATTGTTCTGTTATTTGTTTGTATATCTGGTGAGTATGTTTTGATTTAATACGTCTATTCTACGTTGGTCACTATCATAAATATGTAGTTTGCACCGGGACATAGACAAGATCATATACACGTTTCTGATTTTGAGTGAATTATTATTGAATGCTTACTGTCGTAAACAAATCAATCTCATTAACCTTTCCTTTAAATGTCAGTGGAAAACATCAAAGACTTAAATTATATAACCAAACGTATTAATCATAGTCATAACAGAACATGACACATGGGATGTACTCGTTCTGGTCATAATCTACAAGAAGGAATTATGTTCCAGATTATAAGTATTTATCATATGAGCCGTTCCGCGAGAAAATCAACATTATGGCATCTGCGTAATGTATCGAACCAGATCAGCCTGCGCAATCGACGCATACTGATCCGGGCCAACACATTCTATCTCAGGGGGATAGAGATATAGAGTAATGATTCATGAAAGAGAAAATCCACAGGATGTGAACAGTGTCTATCCGGGTAAGCCTGCTTAGGCTGATCCGGGTCGATACTTTACGCAGAGTCAACAATGTTCTTTTTCTGGCGGGACGGCTCACGTGCTTATCATATAAGCCATTCCATTGGAAAAGGTTCAAGTCGACTTCTGTGAGCAGCGTAAATGCGGATCCTAGCTTGTTAGAAAATTATGTGAATTTGTATCAGGATAGAAAGTCTCATACATGTTAGTATCATCCCTGTACTGATAATGATATCTCAGAGAAAGAATAATAATTAAATATTGATGTTTTCAGTTGGTCTTGATGCTACGCTGATATCAAAAAGTAAATCGATCACTTCAAGCAGCGTTTTTTCCGGATGGGTACCGGAACGGGCGATTGATGGCATCATTTATGATTACGCCGATGGCTGCAATTGCTGTGCTGGGACAATAGCAAGTAATAGTTCGTGGTTCGAACTGGATCTGGGAGATGGGTATATCATAGATCAGATAGTTGTGGAAGGGAGAAGAGATCATAAACCTGATCGTATGTTCTTTTTTCTAGACTTGTGATTCTGCTTTGTGTCGCTGCTTCAGATTGAGATCGGTGTAACTTCCAGAGACATATTGTCTTAGACAATGTGAAATATATGACTTGCACCTATCGGTTAACTTATTAAGTTGAGTTATAAGGACCACATGTGTCCGTTGTTCGTCGTCCGCCGTCCGTCTTCATGCATTTATAATTACGGTATGAGCCGTTCCACGAGAAAACCAACAGTATAGCCTCTGCGTAATGTATCGACCCAGATCAGCCTGCATAGTCCGTGTAAGATAATCCGGGTCGACACTTTCCGTCTCGGGTGGATAGAGAAATGATTCCTGAAACAGAAAATCCACAGGAGGCGAAAAGTGTCTGTCCGGGTTAGCCTGCGCGGGTCGATATTTTACGCAGAGTCTACAATGTTAGTTTTCTCATGGGACGGCTCATATCTTATTCAACGCTATCGCACGTATGACACCGAACTCTTCGAGCATGTTTCTGCGTGTGGTCCTGTAACAAATAGCTTAACTAATTCAATTTCATAGACTACATAACTGGCCGTTAAGGCAATGATTAATTCAAAACTCGGTAGGAATCTAAAAATAGTTTTCAATTTTTGAACGGATTTTATTTTAATGCTCTTCGAATGACCAAAAATAGCCATTAACCTTGATAAATGGCCAAAACCATAAACGCTATCTATTTTGTATTTGAAAATATTCTCTGTTTAAATTATTTATCTTAGATTTAAAATACGTTGGCACGAATGATCCTTTGTGACTCTCCACAATATATCTGAAACCAGGTTGTATGACTACCACGAAGTTTGGCAGTTGAACACTTTTGATTGATTTGTGGTTAACGCCATTTTCAAATATATTCAGTTGATACATCATATTGACTGTTCATCTGACATGTCTTCCTCGGCAGCGAGTGCAGACTAGAAAGTCTCGTCTAAAGCGACGGGCAATTATGGGCCTTATTGTAGCATAGCCGTTACTGTCGGTCTTCCCGTAATATAGTAAAATATGTAACTTTTGACGAAAAACATGGCCCAACTATTCAACGCCTATGTTACGTGAAATGTTTCCATACCAAAGAGACTTTAGGACCCCAAATCGCCAAACGATGGTGAAAAAAATAGTGAAGAGATTATATGACATGACCTCACACAAATTGCAACAGAAACTCTTTCAACTGGTTTATTCTCATAAATATGTCCCGTATAACATATATCAAAAGTCCTAAGGCATCCAAGTGGTGGAAAGTATTGAAAAGAACTGAAATCGGTGATGGCATTTTCTTCCATTGCCACCATGTTAAAAAGGTGATTTTTGCATGTCTGCTTGTCTGATGCCAAAACAAAGGACTCAGTACTATGCACAATCTACCAGAAACTTTGGTTTACATGATACATGAAGTTGGATGCAGAACAGTGCATTTTCGAAAGGAAATTCACAACAAATTGAAGTGATTTACGAAATTCATGTGAACAGATTTCATTGCAAAAACGGTCAAATTGAACGTTGCAAAATGTGCAATCAGAGAAATGCATGTGTAGTTATTTGGCACAGATACTGTACTTTAAAAATGAATATTCATGGTTTTTTTATTGCAATGCCATCACTTCCTGAACAATGAGTGACCCTCCAAGATCTGCCATTTTAAGGACCATGCAAAGGAAGGTGAACAGCCACCATCCACCCTTACTGAGATGACATCATATGAAGATACTCTAGCTAGAGATGGAATGGGAAACCCTGATATGGATGAAGTTGCTGACCTCTATGCACATGTGATGGAGGGATCATTGTCTGCGAAGGAGCCTTGTCGGGCTGATGTTTTGCTCAGAATAAAGGAACTGCTCTTAAACAAAACCGAATCCCTGAAATCCTCTAATAGGACTGCTTCCCTCTAGTTGCAGTACATGGATATGGTAGACATACTGCGCAAGTTTTAAAGAGCAGAACGTACCAGAAACTGGGCACTGCACATTGAGGCAATATCAGAAATGCTTCCCTTCATGGCAGCATCTGGAAACAATCTATATACGAAATCGTTTCGGATCTATGTGCAGCGGATGTGCAAGCTTCAGGTGGAACATCCAGATGTCACAAGATATTTGAAGTTCAGAAGATGTGATCGCCTATGGGCCGGCCTCGCAGTAGATCTCATCATCGAGCAGGTGCTGATGAGGAGTCTGAAGACCAGTGGTTGCCTCACAAGAGGGTGAGGGATGACGGAGCAGCAGCGTGTAACATGGCTCCTAGCTTTGCCAGCATGCGCTGAAGTTAACCATGGAAGAGCTTACAGGAGTCAACTACAACACTGGTGAGCAGAACAAGGACATGCCAGATGCAAGACAAGCACGTGACCTGAAGGGCACACACACAGTTCTGAATTATCTCCATAAAAGAAACCCCTTCTGCCCAGATCCAAGCATGCGCAGTGTCTCCATTGGGGTCCATGCACACATCACTGTGAATGTTGACAAATACCATCGATAACACCAACTTGGCCAGGATGGATGGACAAAACACTGCCGAGTACACATTCAAGAAAAGGGATCAGGCAATCACCTTGAGCACTCAATCCTCAGTGAAGATTGGTGGCGAAGCAGTACAGGTGGATCCTCAACTACTTTTCCAGCGACTCACAGTTGCTGCAAAAACGTCACAAGATCTGGCTTCAGTGTTTAAGTATGAGCTGTGCAGTCACCCACCAGCACTGTTTGACACCTCTCTGCTGCTTCGACAGTCACAAAAACCAGTACTAGCATCCTCACACCTGACCTTCCAGGGATCACAGGCCAAGTTCAGTACGTCCTGGAAGATGGAGCACTTGTTCGGCGCATCCAAATGGACACGTGGATCCACAAACAACTACATCTGAAGGTTGAACACTTAGTACGTCTCAAGGATGTATGGTGAGGCGAACACAAACAAGCAACAGTTCATCAACATGCTTAGAGGCCACCTGCAGAAGAAAGACTGTCATACGTATCATGCCCCATGTTATGCTGATCTCCTCATAGTGCAGAAAGCAGTGGAGTCTGCCACCACAACAAACACTGTGCTCATTGGTGATGATACAGATCTGCTCATACTCCTCATCTACCATACCAACCTCGAGTGACATGACCTCCTCTTCCGACAGGATCTAAAGAAGAGCACGAAGAACCTACGTGTCTGGAACATCAAGGGTCTCAAGCAGCAGCTGGGTCCCAGTGTGTGCACTCACATCCACTTCATGCATGCGATCCTTGGGTGTGACACTACATCCCGCCTGTATGGCATTGGTAAAGGAGCCGCCCTCAAGAAATTCAGAACAAGTTATGACTTCCGTGAGCAAGCTACAGTGTTTGGCAAACCGTCAGCTTCCACAGCAGATGTTGTGGCGGCAGGAGAGAATGCGTTGGTGTGCCTGTACAATGGGAAGCCTGAGGATGGACTCAACTCACTACGGTACAACCGTTTTTGTGAGAAGGTGGCTACTAGCACTTCTAATGTACAGCCACAGAGCCTACCACCTACCTCAGCAGCAGCAAAATATCACAGCCTCCATGTGTACTACCAGGTGCAGCAGTGGAAGTGAACCGTAGATGAGCTCCTGCCACAAGACTGGGGATGGAAAGGGACTGATGGGATGCTTTTCCCTGTCTAAACTAACTTACCACCAGCTCCACAGGAACTCCTGCATGTCATCAGATGCAGCTGCAAGACAGATTGCAGCAGCCTGAAGTGCACATGCAATAAGCATAACATTGAGTGCTCTGTTGCATGTAGCAACTGCAAAGGATCAGGATGTGTTAATTTATTTCTAGAGGCTGAATGTGATAACGATGAATTCGAAGATCATGAAAACAGTGACTGAGCAATCAGACAATGTCTGACATCTTAACACTTTGTGTTGCTTTATATAGTATAATAGTGATGGTTACTTTAAAATATTGACTTAGGAAGCACACGACTTCTTATCGTTATGCATTACTATTTGTGTTGAACATCAATGCATGCATTATTAATGTATATATGTCAGACCATTATAAATGGATGTAAATCATCTAGAGGTCTTATCTGAATTCACTTGTCATCTCAATAATAAAATCAGACCATCTTCCTATGCAAATATTTGTAGAGAATTAAACATATTGTTAGAAAGTCGCTAAATATCTTATTAGAAAGTAGCAACAAGTGGTACCAGAGTACGGTTAAGATTATTTTTTTTAAATACTTTCCACCACTTGGATTCTTTAGGACTTTGTTTTGTTATAGATGACACTTTTATGAGTAATAAACATTTGTCAGATATTCTGTTGCAATTTGTGTGAGGTTCAGCCCTTATTTGTCACAAAATGCCTGTAGTAATAGGCCCCAAATATTTTACTATCACGTGTTGGAAACATGACTGCTCAGAACCAATATCATATTGTTGAGTCGCCTAGAGCGGAATAAGTGTTAAGGTATTTGAAATGTTTTCTTTCCAGAGCATTTTCAGGGTATGAATATCTACTTCAATAGTGTACCTGACGGATTTATTCTACCGGAGACGAGCATATTGGACGCTACGTTCTTCGTCAACTATACACTACCCACATTAAAGTTCACACGGTTTATATCGTTGGTACTTTTAAATGAAGTAAGGCGGTTCACAATATGTGAACTTTCGGTCTATGGAGGTATATATACATAACTTTCCTACCGTTAGTCATCGTGAACAAATTATACTAATGTTATATAAGAGCAAATGTCATTTATACATTCCAGTATAGGACGTATTGTAAAATACGTTTAATAAAATAGCTGTGTGAAGTTAGCTAAACATACGACATTCGACATTCGACATTCAAAAGTTGGAAAAAAAAACGAATGTCGTGCTGGCACGACATTCGACATTCGACATTCAAAAGTTGAAAAAAAAAACGAATGTCGTGCTGGCACGACATTCGACATTCGACATTCAAAAGTTGGAAAAAAAAAACGAATGTCGTGCTGGCACGACATTCGACATTCGACATTCAAAAGTTGAAAAAAAAAAAACGAATGTCGTGCTGGCACGACATTCGACATTCGACATTCAAAAAATAAAACTTCAAAAAATTGACATTCGACATTCAAAAGTTGGAAAAAAAAACGAATGTCTTGCTGGCACGACATTCGACATTCGACATTCAAAAGTTTAAAAAAAAAAACGACATTCGACATTCAAAAGTTGAAAAAATATCTCAAGGGAATGCAACAACGGCCTTAAGGCGGAGTTCACCCGAGTCTGCCGCGTGTATTACGGGAAGCACTTAGGCCTACAAGCCCTTGTCACGGGAGTCGAACAAAAAAAATCACAATGGAGTGGAACACTTTTTTTTTTCTTACGGGCGTGGAACAACGGCCTTAAGGCGGATTTCTACTCGAGTCTGCTGCGTGTATTACGTGGAGCACTTGGGCCTACAAACCCTTGTCACGGCAGTCGAACAAAAAATAAAGATCACAATGGAGTGGAACACTTTTATTTTTTTTCTTACGGGCGTGGAACCACGGCCTTAAGGCGGATTCCTACTCGAGTCTGCTGCGTGTATTACGGGGAGCACTTGGGCCTACAAGCCCTTGTCACGGCAGTCGAAAAAAAAAAAATCACAATGGAGTGGAACACTTTTTTGTTTTTGTTTCGGGCGAGGAACAACAGCCTTAAGGCTGATTTCTACCCGAGTCTGCTGCGTGTTTTACGGGGAGCACTCTGCTGCTAGTCGGGGAAATGTAAGCCGGGGCCGCATACTCTTTAAGGCAGGTCCCGCAGTCTACCCGCGCTAACGGCAAAGTACAGAGCTTTGTTTTACGCTAGCACTCCGCTGCTAGTAGGGGAAATGTGCGCCGGTGCCGCATATGATATACGGCCGGTCCCGCAGTCTATCCGCGCTTAAGGCGAAGTGCTGAGCCTTGATTTAGGCGAGCAATCGGCTGCTAGTAGGGGAAATGTGAGCCCGGGTCGCATACGCTATAAGGCAGGCCCTGCAGACTACATTCGACATTGGAAATTCAAAAACGAATGTCGTGCTGGCACGACATTCGACATACGACATTCAAATATTAAAACTTTAAAAAATCGAATGTCGTGCTGGCACGGGACAGCTACCAGGGCCGTAAGTCGAATTTCTACCCCAATTTACCGCATAATTTAAAGGGAGCACTCGGTCCTAGAGGCCATAGTCAAGGCAGTCGAAGCCCGAACATTTCACAATGGAGTGGAACACTTTTTTTTTTTTTTTCACGGGACAGCTACCAGGGCCGTAAGTCGAATTTCTACCCGAATTTACCGCATAATTTAAAGGGAGCACTCGGTCCTAGAGGCCATAGTCAAGGCAGTCGAAGCCCGAACATTTCACAATGGAGTGGAACACTTGGGCCGTAAGTCGAATTTCTACCCGAGTTTACCGCGTAATTCAAGGGAGCACTCGGTACTAGAGCTCTTATAGTCATGACATTCAAAAGTTGGAAAAAAACCGAATGTCGTGCTGGCACGACATTCGACATTCGACATTCAAAAAATAAAACTTCAACAAATCGAATGTCGTGCTGGCACGACATTCGACATTCGACATTCAAAAGTTGAAAAAAGATCTCACGGGAGTGGAACAACGGCCTTAAGGCGGATTTCTACCCGAGTCTGCCGCGTGTATTACGGGGAGCACTTGGGCCTACAAGCCCTTGTCAGGGGAGTCGAACAAAACAAAAATCACAATGGAGTGGAACACTTTTATTTTTTTTTCTTACGGGCGTGGAACAACGGCCTAAGGCGGATTTCTACCCGAGTCTGCTGCGTGTATTACGGGGAGCACTTGGGCCTACAAACCCTTGTCACGACAGTCGAAAAACAAAATCACAATGGAGTGGAACACTTTTTTTTTTCTTACGGGCGTGGAACAACGACGTAGTGCTGAACCTACTTTTACGCTAGCACTCCGCTGCTAGTAGGGGAAATGTGCGCCTGGGCCGCATATGCTATACGGCAAATCAGGCCCCAACGCACATTTTCCCAGCAATATGCGGAGTGCTGCCTTGAAACTAGGAGAGCACTTCGCCGGCAGCGCGGGTTCTAACGGCGGGACTGCCTTGTAGCAAATCAGGGCCCAGCGCACATTTCCCCAGTCATATGCGGAGTGCTGCCTTGAAACAAGGGGAGCACTTCGCCGTCAGCGCGGATTCTAACGGCGGGACTGCCTTGTAGCAAATTCGGCCCCGGCGCACATTTCCCGAGGCATACGCAGAGTGCTGTCTGGAAACAAGGCGATGATTTCGCCGTCAGCGTGGGTAAACAGCAGGACTTCCTTTTAGCAAATTCGGCCTCAGCGCACATTTCCTCGGCCATACGCCTCTAAAACAAGGCGAGGACTTCGCCTTCAGCGCTGGATTCATCGGCAGGACTGCCTTATTGCAAATTCGGCCCCAGCGCACATTTCCCCAGCCATATGCAGAGTGCTGCTTTGAGACAAGAAGAGCACTTTACTGTCAGCGCAAGTTCTAACGGCGGGACTGCCTTGTAGCAAATAAGGCCGTTGTTCCACGCCCGTAAGAAAAAAAAAAAAGTGTTCCACTCCATTGTGATTTTTTTTTGTTCGACTCCCGTGACAATGGCTTGTAGGCCCAAGTACTCCCCGTAATACACGCGGCACACTCGGGTAGAAATCCGCCTTAAGGTCGTTGTTCCACTCCCGTAAGATTTTACGCGGTAAATTCGGGTAGAAATTCGACTTACGCCCTGGTAGCTGTCCCGTAAAAAAATAAAAAAAGTGTTCCACTCCATTGTGAAATGTTCGGGCTTCGACTGCCTTGACTAAGCCTAGGACCGAGTGCTACCTTTAAATTATGCGGTAAATTGGGGTAGAAATTCGACTTACGGCCCTGGTAGCTGTCCCGTGCCAGCACGACATTCGATTTTTTAAAGTTTTAATATTTGAATGTCGTATGTCGAATGTCGTGCCAGCACGACATTCGTTTTTGAATTTCCAATGTCGAATGTAGACTGCAGGGCCTGCCTTATAGCGTATGCGACCCGGGCTCACATTTCCCCTACAAGCAGCGGAGTGCTAGCGTAAAACAAAGCTCTGCACTTCGCCGTAAGCGCGGGTAGACTGCGGGACCTGTAATAAAAATAAAAGTGTTCCACTCCATTGTGATTTTTTTTTCTTAGACTACCGTGACAAGGGCTAATAGGCCCAAGTGCTCCCCGTAATACACGCAGCATACTCGAGTAGAAATCCGCCTTAATGCCGTCGTTCCACGCTCGTAAGAAAAAAATAAAAGTGTTCCACTCCATTGTGATTTTTTTTTCGACTCCCGTGACAAGGGCTATCGGCCCAAGAGCTCCCCGTAATACACGCGGCAGACTCGGGTAGAAATCAGCCTTAAGGCCGTTGTTCCACTCCGTTGAGATTTTTTTTTAATTTTTGAATGTCGAATGTCGTATGTCGTGCCAGCACGACATTCGTTTTTTTTTCAACTTTTGAAGTTTTATTTCTGAATGTCGAATGTCGAATGTCGTGTCAGCACGACATTCGATTTTTTTTTTTTCAACTTTTGAATGTCGAATGTCGAATGTCGTGCCAGCACGACATTCGTTGTTTTTTTCAACTTTTGAATGTCGAATGTCGAATGTCGTGCCAGCACGACATTCGTTTTTTTTCAACTTTTGAATGTCGAATGTCGTATGTCGTGCCAGCACGACATTCGTATTTTTTAAAGTTTTAATTTTTGAATGTCGAATGTCGAATGTCGTGCCAGCACGACATTTGATTTATTAAAGTTTTTGAATGTCGAATGTAGACTGCAGGGCCTGCCTTATAGCGAATGCGACCCGGGCTCACATTTCCCCTACTAGCAGCCGATTGCTCGCCTAAATCAAGGCTCAGCACTTAATCGCGGCTAGACTGCGGGACCGGCCGTATATCATGTGCGGCACCGGCGCACATTTCCCCTACTAGCAGCGGAGTGCTAGCGTAAAACAAAGCTCAGCACTTCGCCGTAAGCGCGGGTAGACTACGGGACCTGCCTTAAAGAGTATGCGGCCCCGGCTTACATTTCCCCGACTAGCAGCAGAGTCCTCCCCGTAAAACACGCAGCAGACTCCGGTAGAAATCCGCCTTAAGGCCGTTGTTCCACGCCCGAAACAAAAACAAAAAAGTGTTCCACTCCATTGTGATTTTTTTTTGTTCGACTGCCGTGACAAGGGCTTGTAGGCCCAAGTGCTCCCCGTAATACACGCAGCAGACTCGAGTAGGAATCCGCCTTAAGGCCGTTGTTCCACGCCCGTAAGAAAAAAAATAAAAGTGTTCCACTCCATTGTGATCTTTTTTTTTGTTCGACTGCCGTGACAAGGATTTGTAGGCCAAAGTGCTCCACGTAATACACGCAGCAAACTCGAGTAGAAATCCGCCTTAAGGCCGTTGTTCCACGCCCGTAAGAAAAAAAAAAAGTGTTCCACTCCATTGTGATTTTTTTTTTGTTCGACTCCCGTGTCAAGGGCTTGTAGGCCTAAGTGCTCCCCGTAATACACGCGGCAGACTCGGGTGAAATCCGCCTTAAGGCCGTTGTTCCACTCCCTTGAGATCTTTTTTCAACTTTTGAATGTCGAATGTCGAATGTCGTGCCAGCAAGACATTCGGTTTTTTTTTTCAACTTTTGAATGTCGAATGTCGAATGTCGTGCCAGCACGACATTCGTTTTTTTTTCCAACTTTTGAATGTCGAATGTCGAATGTCGTGCCAGCACGACATTCAATTTTTTGAAGTTTTATTTTTTGAATGTCGAATGTCGAATGTCGTGCCAGCACGACATTCGTTTTTTTTTTTCAACTTTTGAATGTCGAATGTCGAATGTCGTGCCAGCACGACATTCAATTTTTTGAAGTTTTATTTTTTGAATGTCGAATGTCGAATGTCGTGCCAGCACGACATTCGGTTTTTTTTTTTCAACTTTTCAATGTCGAATGTCGAATGTCGTGCCAGCACGACATTCGTTTTTTTTTTTCAACTTTTGAATGTCGAATGTCGAATGTCGTGCCAGCACGACATTCAATTTTTTGAAGTTTTATTTTTATGAATGTCGAATGTCGTGCCAGCACGACATTCGGTTTTTTTTTTTCAACTTTTGAATGTCGAATGTCGAATGTCGTGCCAGCACGACATTCAATTTGTTGAAGTTTTATTTTTTGAATGTCGAATGTCGAATGTCGTGCCAGCACGACATTCGTTTTTTTTTTCAACTTTTGAATGTCGAATGTCGAATGTCGTGCCAGCACGACATTCGTTTTTTTTTCCAACTTTTGAATGTCGAATGTCGAATGTCGTGCCAGCACGACATTCAATTTTTTGAAGTTTTATTTTTTGAATGTCGAATGTCGAATGTCGTGCCAGCACGACATTCGTTTTTTTTTTCAACTTTTGAATGTCGAATGTCGAATGTCGTGCCAGCACGACATTCAATTTTTTGAAGTTTTATTTTTTGAATGTCGAATGTCGAATGTCGTGCCAGCACGACATTCGGTTTTTTTTTTTCAACTTTTCAATGTCGAATGTCGAATGTCGTGCCAGCACGACATTCGTTTTTTTTTTTCAACTTTTGAATGTCGAATGTCGAATGTCGTGCCAGCACGACATTCAATTTTTTGAAGTTTTATTTTTATGAATGTCGAATGTCGTGCCAGCACGACATTCGGTTTTTTTTTTTCAACTTTTGAATGTCGAATGTCGAATGTCGTGCCAGCACGACATTCAATTTGTTGAAGTTTTATTTTTTGAATGTCGAATGTCGAATGTCGTGCCAGCACGACATTCGTTTTTTTTTTCAACTTTTGAATGTCGAATGTCGAATGTCGTGCCAGCACGACATTCAATTTTTTGAAGTTTTATTTTTTGAATGTCGAATGTCGAATGTCGTGCCAGCACGACATTCGGTTTTTTTTTTTCAACTTTTCAATGTCGAATGTCGAATGTCGTGCCAGCACGACATTCGTTTTTTTTTTTCAACTTTTGAATGTCGAATGTCGAATGTCGTGCCAGCACGACATTCAATTTTTTGAAGTTTTATTTTTATGAATGTCGAATGTCGTGCCAGCACGACATTCGGTTTTTTTTTTTCAACTTTTGAATGTCGAATGTCGAATGTCGTGCCAGCACGACATTCAATTTGTTGAAGTTTTATTTTTTGAATGTCGAATGTCGAATGTCGTGCCAGCACGACATTCGTTTTTTTTTTCAACTTTTGAATGTCGAATGTCGAATGTCGTGCCAGCACGACATTCAATTTTTTGAAGTTTTATTTTTTGAATGTCGAATGTCGAATGTCGTGCCAGCACGACATTCGTTTTTTTTTTTTCATCTTTTGAATGTCGAATGTCGAATGTCGTGCCAGCACGACATTCGTTTTTTTTTCCAACTTTTGAATGTCGAATGTCGAATGTCGTGCCAGCACGACATTCAATTTTTTGAAGTTTTATTTTTTGAATGTCGAATGTCGAATGTCGTGCCAGCACGACATTCGTTGTTTTTTTTTCATCTTTTGAATGTCGAATGTCGAATGTCGTGCCAGCACGACATTCGTTTTTTTTTCCAACTTTTGAATGTCGAATGTCGAATGTCGTATGTTTAGCTAACTTCACACAGCTTAATAAAATGTAACAATTAATCTCTTTCACTGCCGAACTCCACTAAGTCGAATCTTCGATGTTATAAATTGGACAGGCACGTTTTTTTATTCAGCTGGAATTTTGGTAAAATTGAATGTCTTAGTGGCAAACAATGCAGATTTCATGAAAAACACCTGAATCTGCATTATTCGCTAAAGCCTTTAATTACCTTTGGAAGCAAAAATGTACACTCCATCAACAGTGTTTGGTACCGTCTTAATTTGGGATATTTGAATGTTCTCACCATTTATAAATAAAATATATTTTGATATATTTAAATCAAATTGATATATCTTCTTTTTTTTTAAATCGTGGATTCATTTATGAAAGTGTTCATGTTATGATTCAAACATAAAGGTTAATCTGAAATTGTGAAGACAAATTACCAAACGCGATTTTACAGCACTTTATGTTTATCTATTTGAAAAAAAAGTTTCAGTTCTTCCTGACTCTCAATTGATATCAAGAAATAAAGTGATAACTTCAAGCAGCTACCAACCAACGTGGGAAAAAGAGAAGGCAATAGATGGTGTTACTTCGCCTAATGTCGAAGCCTGCGATTGTTGTGCTGCCACATATCATGACTTCAACGCATGGTATCAGTTAGATCTGGGGAAAGACTATATTATAGATCGTATCATTGTGGAAGGGAGACAAGACCATCTGTATGGACGTACGTATATGTGTACATTCTTTCTTTGATTACGACCTCAGCTGGAATTATGTACGGTGTACAATTAATTTAATTCAGACAGATAACCTACGTGACTTTCTCGCATCAGACTCTTTATAGGAGGCCTTGCCAATCACTTTAAAAACGCTAGTAATGACTTTACCTCCTTGGCGCTCCAGATTGTCGCCCAAAACTCATTGGTGTCAGGATAAATGGACCAGGAGCACTGGTAACTTATCAAGAAAACGCCGTGATATAACTGAGAAGGTGTTGACTGCATTGTTAAATTATATTAAAATAACATACAAACAAATATGTATAGGCTACTAGCTACCGTCTTACATATACTGTTTAGTTCATTGTCGGAACATAATTCCTGTCAATAGCCGACCTGCGATTGGAAATCATGATTCTTTACAAATGAAATTATAAGCTCCCTAACTTAGAGGATTGTTTGCATATCGTACGGGCACTCCAGATGGACGGTTTGTACAGAGTTGTGACCTTTTAGTTCTTATACAATGTGCTATATGCCAGTATTCGTGTACGTGCTATTTCTCAGCAACCAATGGGGTTTTAGAATACAGAATACAGAAGTTTTATTTGTAAACAAATGCCTCAGACCCACAATACAATACATTATATATATTTATATATAAACAAATATGAGCCGTCCTGCGAGAAAACTAACATTGTGGACTCTGCTTAAAGTATCGATCCGGATCAGCCTAAGCATGCCGTGCAGGCTAACCCGGACAGACACTTTTCGCCTCCCGTGGATTTTCTGTTTCAGGAAACATTACTATATACTTCTATCCCCCTGAGACGGAATGTGTCGGCCCGGATTAAACTGCATGGACTAAGCAGGCTGATCTCGGTCGACACATTACGCAGAGATAATAATGTTTGTTTTCTCGTAGAACGGCTCAAATACTGTGTCCATAGTATATGTAAACGGTTAAGACACAGAGGAATCTTCAATGGAGAGTGTAAATCTTCATACTCCCAAAGAGCATTCATTGGACATTTGTATATGAAAATCAGGTACATATCAATTCATACTAGAGTACTTACTCCAAGTGATATGCACTTTTCAAAAGATGGCTTGGATACATCCAGTTATAAATGCAGTAGAGTTTTATCATAGCTATGAGGCAAAGTAATTGTCCTCAATATGGAGTGACATTTTAACAAGAGATGACAATATATATAGGATCTGACATGAGTTGTCATTTCATATAAAGTTTTAGTATGGTATTAAGCGAGCCTCTGGTGAGCTCAATAACACATTTCTTGGACGAGTTTAATAAAACTTAATGAAATGACAACGAATGTCAGATTTGTTTTATCACATGACGCATGACAAAAAGATATTTGGTTTTTCGCTGACAGAAAATAGTCCAAACATCCAATACTTAATAAACTGTTAACTAATCACACAAACAAATATGTGTATGACCGATAATGATCCCTTTACCACGTCCATCTATCGTGACGTTTGTGTTTACCGGATACACGTTCTCAGCCATTTTGTAAACATTCGCCGATGAAAACAAAAAAAGTGATTCGGTCATGTTATATTACATATAAAGAAATACGTAATGGGTATATTAGATCGGATACAAGCAGTGTTATGTGATAAAATACGCATATTGTATGGGTACATCATTATCACAAATGATGTTGATCAAGATTTAAAGCAAGATTTTGATTGTCGAACATTTTAATGATTTTCGATACGAAAATAGCTACTTTTCTTATCGTTATAACATTGTTAGATTTGAATAGGAAATAAAAAACAAACATCGCGCTCTCTGTTATTATTGTACCAATTAAAAGGGAACCTATTTCTTTCTTCTGTGAATCTTCCAAAAGTATAGCATCTTTGGTTAATAAACAGTAAAATCATATTCGATCCTCTCTATGTATGTTATGTAGACGACCCAATTCAACATTAAGTTTTTTATATTAATGGCATGTATGACAGATGTCATGTGCATACCTTACCAGTAGGATATTAATGGCATGCATGGCCGATGGCATGTGCCAGCCTTACTAGTGGGATATTAATGGCATGCATGGCCGATGTCATGTGCCAACCTTACTAGTGGGATATTAATGGCATGTATGACCCATATCATGTACCAACCTTACCAGTGATAGTAATGGCAGGCAGTGAAAGCTCTATCGAAAGGTATTTTATAATCATACACCTCTGTACATACGTACAGACTGACCTTAGCCTTCTGTTGTCGTGCAATGAAATAGATTAAGATTTTATTGCGGACAAAAAAATAAGAATTGTAGCCTCGTTTCCCTCGCTCACACATCCTCCATTGTGATGTAGCACATAGAGTTTTCGCACAGCGCGACTTTATTTCTTTTTCAGAACATTACCAAGGCATTTACATTTACCTACACAGTATTCATGACGGGTTTTCTAACGAGGAGACATTTATAACCGAGGCTACTTTCTACGTGAATTACACGCTGCCTATCCCAAAGGCTGCACGTTTCGTCTCATTAGTGCTTGTGAATATCACACGAGTGTTCACAATTTGTGAACTGAAGGTGTATAGAGGTATTTCTTATACATTTGAACTGATATTTCTGTTCTTTTTTTAATTTCGTCTCGTTAAGCATTCCAGATATCTACTAATCTGAAGCAGGAAAGAGTCTTTAGATAATCCCCAAAATCTGTCTTTAAAGACCACACATGAGAAGTGAACAATCTGGTCTTTGTTCACATGTGGTCTTTAATTACATGGCCATTCGTACAGAACATGAGTCTTTGGGGAAAATAAAAAGACGGTTGCTATAGACAAGGAATTGCTATACCATTATCGTTTTTAGCACAGGTTCGAATGTACAGTATAATACAAGAATGGTGAATGTTGTAGAGATACGAATGTGTGCAGTTAACTTTAAATTAAATGTAGCTTCTGTTCTAGTTATGCAAACACTTTATAATAGTAAAAAGGTCTTCACTTCTTGGCGATTGCGTTTGCGTGGGATAGCATTTTGTTTTGACTAAAGCATCATTGTCATGATTACGCATCATTGTCGAACTAGACGTTAAGCTAGGAATGACGATGGTAGTGTTATAACCGAGATACATGTACATGTACTATTAAAAGCAGTTTCTTACTTGATACACTGGTTTAAGTGTGCTATTTCATAAACAAATTATAGGTGTATCTATACATGTGCACTGAGGTTTCTTCTTTTTATAAATTGTTTTAGTTATGTATTCCAAATATATACTTATCTGAAGGTTGAATGAGTCTTAAGATAATCAATAAATTCAATAGTATGAAAGAATAACGTACGTTGTAGAGAGTGTACAGTTAACATTTTATTAAATCTATCGTCTTCTCTAACTTACGACTGAAGCATCGTTGCCAGAAAAACCACCGTGGTTCTACTGGAAGGTTAGCGATGAATGGGTTGATGGTAATGTAACCGATATACATGTGCTTTTAAAAGCGATGAAACTACTAGGAATGCACGCTAAACACTGACGATGCCTGACAATATTCTATAATGAACTTATTCATTTAATTGTCTTACTTGATAAACTTATTTATGTTATTTCATAGCCGAACTAATAATGTTTTTAAAGGGTGCATCAAGGGATATTACGGCAGGAATTGTGAACGAGAATGTGGGCGTTGTCAAGACAACATGACATGTAATCACGTGACCGGATGGTGCGAAAATGGCTGCGCTGAAGGCTATCAGACTCGAATTTGTAACACAAGTATGTTTTCGAAATTATAACACTATAATGAGACAGTTTCAAGCTAAAATATAAAGTTATATAACAATATTTTTAATTTAAATAATGTTCACATAAAAATTATATATATTACAAAAAAACTGCAATGCTAGCGATGGTAGTACGTACATGTACATGTACACATTCTCTAACACTATCGATTCATTACATTCATGTATGTGAGTGTAAGGAACGACAACTCTGCGAAGGAGAATGACGTGACCATTGAATGAACATTGCCCTCGAACTTAAGCTCCTGTTTCCCCGTGAACAAATGTGTACGCAAACATGACAAAGGGGCGTCAAATATTAGCTATCCAAGCATGATCAAGTTGAATTTCGAGGGCTTGGCATGAAACGTTTGTAACTATAAACCTATTTTGAAAACCCTGTGTTAGTGGCAATGTTGACCCCTTTATAAACAATGCAAATTTATGTGTCATTGCTCAGAACGAGCAATGGCACCAAATTTTCCATTATTTATAAAGCAAAATGATTTAACGCTTATAAAGACTTTATGGCGAGGTGATTAACCTTGGTAAAACAATACCAATTTTAGTTACCACCGTTTACGCCAAGCCCTCGATCTGAATGTTTAAAGTTAATTGACCGCGGACTAGGTACACATAATTCGGTCCACTGCACTCGAAATAGAGGGTTCTTTGCTTTGCAAGAGTCGCTTAATTGAAGGCATAACTGAAGGAAAGTTTGGTTCCATTGAATGACGTTTTCAAAGTGTTTACACCCAATAGGTTTTTGAAAACATCGTACAAAAGACAGCACAAACGCAGATTATGTGTAGCCATATGTCATACAAATTGATATCATAATATGTATATATGTATATATGTATACAAATAACAGTGACTTATAAGCCCAATGGGCCGAATGTGGTTTTTTTTTTGCTTTTTATCATATTAGTAACTAAAATATGCTTTACACATGTCACGTTAATAAACAATTTTATCTTAACTTATCTTACAGACTCATGAATGTTCGTTGGTTGATTTATATACAGAGATTGTGTATTACAAACATTCACGATCGCACCATATACATATATATAAACTTTATTCGACTGCATTAGGACTGATATATCCCGAATCACATCACGTGTATCTAATTTACATCAAAGGGGCATGGCACGTTATTTCTATACAGTCAAACCTGTACATAAAACCACATTGGAAAAGAGCTGTCCATGTCTTTAACATTTACACTTTAAGTTTCCAAATAACTCATATTCTGCATAAATTACCGCTACCTTCAATTAAAGACCATCTGTGAACAAAAACCATAGTGTTGTCGTCCCATAAGTAGTCTTTATACGCAGGTTGAACTTTATGGAATATAATATTATTTTCAGTTAATAGCGTGCAAGGCCCTCTTTGATTTTCATCGAAGGAACCATCTCTACAGAAACTTACAAAAAGTGTTTTTCATTTCGCCTAATATTCAAGTCAAACTAGTTTCCTTCTCAATAAATCATCAATACGTGTATGAAAGAATTAAACGGCATTTGAACGTGCGTTTTACAAACTGACGCATTTTGTATCATTTAAGTATGCCAATACGGTACATACGGCTTGGACTGCAAAGAAGCATGCGGTTACTGTGGAAATAATGAAACATGTTTATTCACCGATGGAACTTGCCCATCCGGATGTGCCTCGGGATACCAAGGAGATATATGTATAGAAGGTGGTTGTTTTTTTATAAAATTAAACAGATAATATAATGTTTGGAAATTTGTTTTTACGTTGTATGTCATACATGTATTTAACTATTGACACTTTATTTCGGCTGATGGATTATTGAAAAATAAAGAACTTGCTTTGGTCATCAACTAGTTTGATTTAAATATATATATACATTACAAGTGTCTTATTCGTGTGATTTAATCGTGTTTCATTAAGAGTTGTTTCTGGTTTATTTTGTTATCATGTTTTCATATAGGTTCTATATTTATATCAGCCAATAGTAGTTGTCCGTGTTACATACTTGCGTTATTTTCTATGCTCAAGGTGTGTTTTATTTCAATTTATCTTAATTATGTTATATGACTATAACGTGAGCTAAAGTATGTCAATACAAGTTTGTCTTTGTCTTTTCTTTGTAAAATATTTACTAAGTAATCTGTTCATAATTTCCGACATTTGATTTCCTACACCAACCGATTGATATTGATTTCAGAATGTGTTGATGGAACATACGGAGAACATTGTCTATCTACATGTGGTCATTGTTCTGATGGACAACTATGTAACACACAAGCGGGTCACTGTAAGAATGGTTGTGAGCCAGGGTACCTGGGTCTACGGTGTAATCAGAGTAAATATTTTAAGTCGTTCTTCTGGAAAACCAATATAAGCGTATTTATATTAATGTGTATAATTATAAGCCAGCGCACATATGCAATCATATCCACATATCTACATGTAAAATGATGTTTGAAGCGTCTTAAGATGGATGCGCTTCTATTAATATTGTCCGTTGCTGTCGCATGATGAATACCTTCAAAGGTCACTTTACTACATACAGTGGAACATGTGTATAAGAACCAATGGGAAGGCAATATTCTGGTCTTTATTTACATGTGATCTTTAATTGAAGGGCTATTCTGGGAAACTAAAAGTGTGGTTGCTATAAACAGGGAATTGCTATTCCATGATGGTCTTTAGCACTTTAGTCCATGTCTTTACCATTTACACTTTAAGTTTTCAAATAACTCATATTCTGCATAAATGATCGCTACCATCAATTAAAGACCATCTGTGAACAAATGTCATTGTGTTGTGTTCCCATGGGTAGTCTTTATACGCAGGTTGCGTTGTTTGTAATATAATATTACTTTCAGTTAATAGCGTGCAAGGCCCTCTTTGATTTTCATCGAAGGAACCATCTCTAAAGAAACTTACAAAAAGTGTTTTTCATTTCGCCTAATATTCAAGTCAAACTAGTTTCCTTCTCAAATAAATCATCAATACGTGTATGAAAGAATTAAACGGCATATGAACGTGCTTTTTACAAACTGACGCATTTTGTATCATTTAAGTATGCCAATACGGTACATACGGCTTGGTCTGCAAAGAAGCATGCGGTCACTGTGGAAATAATGAAACATGTTTACTCACCGATGGAACTTGCCCATCCGGATGTGCCTCGGGATACCAAGGAGATAGATGTATAGAAGGTGTTTTTTTTTTATAAAATTTAAACAGATAATACCGACATACATGTATAATTGTATATGCATTATAATGTTTGGAAATTTGCTTTTACGTTGTATGTCTTATTTGACTATTGACACTTTATTTCGGCTGATGGATTATTGAAAAATAAAGAACTTGCTTTGGTCATCAACTAGTTTGATTTAAATATATTTATACATTACAAGTTGCATATACGTGTGACTTAATCGTGTTTCACTCGAGTTGTTTCTGGTCGTTTGTTTTTGTGTTTTCATATAGGTTCTATATTTAGATCAGCCAATAGTAGTTGTCCGTATTATATACTTGCGTTATATTCTATGCTCAAGGTGTGTTTCATTTCAATTTATCTTTAATTATGTTATATGACTAGAAAGTGAACTAACGTATGTCAATACAAGTTTGTCTTTGTCTCCTCTTTGTAAAACATTAACTAAGTAATGTTTTCATACATTCCGACATTTGATTTCCTACACCAACCGATTGATATTGATTTCAGAATGTGTTTATGGAACATACGGAGAACATTGTCTATCTACATGTGGTCATTGTTCTGATGGACAACTATGTAACACACAAACGGGTCACTGTAAGAATGGTTGTGAGCCAGGGTACCTGGGTCTACGGTGTAATCAGAGTAAATATATTAAGTCGTTCTTCTGGAAAACCAATATAAGCGTATTTATATTAATGTGTATAATTATAAGCCAGCGCACCTATACAATCATTTCCACATATTTACATGTAAAGTGTCGTTTGAAGTGTCTTGAAATGGATGCGCTTCTATTAATATTGTCCGTTGCTGTCGCATGATGAATACCTCCAAAGGTCACTTTACTATATACAGTGAAACATGCGTATACGAACCAATGGGAAGGCAATATTCTGGTCTCTGTTTACATGTGGCCTTTAATTGAAGGGTCATTTTGGGAAACTAAAAGTGTGGTTGGTATAAACAGGGAATTGCTATTCCATGATGGTCTTTAGCACTTTAGTCCATGTCTATACCATTTACACTTTCAGTTTCCAAATAACTCATATTCTGCATAAATGACCGCTACCATCAATTAAAGACCATCTATGAACAAATGTCATAGTGTTGTGTTCCCATGGGTAGTCTTTATACGCAGGTTGCATTGTTTGTAATAGAACATTACTTTCAGTTAATAGCGTGCAAGGCCCTCTTTGTGTTTTTCATTTCGCCTAATATTCAAGTCAAACTAGTTTCCTTCTCAAATAAATCATCAATATATTTAGATCATCCAACGGTAGTGATCCGTATTATATACTTGCGTTATATTCTATGCTCAAGGTGTGTTTCATTTCAATTTATGTCAATACAAGTTTGTCTTTGTCTTGTCTTTGTAAAATATTTACTAAGTAATCTGTTCATACTTTCCGACATTTACTTTCCTACACCAACCGATTGATATTGATTTCAGAATGTGTTGATGGAACATACGGAGAACATTGTCTATCTACATGTGGTCATTGTTCTGATGGACAACTATGTAACCCACAAACGGGTCACTGTAAGAATGGTTGTGAGCCAGGGTACCTGGGTCTACGGTGTAATCAGAGTAAATATATTAAGTCGTTCTTCTGGAAAACCAATATAAGCGTATTTATATTAATGTGTATAATTATAAGCCAGCGCACCTATGCAATCATATCCACATATATTCATGTAAAATGTTGTCTGAAGTGTCTTGAAATGGATGCGCTTCTATTAGTATTGTCCGTTGCTGTCGCATGATGAATACCTCCAAAGGTCACTTTACTATATGCAGTGAAACATGTGTATAAGAACCAATGGGAATGCAATATTCTGGTCTCTGTTTACATGTGGTCTTTAATTGAAGAGTTATTTTGGGAAACTAAAAGTGTGGTTGCTATAAACAGGGAATTGCTTTTCCAAGGTGGCCTTTAGCACTTGTTTGATTGTAGTTCTACGTGCTTGAGCTTTCTATGTATTCCTTTTGTGACAGTTCAATTTACACAGACAATAGAGTGGTCGAGCACTCGGTGTATAAAGACATTCTGAGCACACACCAGTACCTCATGCGTCATTTTACTCTGGTTACTTTTCTACAAGTACTTTTGAATCTACCGAAAGACGACTGGTTCTTCTTTCAATGACCTTTGTGAGTCTTCGGGAAGAATGGATGACGGAGTCGACATTCGAATTGACGATCCTTCCTGTATCGATGAACATCAGCTTCTACCGGCTGATATGTAATGACGTTCAACTCGCTTTCAACTGTGTTTAAGTCATGTCACGGCGTTTCTTGGTTAGACATCCATGACTACTGGTAATGTTATCCAGACACTAGCGCATCTGAAGCTATACTTTTTCGAGTCTTTGGTATGACACGACCGGGGATCAAACCCTGATCTTTGCTATAGAGGTGGAAGCTCTAACCACTACAATACTGAGGCTGTTAATCATTTCACTCATTCACTAATGCAGTAGACGACATTTGAAAACGTTGTGTCAAATGGAGAAATTGTTTATCATGAGCAATTTCTCAATTTTCCTCAATTTTTCAACTCAATTAAATTATCATACTTCCATTAACAGAAAATGTCCATATTTTCAAAGTCGTCTGCTGTAGATTTGTTATATTTTGGAAAGGCTTAATGAAGCACAAACGTTTATTATAGATGCAAGTTCCAGTTCCAGTTCCATTCCCTATACATGGATTGTTGTTGGAGTGGTTGTTATCGTTATTGTGTTGGTCGTCATCGTTATTGTTGTACTTTGGAAACGATGCAGGTAATCTCCTGGGGCGATTTCGATCACGAACTATAGCGACTATAATTTGACACGCGTTTGCTCTGGTCGATGTTATTAGTGTATAAACAAGATGGCCGTTCCAGGTAAAACCTGGATCTATTGAAGTTTGTAAATCAACTTTTAGGCGATATTAAACACCTCTGTCGTATAATTTGTCACTTTAGGGGTGGACTGTCTGCTATTTAAAAGCATGCTTACAATATATTCCTGCTGTCTCCCAAATCAAATGTTAATATCATTATTCAATACTCCAACAAATAACGGAAAAATAACCCTCTCAGTCGTTGCCATGACAGTTAACTAATGTTCGACTAATGCCCGTTCGATGATGTACATGCGCATTGCGGTTTTCGGTACTAGACTAGTGTCGATGGTTTAACTCGCCCTTATTCGGTAAACTCGATTTAAACCCTTTTCCGACGTACAACAAATCCGATGTAGAAGACATCTCGGTAAATCATAGAAAACACCTCTATCAATGAAAGAATTATAATTTAAAAGTGTTCAAAATGTTAAAACATTGTGAGCAATTTCTCCTTTTAATTTAAACTTATTTATTTTACATCGATTGCGAAACATGCTTGAAGCTTATATTAATCACGTTCGATATCGGCTACCTGTAGACGGAATTTATAACTCGCGCCGTCAGTGTCGAAAACTCCCAAAGGCAGAACTCGTTCATCACGGGATTCGAAACCGGGACATTTAGTATGAAATGCCAACGCTCTACGACTGTACGACTGTCTTCCACTTTCTCCTTTTGCATTATTGTTTTAAAAATGATTTACTGCAGCTGCGTCAAAATGCGTGGGAATGGGTTTAACTGTTTATCTAATACGATCCCGTCCATTTGGAAAAGGTACAGCGTTTGCATTTCTGAACTGTGTAGGTTCGAATCACACTGCACACCTACTCATGATCACCACAGGTTGATATATGCCTCTGATAAACTAGTATGAGTAACATTTGACCAGTGTAGATCTAGTTCAGCCTATGACATGTACATTTTCCCATAAACAAGCGCATATGATGCTTCAGAGTCGTCTAGACTTTAACATTATCCTATAACATTATCGAAAATATGTTTGTATGTTGTTTTATAATAAACAATGTGGGGAAAGGAGAAGTTGTTCGTTTGTGGCAATTATATCTTTTTCCGCAATATTTTCAAAACTCATTTGCTACATAAGGTGACAGAACATTCAAGAGAGCACCGTATCTTCTTATAATCAAACAGGGACTACAAATACGTATTAGTAGTCCCAGATTCAAATGAAATAGTCCGAACATTTCAGGTGTCTAGGCTTTGAATACATCTTAGAACATTTTTGGAAACGTGTCAGTATTTTTTTATATATATATATATATATAATACTGAGGAAAAGGGAAACATGACTCGTTTGTGGCAATTTCATATTTTTCCGCAATATTTGTTCAAAGCTCATCTGCTGTATAAGGCAAAAGAACATTCAAGAGGGCACTGTAACTACATTATATCGAATGAAGTAGTCCGAATTATATATTCAGTGTTCGCGATTACTGTATATTCACAGTATCTAGCATTCAGTGTGACTGTGCGCCTTGTTTCACATTGTTTCGTTTATTGAGACATTGAAGAAGGCACTTTATTACATGCCTGTACATTTTCCGGTTGAAATATATGCAGATTGACATGCGCAGTTCAGACACGACAGATTAAAATTCCGTATATACACGCGCTGAAAATACAAGATTGTGACGTCAGACAGTGCGCGGTCTACTTTCAGCGAAGTTCCCGTTTTGAATCTGCGCTACGTAGTAAAATATGCAGACAACCAATAATATTTAGGAAAATTGTTTCTATTGTATGTATCGAAAACCTAGCGTCAAATTTAATAAAACCCCGCAAATAAAGATTATGTTGTCATTTTTAATTTGATAATGTTATTGGGCGGGACTATTAGCATACTTTCTAGGGGCGTGGCCTAAGTATTGTAGTAAATATTCACTCGCCATTCACTTTTCATTTCAAGATTACAAAATTGTATCCCCAATCTAAAATATATCGAATCTGTATATTTGTTAGTTTTTTCGTTCTTCATAGATCGTAGGTATATAATAAAAGGAATATTACGTTGCGGGAGCGATAAATGTGTTCGTATTGCACGACTCGTAGCGTGGGAAAATCCATATCTAACTCGACCTTCGGTCTCGTAAGATATCGATTTTTCCACGCTACTTGTAGTGCAATACAAACCCTTTTATCGCTCCCGCAACGTAATATTCCGTATGAATCTACATTGTGTCGAATGAAGTAGTCCGAAGTATCTATTCAGCGTCCGCGGATACTGTATATTCACAGTATATAGCATTCAGTGTGACTGTGCACTTTCTTTCACATTGTTTCGTTTATTGAATTTCAGAAACAACGAAACAAAAGATGATCCTGCGAATAGTGGAGACAAACCTTATGAAATTCCGGGAAGTGCTCGAAATAAAAAGCAAACAGTCCCCGAATACTTGTCACTTACCGAAATTCCGTCAGTATATATATATATTTTTTTTTAACAATGTGGGAAAAGGAGAAGCTGTTTTTTTGCGGATATTTTTTTTTTCTCTGCAATATTTTCAAAACTCATCTGTTGCTTTAAGCGACAGAACATTAAAGACAGCACTGTATCTACATTGAGTCGAATGAAGTAGTCCGAATGATCTATTCAGTGTCCGCGGATACTGTATTTTCACAGTATCTAGCATTCATTGTGACTGTGCACTTTGTTTCACGTTGTTTCGTTTTTTGAGACATTCAAGAAGGCACTGTATCTACATTGTATCGAATGAAGTAGTCCGAATGATCTATTCAGTGTCCGCGGATACTGTATATTCACAGTATCTAGCATTCATTGTGACTGTGCACTTTGTTTCACGTTGTTTCGTTTTTTGAGACATTCAAGAGGGCACTGTATCTACATTGTATCGAATGAAGTAGTCCGAATGATCTATTCAGTGTCCGCGGATACTGTATATTCACAGTATCTAGCATTCATTGTGACTGTGCACTTTGTTTCACGTTGTTTCGTTTATTGAGACATTCAAGAAGGCACTGTATCTACATTATATCGAATGAAGTAGTCCGAATTATCTATTCAGTGTCCGCGGATACTGTATATTCACAGTATCTAGCATTCACTGTGACTGTGCACTTTGTTTCACATGGTTTCACATTGTTTCGTTTATTGAATTTCAGAAACAATGAAATAACAGATGATCCTGCGAATGGTGGAGCCAATACTTATGATAATGCTGGGAGTGAAGGACCTACAGACCCTGTATACTCGACAATTGACGAAAATATGTCAGTATATTTTTTTTTTATTTTACAATGTAGGAAAAGTTCGTTTGTGGATATTTTTTCTTTCTCCGCAATATGTTCAATACTTATCTGTTGCATTAGGCGACAGATTATTCAAGAGTGCTCTGTATCTACATTTTGATGAATGTAGTAGTCCGAATTATCTATGTTTTGGTTCTGACATTCATTTGGGGATATGAGGTATTATAACAGCACAGAAAAGGTACATGCCAAGTTCTGCAAACGACTATGTAATTCAAATCAAAATACAGCTGGTTTCTTTTTTGTATAAGGAGAATGCGGACGATATGCAATGGCCGTTCATTATATTTGTAATTGTATTAAATATTGGACCAAGTTGATAACTATGCCTGACCACATATTTCCTAAGCCGTGTTATAACATGTTACGATCTTTGGAAAAATCGGGTAGAATAACATATGCATCTTAAATTAAGTCACTCCTATTTGAACATGGATTTGGATTTGTTTGGATTTCAAATGAAGTCGGTGATTCTAAAACATTCATAAAACTATTTAAGCGACGCATTATAGAAATAAAACATTACAAAATTGGCAAGCAAAAATTAATGAATCTCCGAAAGCACATTATTATAAACAATATAAATCTCTATTAGTAGATAGTGTACTTAACAATTGACATGACATACATACATACATCGACGCACTTTAGCAAACTTTAGATGCTCAAACCACAATTTATCAATAGAATAGAAACCATAACAAGACTGAAAGATTATTTAGATATTGTAAATATTGTTTTTAAAGAAAAATGTACATGTTGTTGAGGATGAATTTCACTTTTTATTGAATTGTCCATTATATGATGATATAAGAAAATGTTATTTTCCTCAAGATTGGTATAATAAACCATCAACACTGCACCTGTTCAATACGATCATGAAATGTCAACACAAAGCCTTAAATTTTATATTGGCTAAATCTTTAACAATCTCAATCAAAAAAAGAAATACTTATATGAAGAAATTAAAAGAAGTCAATACTTGGTTAAATCACATACAAATGAATAAAATTATTTATTATGCCGTCATAATTACCTAGATGTACATATAGATCATATTTACTGGACGTTACTCAAATCAATTAATTTGTCAGATTGTATATGTATTGTGGGCCGGTGGCCTTATATTACGAATAAATATATTGTAATGTGTTGTATTGTATTCAGCGTCCGCGGATACTGCATATTCACAGTATCTAGCATTCATCGTCACTGTGCGCTTTGTTTCACATTGTTTCACATTGTTTCCACATTGTTTCGTTTATTTAATTTCAGGATCAATGAAACAAAAGATGATCCCGCGAATGGTGGCGACAATACTAATAAAAATGCTGGAAGTTCTGGAAGTGAAGATTATTTATCCCCTGTATTCACGAAAAATACCGATAAAAAGTATATTGTCTTCATGATTAAACAATGTTGGAAAAAGAGAAGTGGTTTGTTTTGGGTAACTTCTTGTTTTCTTCGATATTTTCAAAACTCGTCCGCTGCATAAGGCATTCAAGAGGACACTGTATATTCCTATATTCGAATGAAATAGTCTGAACACTTCAGGCGTGTCTAGGTATTTAGTATGTTTATTTATTTCTTTTTACAGATGTAACACATTCTTCGTACATCTGGAATGAATTAAACTATCATCGAAATAGGGTTACATACAAGAATGTGGGAAAAGAAGATATGGCTCGTTTGTAGCAATTTCATTTCTTTCCACAATACTTCAAAGCTCATCCGCTGCATAAGCGACATAGCATTCAAGAGGGTACTGTATATTCCTATATTCGAATGAAATAGTCTGATCCCTTCAGGGTTGTTTAAGCTTTGAATATATCTAAGCAAATTATTGGAAATGTGTAAACAAAATTGCGTTATATAAAACAATGTGGGAAAAGGAAAATGGCTCGTTTGTGGCAATTTCTTCTTTTTCCGCATTTTTTTCAAAACTCATATGCTGCATAATGCGACAGAACATTCAAGTGGGCACTGTATATTCCTATATTCGAATGAAATAGTCTGAAAACTTCAGGGGTGTTAAAGCTTTGAATACATCTTAGAAAATCGTCGAAATAGGGTTATATAAAGGAATATTGGAAAAGAAGATATAGCTCGTTTGTGGCAATTTCATATTTTGCCCGCAATATTTTCAAAACTAATTTGCTGCATAAGGCGACAGAACATTCAATAGTGGAATGTAAAGTCTACATTTTTTCGAATGAAGTAGTCCGAATTATCTATTCAGCGTCCGCGGAAACTGTAGATTCACAGTATCTAGCATGCATCGTGGCTGTGCGCTTTGTTTCACATTGTTTCGTTTTTTGAATTTCAGAAATAATGAAACAAAAGATAATTCCGCGAATGGTGGAGACGATACTAATGAAAATCCTGGAAGTTCTGGAAGTGAAGATAATTTATCCCCTGTATTAACGACAATTAAGGAAAAAAGGTATATATGTTTTGTTTTATGAATAAACAATGTTGGAAAAGGAGAAGTGGTTCGTTTGTGGCAACTTCTTGTTATCCACAATATTTTCAAAAACTCATCCGCTGCATAAGGCATTCAAGAGGGGACTATATCTTCCTATATTCGAACGAAATAGTCCGAATACTTCAGAGGTGTCTAGGCTTTGAAACATCTTAGAAAATCACCGAAATATATAAAGGAATATTGGAAAAGAAGATATAGCTCGTTTGTGGCAATTTCATATTTTGTCCGCAATATTTTCAAAACTAATTTGCTGCATAAGGCGACAGAACATTCAATAGTGGAATGTAAAGTCTACATTTTTTCGAATGAAGTAGTCCGAATTATCTATTCAGCTTCCGCGGAAACTGTAGATTCACAGTATCTAGCATTCATCGTGGCTGTGCGCTTTGTTTCACATTGTTTCGTTTTTTGAATTTCAGAAATAATGAAACAAAAGATAATTCCGCGAATGGTGGAGACGATACTAATGAAAATCCTGGAAGTTCTGGAAGTGAAGATAATTTATCCCCTGTATTAACGACAATTAAGGAAAAAAGGTATATATTTTTTGTTTTATGAATAAACAATGTTGGAAAAGGAGAAGTGGTTCGTTTGTGGCAACTTCTTGTTATCCACAATATTTTCAAAAACTCATCCGCTGCATAAGGCATTCAAGAGGGGACTATATCTTCCTATATTCGAACGAAATAGTCCGAATACTTCAGAGGTGTCTAGGCTTTGAAACATCTTAGAAAATCATCAAAATATATAAAAAAAGAATGTGGGAAAAGAAGATATGGCTCGTTTGTGGCAATTTCATATTTTTCCACAATATTTTCAAAACTCATCTGCTACATTAGGCAACGGAACATTCAAGAGGACACTGTATCTTCCTATATTCGAATGAAATAGTCTGAAAACTTCAGGAGTGTTTAAACTTTGAATTCAACTTAGAAAAGTATTGGAAACGTGTATGTATAATTGTTTTATATAAAACAATGTGGGAAAAGGAAACAAGGCTAGTTTGTGGCAATTTCTTCTTTTTCCGCAATATTTTCAAAACTCATTTCAAGCGAGCACTGTTACTACATTTTGTCGAATGAAGTAGTCCGAATTATCAATTCAGCGTCCGCGATTACTGTATATTCACAATATCAAGCATTCAGTGTGACTGTGCGCTTTGTTTCACATTGTTTCGTTTATTGAATTTCAGAAACAATGAAAGAGAAGATGAGCCCACGAATGATGGAGTCAATTCTTATGCAAATCCTGCATACGCTGGTTGTGAAGACAATGTACATGTATCCCCTGGCAACACAACAACACAAAAAAACAAAATCTAAATTTCGAAGCAATAGGCAGCTCGTTTAGATCTGATGACTGTCTATTATAGATCGTCTCAGATTGAGCATTGCATTAGCCAATCAAGTGGTCACCAACAAAATCGTAAGGTACCAAAAGGGGAGATAACCCATATAACAATCCGATGTAGAGAAGCTGTGATGGCCGCACGTTGGTTGTATCGTGCGATTTTATTGGACACAAAATGAGAACCTGATAATGAATTTAAAAATGTTAAGGGTAATTTTAGATGACCTTTTAGGTGTGGTTGTCAGATCCAATATACGAACAGCGAAGTAGTTTGGTCCGATTGTGCCAAAATAGGTGTATTACACATAGATAAATATAAAACAAAGTTAATCATTTGTTTTACTGTCAAATGTGTCTCGCCACAAACGAGCCGTTCCATGATAAAAACAACATTATAGATTCTGCGTAATGTATCGATCCAGATCAGCCTGCGCAGACTAATAGGGCCGACACTTTCCATCTCAGAGGGATAGAGGTATCTATAGAGTAATGATTCCTGAAACAGAAACAGAAAATCAACAGGAGGGGAAAAGTGTCCGTCCGGGTTAGCCTGCGTGGCATGCTTAGGCTGATCCGGGTCGATAATTTACGCAGAGACCACCATGTTGGTTTTCTCGCGGGACGCCATAAATAAAACAGACAGGTAGAGTGCTACACATCTGCTTTGTTGTGGTTTAACGTAGTATTCTCTCTGTCTATATACAAGAGAAGGTTGATGCAACGCATCAATGTCGCCGGATATCCATAGTGCAGTTATGCATAACACTAACATTATAGTAGTTGAATCAACTGAGGGGCATATTGGAACATCAGGGGTGGGGTCAAGTGAAAATGTATCATAACTTGCATTGTTTTGTCAACGAAGTGAATTCTAATTGAAGCCTTTCATTGTTTATGATCAATCTCTATTCCAAAGTAGGTTGACCATACACACAACCAACTAGTTATTGATCATAAACAGTAATGGAAATGAGAAATCTTGCCAATCATTAGTCTTAGTATGTATACAGTGCTTTCATTAAGGAATAATTATAAGATTTGTGAATTCCACATACACTTTTCAAGATGTTTGTCAACATATTTGAATTTTATTATTTTTCAATAAAACCACAAAACAGACAATTTAGGATTTGCATGCAATAGCACGCCCTTTTACATTTCCTCTATTAAAGTCAACAGTGGACACCTTTGCAGCAATCTACTTTTAAAACAATGAGTTAAGGGTTAAATCGCTGAAGACATGAGTTTTCTCTTTTTCTCAAAATGATATTAGCTTGGCATCCTAATTATATCATACTTTAACAAATGTTGAAATGTAGTCCAATATTTATAAATTAGACCACCTTCGAAATATAATATCAACTAAACAGTAAAATCTCATTGAAATTGTTGTATAATTTAAACTTAATTTCGAACATAAACTGAGCCCTACAACATGTTAATTTATTTTAATTCTTTCCTTTTTTATAACGAAAATAACAAACTACTCATGTTTTAAAATTATATTATTATGTGTCAATCGGAAGCAATATGCCTTTAGGGAATTAAATGACACATTTAAAATTGTCAAGGACGAACTAATTTTGTACGAAAGACCCGATTCTTTCTTATTCGCAGAGGTGTCGTTCTTGAAACTCTCTTTATAGGCAGAGAGTGTTCGTTCAAAGTAATTTTTCTATTAAAACTAGTTTTATCTCGGTTTGTTCTTTTCTTCATTTGTTTCGAACCAAATAAACATTTTAAATCACCAACGATTTACTATTTGTAAGTGAGTGTAAAGAGACGGCTCTCTGCAAAGTAGATTGATCTACGCAGTTGGTATTCGCGAGTCACGCTTCAAGCAGGTGCGCGTATGTAAACAAATTAGACTGCGATATAAAGGTTTGTAGTTATCGCCTTTTGAGTACATGTAGTATATAGTGTAAAATAAAGTATACCAGTCTAGCTAATAGGGACTGTTTTGTCTTCGTAAATAAAACAAAAAAACATAAATGCGAGTCAAAATAAAGAAACTGAAAATACCTAAAACATCGGAATATTTATTTAATTTTAGATGTGTCATTACTTAGTGTTTTTAAACAAACACAATTGTAATATGTT